>JABBOT010000009.1:2633124-3229226 GCA_016165875.1 Acanthopleura granulata | reverse complement strand
TGGGAAAATATAAAAAAAAAAGACAGTTGCAGTGAACAAATAAGTCTATTGGAAATCTAACGGCAACCCCATCTCCGAGACCCACGAGAATAAGTGAGTTAGTAAATTGCGAAAGGGGTGAAAAGCTAGTGGAAATTGAGCTGCTCTCTGTTAAAAGATGCCCATTAAGTAAAACTCCTCAACTCTGTCAAAAATAATAGAATGGACGAGCACTGACCTTTACCTTACTGCAGAGAAAATTATCCTTAAGGCAGAATTGGTACTCACTGTTGATGATGCGTTGTTTTTGGAGGTTTTATTAATAAAAATAAGAGGAGGAATATTAAGTATGGATCGGCAAAGAAAAAAATAGACAGACTAAGTTAAACTGGAGTAGAAATTATGATTAAAAGATTAGAAGATGAATACAGGTTCCAAAAATTATCATAACATGAGCGAAGGCAAAATAAACACGCTATGTAATGAAAAAGTTAAATCTGAAAGTGTACGGAAAAAACAACTGGAAGGTATTATAGCTATTGAACAAAAGCAAACTGCATTGAAAATGGATAAAAACTTTCCAAGTTTTTATTGTCACTGGAAAAACGACTTTTCACCAATAAACTGAAATTAACACTAGGCAATGGGAAGGAAATATTTAAAACATCAGATATTTTAGAAGAGTAGAATAGGTATTATAACAACCTGTATATTGCTAAATCAGTTTGTTTAGATAAAGTTAAAGAAGGACTGAAAGATATGACGCTAAACAGAATCTTACTAAACTAGAACCTGAACGCGAAAGCACTCATTAGGAACTAAGCACCAGCTAGAGGCCAATGAAAAATGAGTACCGGAAATACCAGGATTACTTCTTTTAGTATATTTTGAGGATTTGTGATTCCATTTCTTGCAACTTTGTGGAGGAAGTTTGGAAAAGCTTTTAGAAAATGGGTTAAAACATTTCACAGAAATATCTTCACAAGTGTGCTACAAAATGGACAGATATCATCCTGTTTCGGTATCAGCCGAGGATGTAGACAGAGTGACCCTGTTTCACCTTACATTTTTCTGCTCTGTGTAGTATAATCATTAACAGTACTGAGTATGAACTGAGACAATTTACTGCTACCACACAGCTGGTCCTCGACGATTCAGAAGATTCTCTTGCTGAAGTGTTAACGTGTCTTTCCATGTTTTATAAATACCAGTGCCTAAAAATAAATGTAGCATTTATTAATTTCTCTACCAAATCCACCGGACGATCCATTGAAAGAAATACATACAGTACTCTGTACATTTTTATGGAATGATTGGCCCGAGAGAATAAAAAGACAGATTATTTCAAATGATTATGCTAATGGAGTTATATGGATTATTAATATGGTTCCATATTTACAATCAATTAATGTTAAATGGATTAGAAAATTATATTTTAATAAACAGAACGTGCTAGGAATAAGTATTAATAATAATAAACACTATCAAATATCAAAGATCATGGGAAGTGGTTACCTAATGTATATATTACAAACAATAAACATCCCATTATGGAAAGACACATTAAAACCTTGGGAAATTTTCCACCAAAAAATTGCAGAAAAAATATCAAATATAGGAGATGAACACTTGTGGTATAATTCGAACTTTAAGCGTCCACATTTCTTTATTAAAAAACTCGTATAGAAATAAAGTACGCTACGAAAAAGATGCACAAGACTAGATCTACTTCTGTCATTTCCAAAGTTTAAGAAAATGTTATACGATTAAAGGCACAAACCTAGACTATAATAATCTAATGACAAACATTCCTAAATTCTGAACCAAAGCTATAGAAATGGATAACAATGTCGATTATTACTGGCCAAATTTGCCGACATCTTTTCAATTTCCAATGAAACAAAAATTAAATAAAACATTGTTTTATGACATGCTAAATCTCGTGTATGAAAACAAACATGATATTAATGGTCAATGGGAACATAATCTTAAACTAAAAGGAATAAATTGAGCAAATATATTTTCTTCTCTTTTTCATTGTACTTGATATTAATGATATTAATGTACATGATATTAATGGTCAAGGGGAACATAATCTTAAACTAAAAGGAATAAATTGAGCAAATATATTTTCTTCTCTTTTTCATTGTACTCTACATACAAAACTTTATTTTAGGATGGGGTCAAGGGCAATTTGCCCTAAATATCCTAACAATACTGACAAAAATATTTATTTTCAGTTGTAGATAAACAAACCTGGCCAAAAATTCACTGACTTAGTTTATAAATTTCCTGAATACTATAAATTGGAAAAATATATTGAAAAAGTGTCAGGAAAAGAGACACAGTTTAATAACAAATGAAAAAAAATTATACTACTATTTTACAACATACTCTGAATAAAAAGTTATGGGTGCATTAGATAAATGAGCTGGAGTGGTTAAAAAAGTCACAGGCATATATGTATCACATTATACATTATTCAAATGTCACAGATATTGTTTTCTGATTGCTGAATAAAACAAATAATTGTCCAGCTTCCGAATGTCGTGTGTTATCGCGTCAATCCGCTTCGGGTGATGCTACAATGGAGCGACGGGGTGATTGTAACATTGATCATTTAGTATGACTAAACTATTTGCCTTACGTGTAATTCCCATGTACAATTGGAATGAGACAAAGTACACGCATTGGGAAGTTTTAGTTTTCTTTCAAATTTAGGTACACAATATCTTTAAATTAAAATTTGAAGCGAGCCATTTGATCATTAAAACACGGTTATTTTCACCACAAAACAGTTCACAGCAAATAAGTTTTTTCTGTTCCGAAACTTTTTAGTTTAGGTAAACCGTCTCAACTTTGTCACCGGTATACATGACTGACAAAAACAAGAAGGGAAATGCATGCTATTTACGCGACAGACAATTCGTTTAGTCTCTGGAACAATGGTGGCCAGGTCACTTTGACTTGATTTTGCACTGCATGGAGTTTGCACCAATCAAATAAGTAAATAAAACATGGAGCTGGCACACAGATGAAAAATCTCGGACTGTTCTTTTGCATACGTGTGGTCTACCAGAATACGAGACTTGGCTAAACTAAATGCCTTGGAAGAGTTCTTCATATTTCCAGCTTAAATCTGACCGTAAAGCTGGTGTTCATGTACAATTATTTTTTTTCTCTTCCATAAGCTTGTCCACTCCTGTAGAAATATACAACTTCAATTCATCCACCATTACGTTATACCGCTTTATTCGCTAGGCAGAATAGAGATCCACGATTCCTTACAGTGGATAGATAGATGTATTGTGTACGGAAATGCCGTCGTTGTTGTTAAACCATAAACTGATTACCGGTATAATGGCGCATATTTATAGTAGCTTGATATAACCTGAACATTAATATCTAACTTCACTAATGCACAGGTAGATTGTTTTCTGACGTTCATAACTCAGGGCTAAAGTTTTGTCGTAGTGGCCAAATTTTTGATGAGTATTAGAGCCATGTGCGTCATACGTACACAAATCCTCAAACATACAGGGGCAATTTCAAAACATTATTTTTCTTTATTTTGTAGTACGTAAAATGAAATGAAAAAATAAATCATATCACGGAAAAGGATACATGGGGTAAATCTGGGAACCGACGTCAGGCTTCTCTCGAAACAAGTAAATGGTGGCCTTAATGTGTCCTGTGAGATATAATTTAACATAGAAGTGTAAAGTGTTTAGTTATTTTGGTCAACCTACATGTATGCTCCCAGAATCCAGGACAAATGCCCTACCGGATATACACTCCGCGGATATAAAAATCCTGCTTATATAATCCGTATAGCAGGACGCAAGCGAATCTGGATAATAACTAGTAACCTACCAGTACTTCCCTAGACACTGGGTTTAAATCTCCACAGACCACAACAAAATTCCGTTTTTAAACACACAAACTAACTATCCCGAACACAAGATAAAGTTTAACACTTGATGCTAGCGGGCTGAACCTAGCAGTGATTGTCACTGGCCTGGAACATGAGTGTTATCCATCCCTGGTATGTAGATTCATAATATCAAGATTTGATCACTAAGGCAGATTTTCAATAACAACCACAGGGTATGCTATACACATACACGTACATATCTTGTAGCAGCATGTAAAATGACTTTCTTGTGCCTCAATATACACCCATTACTGCAGGATGCAACATTTGGCTTAAGAGTAAGATCGTGATGTCGAAAAGCGATAGCAATCTACCCAATCCATTACATTTCCTTTGGAATGATCTCCTTGTTACATCATTCTCTGACAGGATCTGTCTAGTTTTAACTGTATCTACCCATGCATGCAGATTACAAATAATTAGTCGACTATTGTCATGGGATGTTGCTTGTGAGGATGGTGTTGCTTTGCTCGAGCTTGCTATCCTTGAACATCAATTCATTTCACCATCTACTGAATCATAGGTGGCAGAATCGTCCGAGTGCTATTTATACCTAAGATTTGTAACAAGGTACATACCTTCAATGCCTCGCACTTTTATCCTAACATTACATAACTATACATAAAAAATGGAAAGATATTCCAAGTGATTCACTGATCTCGGACTTGGGGCTTATTCCCCAAAGGGGGTAGTACAGATTGTATAGAAAAGGATTTAACGTCCAGTAGTGGTTTACTTTTCTCGAAACGAACATCATTCAAAGTATATGGATACATGTTAGAAAATATACTGGTTACGTGAAACTGTCAACTGTCACACTGATCTGGTTTTCCTGTCCGCTGTTTCGGGCTTTTGCATCATAGCGTGTGACTAACAGTGCTAAGCAGTCTAAACACGTTATGTCAGCAGTATTGATTATTAATGCCTTCTCCTGGAGGGCGGTGAGAGGTTATTGCCTTTTAAGTGTATTGATAATTTTTACCTCATGTTCAAAATTTAAATCCAGTTTCCTCATTTTAAGTCCAATATCCCCAAGTACCATGTCCGCCATTACAAGGTAAACAGGACTTTCAAGATCATGATAAACTGCATAGATTTCAGTCTTTCACTGACTTAAGTTCTTAAGATTAACGTGACTAAATGATGTAACGAGGTGTATTGCATGGGCTTTCTCTCTTAATACATCACTTTACTCGCGGTAAGACATTTCCAGCTTACACACTTCAAACTCACTGCAATACTTAGTTTCTCTTCAGGGCGCTGTGAATGCCGTTAGGCACTGTGAATGCCGTTAGGCGCTATGAATACCGTTAGGCGCTGTGAATGCCGTTAGGCGCTATGGATGTCAGCAGATGTGTGGTGAATGCTGGCACAGGCTCTGTGAATGTGAACGAGCAAATTCAGACAGGTCGGCGAAATGATTTGCTACAGCCTCATCTCCGAGGAGACGGCCAAGTTTCCCCTAAAATCTTAACAATGTGAATTCATCTGTCAACAGCAGTATAGAATGATATGTCTGGACACGCTCTTAGGTAGGTGGAGTGCGAAATCTCTATAGGCGTCAGCTTTGTAAAGCACAAAACAAAAACAATGTGTGTCATGCTCTTTTCTAATACGTTTGTGGTTATTCAGCTAGGTGTCAGCATGTTTATTTTTGTTTATTTTGTGTTTTTTGCGCAAGCTCAGTGCCGTGGTAATTGGTCCAGGCAGGTTACGGCAGTTTGTGAACGTCTTCTCCATGTCAGAAAGAATTGGGGACATATGAACACAGCGCAAATGCATGAACGTTATTTCTTGTCTTTATTTGTTTGCTGGATTTTAACAATATATCACTTCACATGAAGGCTGTGCGTAGTCTGGCATCCTATATGTATTCTGGGTGTAAGAGATTTGTTGTCTTATATACAGTAAAAAATGCAGTGTTGGCCACATTATTTTAATTAGACTGCAGACTTCTAAACTAGAAAGTAGTGTTCTCTAAGGGTATGCACTATTTGCCTCTCTACAACCAAACGCAGTGTTGACCTGTACAAAAAACTAATGCAGCCGACACCGAACGGTGGCCTTGTCCTTAGATAGATGTTCTTATATGAGACCTTCTTACAGCCTTCATGCTCAGAAATACGGATGTGTTTTCTTCCATTCAGCAGGCTAGAAACTGGTCTGCTGGAGTGTGCTGTTCTCAACACGACAAAGCTGTACGCTACAAAAGTAGATAAACTTTATTGCTCAAGTAATTCTTCATATGACTTAATAGCAAAGACCATAGCGCCACAGTACATATGAATGTGACTGCCACATGGTGAGCAAGCGGAACTGCGCTAACCGCCATGGTCAAATGGAGAGCCGGTGAACTCGGCGTCATCCGGAAAACGGTAAACTTGCGGAATGTTTAGAATGAAACTAAGAAGACGGATGACAGACAAATGTTTCAGACTTTTATTTGAAATTAGTGCCTTAATGATGAAGAAAGTCAACTAACTGGAACTATTAAGGGATACCATTTTATTAGCCAGTAAAGGAGTCACTGATTCAGACATGGTGGTTTTGGCAGCTGGGATGCTGCCCCAGTGGCGAATCCGGTTGCGTGTATTTTAACTACGGTAGTATGGTCTTTCTTCCAAGGATATAGAGGTAATAAGAATATAGAATCATGGGAAGATCATTGGAAACCCTGATTCGGAGCGGTTAATGTTGAAACCAATGGATCTCAGGCCTACCTTATCTCATACGCAAAAGTATTGTAAGCTATGGGAAACAGGACCGTGTACATACAGTGCCAGAATTCATTGAGTATAAATATGGGAGGTAATTAAAGACTTTGCGCGATACAACTGAATGTCCTGTAAAATATCATTTAATATATTCAGACATGCAAAGTGTTTGAGATATACAACCTGCACATGTGCTCAAAGAGTCCACGAGAAAAGCCTCGCCTGACTTCTACCTCGTGGATAAAGTCCCGGTGACAAATGTCCTGCAGGACCTAAGCCCCACGTACAAACCTGCTGTTGATAAAAGCCCACAGACAAAACTCCAGCTGACTATGAAAGCCCCACCAGGCATATGCAATATACATGACAACACTCCCTCTGACAAAAGGCTGTCAGGACATTCGCCCCGAGGAGGAAACTCCAGCTGACTAATTTTGCCTCGTTAACAAAATTAATGCTAGCTGACAAAACGCTCGCCGCACAAAACCACCGGCCGGCAATATTCCCCTGGAATTTATTTGTTCAACAAAACGTATCCAGCCATGGCGTATGGAACATGGTGGCGATGGGTTAGTGTTCTAGGGCAGAGAAATGACTCAGTACCGTGGGCATCTTTGGCAGGGCGAAAGGAATCTCCAAATCTATAATAAACTGCATGCATATTCACCTTGTCATCGGCATTAGATCGCATAACCAGGTATATCTGGAGGAGACTTAGTAGCTTTATCGAGGTGCCGTGTTGGGCATTCTCGCCTACAAAATTTCATCGGTCAACCCCTTTCAGAGATTTCACTGCAGTTTTCTTAGAGGGTAAGGACTATCAGGTCCCAAGGGTTTAGGGCTCGCAGATTTAGGGCTTACTAACTTTACTTACTAAATGAAAATGTCGAGAAAATCAAACAAGTATTTAAATGCATAGTTTGTGGTGAGCTATACAAATACATATATCACACTAGGATAAGCACGAGTTAGCAGGCCCATAGAGAGTGGAAGATTTTAATTGTCAACGTGAAAATGTTTCCGACAGGTGTACTGATTTATGCAATTGACAATGCTTCATTGCAGAAGTGACGTGTTTTCGTGAGAATAGTTGTGCCCAGAATTAGTGAAATTTTGAGATGGGTCTTTTGTTGTCATATTGTGACAATTTCCGTATCTTTCCTTTCACTTCAAGATCAAAATCAAGTATATATTAAAATATCTTACGTTGACAAAAAAAAGAAACAAACGATTTTTCTGGTTGTGAATCCTGGTAGTTGCGTTTCCCATTTATAATCCACTTCTTTGTGCTGTTTCATCAATGTTTGTGGCGTTTGTATAAAAGCATTTTCATTTAATTAATATACATATTTTAGGACTTCCACCTGAGGCTACACGGAAGATACGCTTAACTGTCATTCGTGAATCCGTGTATTACATGTACATCCATTGTTTGATTCATGCTTGACTTCCTCTGAGAATGTAACCTTGCCGTCGATAAATATGTAGAGAGAGAGAGTATGAATATATATATATATATATAAAAAAATATATATGATATATATGTGGCATTGAGTTCAAGTCCAGTTCATGCTGGCTTCCTCTCCGACCGTACGTGGGAAGGTCTGCCAGCAACCTGCGGATGGTCGTGGGTTTCCCCCCGGCTCTGCCCGATTTCCTCCCACCATAATGCTGGCCACTGTTGTATACGTGAAATATTCTTGAGTCTTCTTATAAAGTGTTGACTTACATGTTATTATAAATAATCAGGAAGTGACTCTTCCCGCAGAAACTCCTGAAGACACCCAGAATTATAACTGATTACAACGATAGTCGTTTAGATGAATATATTTAGGGAGATGCATTTAGACATTGTATATTTACTTATAGATACAGAATTATTATTTAGGTAAAGACGATATAGATTTGAAAAGTAGCTTACATCTCTTACGGTTTATGTGTGCACTGCAGCTGAAAAGATAAAACACTGTACACATCAAGATGACATTCAAAGACGGAGAATCAGAAACCTCTCATTACTACGGGAAAAACAGCGTTATAAATTCTATCACCTTGCTAAATGTCTTAAATGTGATGACAACACAGCACTTTGAGTAATTCTAGACCAGTGATTTTCAATAAATTGCATTTGACATCACTGTAATTTTTCCCGTTAATTCTACTTCAGCCATAATGTTAGGGGGGTGTAAATTGTTACTTAATAAACCTTTACTTGAACACTTAGAATAATACCCCAATAACGTGGTGATGTGTGATCATTTACTAACTACCGCACTGTCGTCGCCACTCTGGATTTACTCTCGGTGCTCTAGATTTTATGTTGTCAAAATTAATGCCCTTGTTTCTTTCCCTCCCATGCCGCCGATACATTAAACTGAAAGAAATAAACGTACTACATTAAAAATTCTCACAGAATGACGGTCCAGACAGGAAACAAAGATCAACTACGATCAAAAACTGCGATGAAGGTGGACTTCCTCTGATAAACTTGGTACCATTTATACAATCCTTAAAAATATTTTGGTTAAGAAGGCTAACCCTCACCAAACGGAAATAGCAAAATTTAAGTTTATATCGAGATGATGTGGAAAGTTTGAGCACTCTTGGGGAACATATATCGGCAAAAATATACAAAGTGTAAACAACCGTTTCTGGGTAGATACAGTAAATGCGTAGGGAGCTTTATCACGCAAAAAATTGACAATAAACACATCATTGAATCCACTTGATGAACATGTATGGCACAATTCCTGCTTCCTGTAACCGTGTTTTTTCATTAGCCCATGGTACGGAAATAATGCAATATTTTTAAGGGATTTAGTAAATATGGTCGACATTTGTCGACGCGAAAAAATATTACAAATGAAGAAATCGCAAGACCAGTTTCCAAAAACGACTAATAACACAAACCACCAAAGAAACAAAAAATATATAAGATCCAAAAATCAGGACGAATGCATGAAAAGAGAAGCAGTCAAGAGATTTCAATGACGAAAATACGCAATGTTCTAGGCGGATGGATAAAATCAGTTTCCAAATCGTGTACCATTTAAGTATATTTGGTATTCACCAACAAGAGAGGCGTACTCTGTAAAATTTAGGAAACTTAGAGTGAGGGCGGGTGTATCCTAGATTTTGCTGCAATAATTTGTGACTTTGAATGAAATTATCAAAGAGGATCTGTTTGAAATATGTATACGCCATATACGGGACCATTCGGTGTATTTCTGTCCAACATCAAAATTGAGACTATCCCTCTTGTCATAAAGTCGACGTGATAGGAAACCATTGTCGTCTTTGCATAAGTCCAGATAAAATATACCATCTGGAGAATCTGCAGTTGCCTTTAAATCCAAAGGTAGATGGATATATATCTTTCACAGCCCTTGCTATATACGGGTTGTTTATAGCTAGCCAGTCATTAATATACCGCTTGGTTAATGGGAACGGTCGAGTGTGATGAAGATTACTCTTTAATAACTTTATAGTCGTATTCATACGAAAACAGGTAGAGGTTTACTAAAAATACGACGTATAACCCAAGCTTACACACATACATACATACATACATACAAACATAAATGCAGCATGGTAGAGCTACTTATTCATCTTATACAATTGAGGTTTACAGTACAACAAAGCCACACCTATCTATCTTATATAATGATGTTTAACAGCAATCTGGAGCTACTTATTCTGCTTGTACAATGGAGTTTTAGACCCACTGACCTGTGTTATATGATGGAGCTTCACAGCATGGTAGAAAAAGTTAGTCATCTTATAAGATAGGGTTTTACAGCATTGTCGAACCACTTACCTACCTTATATGATGGGGTTTGACCATAACTGTTCAGTCGATGACCGTTCCACAGCTGGTTCAGACTTCTTGTCTACTCTCGACTGACGAAGGGGCACTCCAGCAGATATCGGCGTGTCTGTACAAGTTTGATCAAGCCTTGCAATTCTTCCATGTTTGGGGCACGACGACGAAACTTGAGCCTTACTGCATCAACAAGACCACCGCAGAAAACCAGTGTGTTAGTAAAGTGTTTGAGGACTGTCCAGATGTTGCCAAGCTGATAAATGTGACCGGCTACCGAACACTGGTCAATTTCTGGTGTGAAAACACTGGCGCGGATTCTGAACAAAGGACCTGCATCTCACACCAGCAAGATGGCGTAAATCTTTGTGTTGCCAATCGAAAAATCTGCAAAGGTCCTTGGAAGGAAGTTTAAAGTTATAGATTTCCACAAAAGGGAAAACATGGGTAGAGGAACAGCAGCGTATAAAACGCTGTGAATATCATCGGGATGTGTCAAAGTGTCATAAAATGTATGGACAAAATTGTGACCAAAAAGTACAGGGGCTCATCAAAGTGATTCGGCATACCAAAGTACCGTCTTACTGTGTAGGAAATTCCGTCAAGCAGAACATTAACAGTGTTCTCATTGGTCTAATTCTGAGCACTCTTCTTTGCATTCCGTACCTGATGTTATCGTGAACTCAGCATGTCACCGTGCCATACAGCAGATGATACCCAGCTTTCACACCAGTGTGCTTCTGGGCGTCATCTTTATTTTCCGTAGCTGATGTTAACCGGGTCTCGGTATATAACCGTGGACATTCCCGAACTTCTCCCTGCTCTGCTTCTTTACATCCAATGCCTCACCCTATCCTGGACTCAGTGGCCTTGCCATGAAATGGAATATACCCGACCTTGTTAAAAGTTTCTTTTCAAAGATTCAGTGATGATTTTTTTCTACGCGCACAGCGAGAATTAATTTGCGACATAGTCGAGCAATGGGTAATGGAGCATAAATGAAAAGACCCAGAAAAAATTAAGTTAAAAAGACCATTAAAAACTGCATCTGAAAATACACTCACTGATTTTTTCAGAATTTTTCCACCAAATTAAATGCAGTCAAATATTTTCATTGTATGGTGGGTTTTATGGACCATTTTGATCATGTGTGTCAACAGTGACGCCAAGCCTACCTTTCTGGGGCCCTAAAGCAGAACTTAAACATCTTATCCGCTTTTCTATACGAAGGGACACATCACAGGAGTACGGTTTACAAGAGTTAGATTCAGACCTGAACATCAAGGTGTACAAAAGTTTTATGACGTCACGGTTGACACACATTATTAATATGTCCCATTTTACCCATCATACAATCAAAACAATTAACTGAATTTAATTTGTGAAGAAAAAAATCCAAAAATATTAGTGAAGGTATTTTCAGATACAGTTTTTCATGGTCTTTTCACTCATCATAACTTCATTTTTACGAGGTCTTTCCCTTTAACACAATGAAAGACGCTGACTATGCATTTTGAACACTTCTGGAAGCAGAGCACAATATACATACTATTACCTGAAGCAAGTAAGGCGGGCATATAGGGTGGTTAGTAAATATCCTGGGACGCGCTTAACGAAGAAGGTATAACCGTCCGTCAAACACAATTACCATGCGACGTATCTCTTCAACAGGTGTTGTCATGAAAGCTACATTTGACGTAAGTTACACCCTGTTTATTAAACGGGCCTCAGATGTGCCAACGGCGTGTCTATGGTTATGCGGTAAATTATTATACAACGTGTAAGGATGAGTGTTACACACAGTGAGAGGACTAATAGCCCATTCGGATGTATGGAGTTGTCGCCCTTTTGGCCAAACCGATAGTTTTCATTTAACATGTAAACAGGAAGAATTACTATGGTTCAATCTTCATTTTGATTAAAGTACACAATCATTTCAGAATAACTCTTATTGTCTTTCCGTATTGTGCATGTTTCATACATATTTTTTACGTTTAGGGTGAGATTAATAAAAGTATACCTCAAATGTTCAGTGAAAATGCCACAGATTTTACCATTTTAGCCAAAACATTTTGTGTACAACCTGACTCGGGTCGATTTTTGAAACTTGGAGGATTTTTCATTTCAACTAGATCATTTAAGGGGAATAGACATAGGGTTGATACTTCACCGCGAAGATCTTTTTCAGTTTTTTAAGGGATAACACAGGGAAATTGATTTTTAAACTGAAAATTTGATGTATAGTCTCTTTGAGTAGAAGTCACCCCTGCTGAATTGGCATGTCCTCCATGATCACCTGTGGGTTACCTATGTGTAGGACCCTGACTGAACATGGGAGAGAATGTAGTTCGAAATCCAGTGTTGAGTCATTTAAATGAAACAGCCGGATAATCTCCTTCATTGGCCTTATGCTGTTAACATTCTCAATAGTATGTAAACCATTTGAATTAGGCTGCACTCCCTTTCTAAACGGTGCAAATGTCTGCTAGTTAACACCGTCTCTTGAAAGATTCTAATTCACACCTGTTTTAAAGGTGTTGATTTGCACCTTTTCCAAAAAGTGTTATTTTGCCAAATTTTTAAAAGGTGTCTATTTAGAAAAGGTGTTAAACCACACCCTTTCTGAGGGGTGGTAATTCCCCCAATGGTGCGAAGTCACCCTCTTTCCAAGGGGTGTTAATCCACACCCTTTATAAAGGTGCTAATTCACACTTTCCAAATGATGAAAATTTATACCTTTTCTTAAAGGTGTTAGTCAACCCCCTGTCTTAGTGTGTTAATTCACACCCTTTCAAAGGGCGTGCTTAATTGGACAAGCAATTTACACCCATCATGGGTGAACATTGTTACCATTTTACCTAGGAGTGTAGAATAAAACCTGAACCCTGATGACAAGCTTGACGTAGATGACAAATAACCTGGATCTCTCTCGTGTGGGCAGGCTGCACGCAACAGGCCGGCATCGTTTCAGGCATAACTGTCCTCGCCAAGACTCTATCTCACATGTGTTCTTTGCCACAGTTGTGTCTACATTTCAATTATTTGGCAGTCCTGCTACCGATGGCAGGGTTAAAGTAAAAAAAATCGTTTTAAAATTATTGTAAAAAAGTGTTTTTCGCTCGTTTTTTTTAATTCGTTTAGCTTGTTCCTATCAGTAACATTTGTTTCCAATTTGTTCTCATTTCGGATATTATCATTCTTTTGTTTAAAGGAAACTATTTCCTGTTTCTAAAATGTTCTCGTCACGGTATGGCTGAAATACTGTTAATCGCTAATTATTCAATTGCTTTTTACTTTATTTTAATGACGATATTAAAGTCATGCGTTTTTCTAAATCAATTGTGTTCCCCTTGTTTTATAGCACGAGCCTCCGTAGCTGATATAATATAAAAAATAACTGAAATCTTCTGTCATTTATTTTTATCAACATACTTATTAACATAATTGGCGCCGCTGAGAGTAACACTTTTTCAATCGGCACCATATGCAACAGGTAGGTTTGCGAGAGGCATTATTCCACAAAGTCCTTAACTGTTAGGTGCCTGACGAATGAAATCATCTTTTAACCACTTCATTAAATTTGTTCACCTTAATGACCAAATCGATACAATGATAAAATTGAATGAAAACACTGTTGTCTCATTAGATCATAAGATGACTCTTAGAGTGAAAAAAAAAACAGGCGTTGTCGTCTCCCTGTTTTAAGGCAACCAGATCTGTAATACAGCCAATATTTGTGCATGACAACAGAGATAATAAACTTATTACTCCACTTTCAGCTCATGTCGGCTTCCTCTCGGGCCATACCTTGGTATGCCTGCTAATAAAATGTGGATGGTTGTGGGTTTCCTCCGGGCTCTGCCGGGTTTTCCCCAACTATAATGCTGCTCACAGTCTTATATAAGTCAAGTTTTCTTCAGTACGGTGTAAAACACCAATCAGATAAATCAATAAAAAATGACTCTGCTTACGAGTTCTCTGCATGCACAGCTTGTATTTCAGCATTTTATTCAGTTAACGTGTGCATGAAATTTGCCTATAGTTTAAGATTCATTCTTATAGAAAGATTACAGCTATCTTGGGAAGTCTGGAGGCTACACAGAACTACCATTTACACTACCCTGATTCTCATCACAGAAACTGCCGTTAGCAATCATGTGTAAACCACTTCATACCTCTGGGGCCGATTCCTCAAAACAATTTTTGACTTAAGTGAAAGCCTTTAAACCCAGTTTTGCAGCTTATTTTATACTTACTGGTTTGGACATTTGTGTCACTTGTACTTCGGCATGATATGCATGCACCGTCCATGCCTTTGTTTTTAGGTTTTCACGGTCCCAGAACCAGACTCTAGAAATCAAGACAAAAAAGAGAAAAAGAGAGCAGGAGGGATGGAGGGGTGATCAACATAAACGATGTGACCTAATTCTGCGTCAAACACACCGCCGGGTAGAACCGTAGCCAAAACTGTTTTCATTGATTTTCCTTTTTTTTTTTTTTTTTTAACATTTTTTTTTTGTTGCTCAGTGAAAAATGCACCACGCCATTTACTATACAGGACAAATTACGGTGGCCATAGTTTAACTACATTTAAGAGGCCAACGTTGCTCTGGTTTCATACTTTGTGCACTGCGCACTTTTACATAATTGTTGAGAATCGGACCAAGACCACGATGTGAAGCGAAACAAATGTTGAATTTATTTTGTACACCGAACATTTATTGGTGTATTGCTTGGGATATACAGAGTAAGCCTTTTTACCACACGCACAAAATACCTAAATCACAATATAAGAGTCACCTATATCACGGATCGTACCACAGAGGTTAAAATATTTTCACCACTGCATAAAGCTACAATCAGGGAAATAGATGAATGTTTATTATCCTATCAAAGGATAATAATAATGGCAGGAGTTTTTCACCTTGCCTACCGTCTACTTTAGTAGCAAACAATGATGGATGTTCTTGACGGATACAAAATTTGTATTGTATGAAGGGATTTTAATATAATCGTAATTACCTTAAAACAGTTGCTTAAAACAGGCGGATCTTAGATATTTCTTACTTCCTTACAGGTCAGCCCTAGCCAGGATGACTCAGTCTTAAAATGATAAAGGTCATGGAGAAAATTACTTATTTATTTGGTCTTTGAATCTGTAAATCAAGAATGTTTCATTTATACACGGACGATCAAGTTTATTTATTAGTTGAGGAAACCCGAGTGGCTTGCAGGAGCAACGAAAATCCCTTCGCCTGGTATCCCAGAAGCCTCCGAACTGAAAAGCGCTGTATAACCTTTGTTAACCTCAATGATGTCCAAACCTATTGGGGAAGATCAACCTTAGCAGAAAAATATACAATATTGACATGCTACAGAAGATGAAAGTTGTCGTCATGCATCAATTTAACTTTTGTGCGATATTGTTATTTAAAACAAAACACAAACCATAACTGTGTATTATGTGATCATCGTACAAAAAAGCCTCTTCTTTGCTATAAATAAACAGATTTGTTTGTGGTTTGCCTGTTCAAAGGACGGGGGCTTAACGGATCCACGTCACCGTATGTCTCGTTGGTAAACTCGCTGGTGCTGTATTTAGAGGCACACGTAAAAATTAGCAGAATGAACTGTTACGAAATACCGATGGCCTAAAGCCGACACAAGCCGACACCGATAAGCTCGGTTAAATTTACCTAACTTTAGCGAGGCAGTAGTTAATCACGCTTTATTTCCAGATTTTCATTATGGAATACAGGGCCACTTTGACTCTACTCGTGATTGTCCAGTGGCTGGGTGTTTCTCACCTTGTTACTGACGCCTGCCCGTCGTCAGCTAACCAGGCCGTCCGAGAGCTTATCATGTGTCTACCAAAGTTTAATGAAGCCACAGACTTTACTAAAACCTTCGCCAGCGCCGAAGCTACCAAGGCTTACTGCGCTACCAGTGCAGAAAAAGAACTGAAGTGTGTCGAGAGAGTTGTCGAGGATTGCGGAAGGACGAGTCTGGCAATAAGGCGACAGCTCGACAACTATCAAAGGATGCCTGATGCTGTAGGTGTTATGTATGAGCCGAGCAACACAGCCGAGCTTATAGCACAGAAGTCTTGCATCGGCGACTGTCAGATTGACGTAAGAAATTGTACTGCTTTTCGACTCCGCAGTTGCAATGCCCAAATATTGAACTGAAGACTCCAAGGCATTACGAGGGGGTAAAAATGGCTAGTAGAGATAAATGCAGCTCTGTGTTCATACGTACATGACCTGAAGAAGTGCCAAAGTTCATACCTGCAATATTGTGGCAAGAGCTATAGGGACATCTTTGACGCCATTCACAGTGCTACTGTGCCACCAATGTGTGGATCATCTATGGATTTTTTGTCTTCAACAGGAACCAGTACGAAGAGTTTTGTAACTGAATCGTCTTCATATTCAATGTCTGGCTTCACCGCCTCCTCGTTGCCTCCAAAACAGCCGAGTTACACCCAGTCTCCTAACCACATTATCTTCACATCCCATACCTGAGGTCACCCCCTCCTCGTTACCTTCAAAACAGACGAGTGCATCCGGTCTCCTAACCACATTATCTTCACGTTCCATACCTAACGTCACCACTTCCTCGATGGCTTCGAAACAGACTGGTACATCCGATCTCCAGGCCCCATGTACGCTTCCAGAATCCAGATCAAATTTCCTGCCGGACATATACTGCGTGGATACAAAAAAACCTGCTGATAATATCCCCACAGCACGACGCGAGCTGGATAATGACTAAGAACCTACCAGTACTTCCTGACACACAGGTTTTAAATGTCCAAAGACCACAACAAAATTCAGTTTTTAAACACACAAAGATTCCTTAGCTGTCCCGTACACAAGCTGAATTTTAGCACTTGAAGCTAACGATTTTAACCCGGCAGTGATAGTCAATGGCATGGAACATGACCGTTATCCAACCCTGGTATGTAGATTCATAACATCAAGGTCTACTCACTAAGGCAGAATTTGAATAACAACCACAAGGTATGCCATACACATACACATGCATATCTTGTAGCAGGATGTAAAATGACTTTGTCGTACTTCAATATACACCCACCACTAAAGGATGCATCATTTGGCCTAAGAGTAAGATCGTGATGTCGAAAAATGATAAGACTAAGCAATCCATTGTATTTCTTATCAAATAATCCCCGTATCACACCATACTCTGACAGGAACTGTTTTGTTTTAAGATTCTCTACCCATGCATGCATATTACAAATAATTAGTCGACTATTATCATGGGATATTGCTTGTGAGTATGATGTTACTTTGCTCGAGCTTAGTATCCTTGAACATCAATTCATTTGAGAATATGCTGAATCATAGGTGGCAGAATCGTTCGAGCCCTATTTATACCTAAGATATGTAGCAAGGTACATAGCTTCAACGCCTCGCACATATGCCCGGACTTTGCATTACTGCATATAAAACATGGAAAGATATTCCAGGTAATTCACTGATCTCGGACATAGGGCTTAATCCCATACGGGGTGGTACAGACTGTGTAGAAATAGATTTCGCAGTAGCTGTTAGAAAAAATACTTTACATGTACTGTCTTTGACTTTAAGTGAAAGTATTCTTGACCAGTATTGACGGCTTAGAGAGGCAATATTTTCTTCCAGTATTGATATTTTCAAGTGCGATTCTTTCCATTATAATGTGTTTTAAATCAAATACATCCGTACAGTACTAAGACTTTAAAGTCTGAACTCGCCAAGACGCCAAGACAGATTGCTCGCTTTTTACCGCTGGGTGATAATCTTCAAGGTGGAAAGCTACTAAGGAATGAAGGCTAGGCTGCTAAAATTGCAGTGCACATATTTATATAGGTCTGTATTTTCGCAGGAGAAACTGGATAAGTAACGAGGACCCGTTTTACATAGTTGGTGGAAGATGGTGTAAAACGTAGTTGCCATGGCGACACATTCTGTAAGGATACGTCTGACGAAACGCTCCACCCTCGTCGTAAAGGAGGTCCCTTAATTGGGTACTACGCGGTAGAACTCTGGCACAATTCAAGTGGAAGTTGTTGTGACCTCGTGTGTTACACATTGAATAATGCAAATTTTGTTATGCAAATCGGGACAACGTTTGACCTAACTTGAGATGTTAATGCATCCTGTGCATTGACATTGTGGATTTTTTAGCTCTACGTTTTCGAACATTTTCGAACTAGTGTTTTGCAACATGCTATTCAGTTGGAGACTTTATTTCTGGGCTCGCATTTCTCATTGTGTTTTTGTGCAATTGCGTACCTTTCATCTCAGTTTGCATAGGAAGTGACATTGTCATTTTGTGTCAAGTCCGAGGGCTGAAATCTATATGGAGGCTATTATCAACCAGCCCGTCCAAGGAAGAGTGACCAGTGTGGGCTGTTTGTTGTAAATCCTGGTCGGCGTTACGACATATCGTCACTTACTGACCAATGATATCCTTCACTACAGGAATTCACCAGAACTGTGGATTTCCCTACTTCCTTGCACAAAATCACCCTTAGACCTCCGATATTTTAACCGGATTTGTAATCTCCACAAGAAACTGTAGTTTTCTTATTGTTCGTTTTGTTTTTGTATATTGTAAATAAGTCGTTCTGCTCTGTGTATATCCTTCAGTTATACTTGTTGAACTTATACAAGCGTCTTCGTGTTTCCCTGTTTAACCTTGTGTAAGGTGTATTGCTGCCTAGGAGTTGACCAAGCCATTTGTTTATCGTTTTTCTTCTCAGATTAGTGATGCCCTTACGAAGGTCATATACTTCCGTGGTAAGCCATTAATAAACACAGGAGGCAGGAGAGTGCCATGCAGGACTATATCCAAACTGGGATGAAGAGCAAGCATGGAGTGCAAAGAAGAATAATTGCTTATTTATTTATTTAATTGGTGTTTTACACCGCACTCAACACCAATATGACTTGGTATCCAACAGAATATTATATCTTTACCTCTTTCAATTTGTTTTATATGTATGGCTAATATTTCAAGAATTAATGGGTTTTTAAGTTCATTTTTATCAATTGCCAAAAGGCAGGATAACGTGTCACAGCATATCACAGCTTTCTGGGCATGGCCGGGATTGTAGCTTTGGCCTCGGCAGAGCGTATAGAACATGAGGATGGTAGACGAAGAGAAGTGACTCGCTGTTCTAAGACAGCAGCAGCCGCATCCTGTCTCCATCCTTTGATTCGTCAGTATATATAAATGTATAATCCGAATAATTAGCCTTAATTTCAGCAACACTTTGCTGAATTATCAGGGTATATAATTATCAGGGATTCGTATTTGCTTTCTTATCTTTACGTAGATCAAACATCAATTTAGGTTGTGGAAGAAGCCAGGGAGGAGCAAGGAAACCGGAACTAGGTCCAACCTTGATGCCGGCTTCCACAACATGGTCCCCAACACGAACACCGAACGAAGGGATCTTGTTAGGACATGCAGTATATTTGTCTACATATAATGAATTGAAAACTCTGTCGTAGGCAGGGTTTGTTGGGTGTGCTTTAAGCTTTGTTGAAGGCTCAGTTGATGTAAGGAAGGCTCATTAACTCTCATAAACTCTCTACTGGTGAGGTTCTAAATACACCAAAGCTCAGCCTCAGACCTTGGTAATGGACCGGATCCAACATTTTACCATAGGATTTCCTCGTGGAACCGTAAATGACGGATCCATAGTCCAATTTAGACCTCACCAGAGAACGATATAAATTAAGCCAAAGTGATCAGTCAGCACCCCAATCGGTGTTAGACACGACCTTAATTATATTGAGAGTCTTCAAACATTTAGATATAAGCATTTTTATATAAGATACAAAAGGTAATTTTTTATCAAATATAACCCCTACAAATTTATTTTCCCCAACAATCTTCACTGATTCACCACAAAATTTAAGCTCGGGGTCTAGATGAAGTTTCCTTTCATTGCAGAAATGCATTCCGACCGTTTTAGACGTAGAAAATGTAAAACCATTGGCAACTGCTCATTTCTCGATATTATTGAGACAAAGCTGCAATTATTCCTATATTGAGCACGATAGCTTATAGGGAAATCATCAACATGTAAAGAACCCTCTCTACCAGTTGTAAAAGTTTTAGCCAGACTACTTATTTTAATGCTAAACAGCATAGGAGGAAGAATGCTGTCCTGTGGTACACCCATTTCCTGGTCAAGAGAGTCAGAAAGAATGGACCCCACCCGTACCTGAAACTGACGATCAGATAAAGATCCAGATATGAATAATAATAATCGACTTTTTAAACCCATATCAGAAAGGTCTTTTAAAATACCACATTCCCATTTGGTGTCGTAAGCCTTTTCGAGGTCGAAAAATATCAACACCACATGTTCATTATTAACAAAAGCACCACGAATAAAAGTTTCAAATCGAACAAGGTGATCTAAATTAGATCGACCTTGACGAAAACCACATTGTATATTAGATAAAAGCTTGTTGGTTTCAAGAAACCATAAAAGTCTATCGTCAATCATCCGTTCCATAGTCCACACAGACGCAGCTGGTAAGAGCTATGGGACGATATTTATTTAGATCAGTATGATCCTTTCCAGGTTTAGAGACCGGGATAATACATGCCTTCTTAAATGATGGGGGAAAATTACCAGTTATCCAAATATCATTAAGTAAGTCCAAGTGTCTCAAGTGGGTTAGATGGTAAATGGTTGAGAAGCTTATGATATATATTATCCGGGCCGCACGCAATATCCTGGACCTTTTTTAATGAAGTTTTAGGCTCTTCAATAGAAAAAGGTTGATTATACTCTTCTAAATTCTTAGAAGGAAAAAGACAATGTAATTTTCTCCCTTTGTTTTTTTAACATGCTGAAAGTCAGCTATGTAATTCTCAGCGGAAAATTTCTGAGAAGTATCACCATCTTTTAAATGCTGAACTTTGGCCTTATTGTATTAGTCCTTAATCTTCTAAACCATGTTCCAGATCTTGGGTGTGGGTATCTTTGACGTAATGCCTGAAACAAAGTTCCGCCAACAATATCGTCTCTTGGACGTAATTAATCGACGAGCCTTAGCTCTACATATACGAACCTGGTTTAAATTATTATTAGGACAATGATTAAATCTTCGTTCGGTCTGTTTACGATCGTGTATGGCTTTGACACCGTCGTTATTGTACCAAGATTTACGTTTGGATTTCGCATTTGTCGAGGTCTTAGGGATAGTTCTATCAGCTGCTGTTAATATCAGTTCATTAAATTTTAACAAAGGGTTATCTGCAGCATTGAGATTCTCTGGAGTGATGTCAGCCTCACAGAATACCTCAAAATGCAATCCAAGCTGCTTTATCGAACTTCCACCTAGAGACACGGTCTAAAGAATTAGAAGTGAGATGCTTTAGGACAACAGGAAAATGGCCTCTACAGGAGAGATCACCATGCAACTTCTGAGAGAAATCCGGGAGAAGTGATAGATCTATGATGGGGAGATCGATAGCAGAATATGAACCATGACCTGAATGTAAATAGGCTTTAGAATCATCATTGAAATAACACAGCTCATCTTGTGATAAAAAATCTTCCAATGTTTTGCCTTTATTATTTATATTATTACCCCCCATAGACGGTTATCGGCATTAAAATCCCCCATAATTATGAAGGGGATTTGCAGTTGTTCCTTTAAATTATGTAATTCAGAGACTGACAAAGAGGAATGAGGAGGAACATAAACCGAATATAAAGTGATTGTTTCCGACAAAGAAAGACGGACGGCCACAGTCTGAAGCTCAGTGTCGAGAGCAACGGGGCTGTGAATTATATTATTATTCAAGAAAGAGCCGCCACAAGCTCGCTCTTCCTCAGTAGAATAAGTGTTATAAAGTGTATAATTTTTAAGTGATGTTTTATCTATTTAAGTGATGTCAGATGTCTTCAGGTGAGTTTCCTGAAGACAAAGGGCAATTGGATGTAAAGATTGAGGTAGTTGTGTTATTTTAATAACATTTACCTTAAGACCTCCACTGTATTGTTTGGTCTCGAGAAGCCATAATTTAGGGAGGCGTATTAAG
Source organism: Acanthopleura granulata (assembly GCA_016165875.1). NCBI lineage: Eukaryota > Metazoa > Mollusca > Polyplacophora > Chitonida > Chitonidae > Acanthopleura > Acanthopleura granulata. The sequence goes on along the minus strand of JABBOT010000009.1, from coordinate 3,206,701 downwards.
GATTTATGTTTGGACCGCAGACGACCCTTTCGCGGAGATCTACCGGGAGATCTGCCAGACGAGGGTGATGTATCCATCACGTACACACATGAAGTTGAAGGAGCAAGGTCCTCCAAAGATGCAAACTTATTAAAAGTTTGGATCGGGAATTTGGTGGCGATACAGGGTCGCTCTCTGGGGCGACCCTGTTTTCCGTTCTTTTGATTACTAGGTTTACGATTATTGACCTTGCTTTTCGGGATTATAGATTTATTGTTTTCTGGATTGACCAGCAGTTTATTATTAAAAGTTTCAGTCTGAGATGTCTGAGTAGATATGGTCATTTGGTTAGGTGCCTCAACGGAGGAGGAAACAAGCAAAGATGTTGGTTTTTCCGCGCCACTGGTCTAAGTTAAAGTGGTATGGCATACTTATATACCAAGTCCCTAGCAACATGTACGGAATATAAAGGTGACGCCCAGAAGCACAGTGGTGACCACTCAGGGTATCATTTGTTACATGGCACGCTATTATACCGATTCCCGGGTAACAGGTACAAAATATAAAGATGACACCCAGAAGCACAGCGGTGAGAAGGCTGGGTATCTTCTGTGGTATGGCACGCTTATATACTGAGTCCCGGGTAACATCAATTACGGAATATAATAATGACGTTCAGAAGAATGGCGGCGAGAAGGCTGGGCACGTTCTACTTTATGACACGATCATATAGTAAGTCCAGAGTAACGGATGTTAAATATAAAGATGTCATCTTGTCGTGTCCAGAGTAACATCAGGTACGGAATATAATAATGACGTTCAGAAGAATAGCGGCGAGAAGGCTGAGTACGTTCTGCTTTATGGCACGATCATACATCATATATAGTACCGAGTAACATCAGTCACAGGATGTATAGGTTCGGCTGAAAAACACAGCGATGAGTAGGCTTGATATATCCCTCTGCCCAACAGGATCGTCTTCTGAATGTCTTGTAACATCAGTCACGGAATGCAAAGATGAAGCTCAGAAGCATAGCGGTGATAAGGCTGGCAAGGCTCTGCTTTATGGCTACCTTTCCGCACACCGGTGGTATAGTAGCGCTGTGTATGGCGTCAAAGACGCCATCGACGCCATTCCTACAGTATCGCCTGTAGGGACTCTGACGCTGCTTCACCTGACCGGTGTATCTTTAAAGTGCTTTTGTTACTTCTTCTTCTATCCATAATAGTCCCTACGGGAAGCCTGCTCTGTTAAAGTGGACAGATGGGCATTACAGCTGTTGAGATGAGAACAATATTTTTGATTAGCCTAGTCCCGTCTGTTGTTCACCGATACAGCTCTTCTTTGCTATTAACTCAGTTGTGTTGTTAGGCTCACAAAGAACGCCTAAGGACATGCCTATTCCGTTGGGGTTCACATATCTGTCGAACTATCTGCTTGTCATCAGACCTCTGTAGAGGCACATACTCTCTTGCTCAGCGGTGGTAGCAAATTACTCTTCGATAGCTTCGGCGCTGGCGGAGGTTTTAGTCTGCGACTTGATTAAACTTTGTCACACACGCGATGAGCTGCCGGACAGCCAGCTCAACTGACGATGGAGAGCGCGGCTTTAATAGACGGAGGAAATCCCAGCCACTGGACAACCAGTATCAAAGCTAGAGCAGTCTTGTATCCCGTGCTGAACATCTCGATGACCAGCGAACGAAGTGAATCTTCCCGGCACCTCGCATGTATATGGCCCAGCTCAGTTGCCCAGTGTTTCATACCAAATCCTCAACCTTTCGCGATTGATTCACTCTCTGACATTAGGATATAAAAACACTCAATTACGTACAACACCAGTAACCCCGAAAGAAAAAGCCAGGGATATTTCACAATTTGTAAAAATGGTATCTCTGTATCTCTTTGGATGTCCTGGTTTTTCCCAGTATTAAGGAATAAAAAATCTAACAGCGAACGAATATTACTATATTTTTGAAATAATCAGATAATAATGCACTCCAAGTATATCGTCAGCAAACATCAAAGAGAGACTAACAACAAAAAAGCAACATCGAAATGGTCGGAAGTTAATGAGGGCCATAGATAAATGTATCAGCAGGACAAGAAGGCTAATTCATTGATGGAAAAGATTTGCACATTTTGCAATACCTTGAGTGATGATAGGAAAACAGGTTGATCCCTGTTTCCTTTACCCAAATCCCAGACGCAGGACTAGTAGGCCATCTAAGTAAAATGTTCTTCAGCAAGATGTTATCTGGATCTAGAAGTAAATATTAAACAATATAAAGGTTACAGCACTGAGAGTAAAACAGAGCAGCCACGACGGTGTGATAGTCCCCAATTGGTCACCCGTTACCGGTGAAATCCGACCTCTTGTCAATTTACCTCCGTAAGGGATTTATTCTAATTGTTCATGTAAGAAGTAAGAACTTGCACACCACGTAATAACATGGTTTAAGGAGAATTAGATAAACACCTTACAGCCATGTTAAATGCAGTTTATTCGGCTTCACTGGTCTAGAATGACTCAAAGTCCTGTGGTGTCATCACATTTAACACATGTATACACAATTAAAACATGAAAACAGTGCAAACGGAATAGGCCTAGGGGATGCCTTCATTGATAAAAATAAGTTATAGCATGGTGTAGTTGATTTGAGTTGCATGTATCACTTCACATAACTGGACAATCGTTGAGCACACGTTACATGGGTGGGATTAAATATACAATGGACAGGTACGAACGTCAGATACCATATGATTTGTCTATGTTGGCCATATTTGTTGAAATAACACTCATCCAAATTACTAACAAGTTAATATAAGTAATTATTAATTGTAGGAATAATATTAAAGCAGATATACAGAGAGTAGTTATTGCATTTTATCTTAAATGACGTAAAACACCTGTGGTTTTCAGCTGAATTTGCCCGTTGTTACACTGCCTACATGCATCACGTGCATCTCTTACTTTTTAGAAATTATTTCATTAATCGTTTATATTAGCACTGATGCAAGTGTGCGTGAGTCTTATGCTCATGAAAAATGATGTAGAAAGAATTGAAACAAAGTAGAGAATCGTTGTTGCGTTCATAATCGGTAATCGAAAACTTGTTTTATGCACAATGCACAGCACGTGGGGATTTTTACTACAAAAATTTAAACTGAATATAACTAACACATAGCTGTATCTCTTTGGGACAGGTCGTAAATAAGACGATGTACCACATATCATCTGTGTAGAACGAACAAAGAACACACTGAAACTTTTTTTTACGTCATCATTCATGAAGTTGAAGTTGACGCGAGGTTTAGTAAGCGTGTGCGCGTGGTCCAGTGGCACTGAATTTACAGCACCTAATTTAAATTTTTTAGCAGACCTTTCAGTTTCCAGGTTTTCTATTGTTATTTTTAAACATTCACTTAACGTTCAATGCTTGGGTGTGGTTAACGAAAATCTTGTAACTTTTGTTTCTTGAGAAAAATACCTAATACTCTTGTCATTCTGCAAAAACGTTAAAACACGTTAAAATACTATTGAGGCCACCATGTCCCTTTAAAGACATTTCATCAAGGTGAGCTCAGAACTTGTGCTGGGACGTACACTGTAACAACAGGCGATCTATTTTTACGGTGTATACTTGTCCGGTTCTGTTCGTGTCGAAGACAGAAAGCAAGCCTCTCCGTACATTTACTTACTGATTTATGCGTTGTTTAAAGCCATTTTAAAGACGCTTTCACTTTTATGGTGGCAGTCAAGCTCATGGGTAGAGGAAATCGGTGTGGCTGGAGTTCTTACACCTGATGAACTGTGTGGATTTACACAAGGTTCTCCGGTTTCCCTCCACAATAAATTTGACCTCCGCTTTACATAATTAAAAAGAATATTTAGACTTCTTCACTTTGCATGAAACCGTCCTAACTTTTCTTAAAGTTTCTATACTTTATTAGTTCTTTGGTGGTTTGTGTTATTTGTCTTTTGGAAACGGCTTCTGCGATTATTGAATATTTTAGTTGACGGCTGGCATACGAGTGTCGGTTTCGATGCCTAGCGTAAACACCAATAAAGTAAATAATTACAAGTTCTGTATCAGTAAATGTGTTTAACACCTTATAGTGCAATTACTTTTGTTAGCAATAAGAGGTTTTAAACGGAATTAACAAAAGTATCTGATTTATGTTTTAATGGGCAATGCACTTTGCCAATTGGCACTTTTTAGAGAAATTATGGTCCGTTTCCTCCAGTTTATTTAAAATGATACATATGTATTGCTTTGTAGATGACATAGAGCTCCCGGGTTTATTTTCAATTCCCCATGTAGTCTCATCGGAAAGTGGGTCCTATAACACGTTGGGCCCTTTATATTCGAATGTCAAACTGACACAATGCAATGAGAATAGCCGTACGCCGGTGTCACATGATCCCGTTCATCTTGTCGTGTGGACGTATTTTATTATGTCTAACTAATATCAATTTTCCCCTGGCAAAGCACAGAGAAAACAGACACACTCTCTTGCAAAACCCTGCTGAAGCCCTGAATGGAAAAATGACAAGAAATGACCGTGACATTGTAGGATGACATTATACATTGTTCAAGAAAATGCAAATTTCAATCCAGTTTTAGCCGTGATTGTTTGATTTTCGTGGTCAGTGGCGGACAACCGTGAAGGTCTAAAAAAACACTAATTCGATTTTGTATCCAAGATTCAGGGATACACAAAAACGGTGGGGAGGCGTAGGGATTGGTTGTATCTCTGAAGTGTGTTGAAATACTGCGAGGTAATTTTGCTGGTAAAATCTATGACACATAATGGTTAAAAAAGTCAACTACGAGGTGCAACAATTAACCAGAAAAAAAAATTGTTTTCCTTGAGCAAGTGCCCTCTACACCCTGTTTCGATAGGACACTAGTACTTGCATTTTAGCTGATTTATTTTGAGGAAATGATGGTCAACCTATGATGACATTTGGATTTGTTGTAGGCCAGGCATCTAATTATTTGATATGATATTTCATTTGGGCCACCAAACTTAGGGAATACAGTATTAGGTATGTGTTCTTACTACACAAATGGCACGGCTAATCGTTAGTGTTGTTTTTTACCTAAATACTTGTCTCTGTGTGGTTCAGTCCATATGGGTGGACTGTACATATGTTGTGGGTTTTTATACATAATTTTTATAAATAATTTGTGAATGTTTACTTGAATTTCTGCGCCAAAAAATGGGTCTGAAATAGTCTTGCATTTTTTTAAGCTGAATATATTTACTTATTTGATGGTTCCCTACTGCCTTATACCCAAGAATGTTTCACGTATACAGCACCACACCGGTCGCTTTTATGGGTGGAGGAAACCTCGTTGGGTTATATGATAAAGCACCAGTGACGGGCCGACTCTTCTCATTTGAGCCTATGTCTAGCTCAAAGCTAGCTGACCTCTTCTTAGGTAGAGCTCAGCTTCAGTCCTACAATTTCACTGACTTCACAACTCGAACTAGTCCTTATATTTGATATACACTGATTCCTTCAGTCATGCGAAGCGTACATATGTTTAACCCTGCGTCGTTAAGCTGTCATTTAACAGCAATCCAGGCGTATAAACACTATTATCGAACAAGCCTACCCAACGTCCGCCTTGTTTCGAAAAAGCTTCCGCAAAGCTCCGGTAAAGTACAAACTGCCGGTTCGACAATGTCTTCTCACTGAACTTGTTGCTAGAATTTCCTCTTTTTTGCGTTCTTTTAATATGGCCATTATGAAACTTGTGAAGTTTATCGTTGGAAAAGTATACAGCATTCTAGTGATCGATTCCACCTTTTATTATTTGGATGTAAACCCAACATTCGCTAGTGTAATTGCGAAACATTCGGTAGAGAGGAACAAAACTCAGGAACATCGCAAGTCATGCAATGGCATAACATTTCGCTTTCAGAAGACTCTCACGAGTCTGCAGTTATACCTATATAGGAGAGGTTGAGAACCGCATTTGTACTCTACGGCACACTGCAGTGCAATGTATAAGCCTGTTGTAGAGACAGCATTTTAAGACTTATATGAGAAATAGTAAATGTATATACTCGGTGAGCAACAACAAACTGGAATCCTGAAGTAGCATATTGACCATACACTGGCTTACATGATTGCTTCGCTATTTATTGACCTGCTGAAATTTTAATAGAACGAATGGAAAACAATATATACTTAATAGGACAAAGCTCAAAACATTTCCTATGAATTTGCGCGAGTTAAATACATAGACTTGCACTTTTACAAAATGGTACAAAAGCTTATTTTCATTAAACACTTACAGTTAGCTTTGAACCGTGAACCGGTGTAAATGAGCCATATTCCGATATTCGTCGTCAATATAAGCGCTACACTGCACAGCAAGTATGGACATTGCAGAGCAAAATATTCGAATCCGGTGACTGGGTTGTATAAGCTTTACTTGGTTACTCTGCCGATACAATTTCGTCTTCACTATACAGTAGTTTTTACTTGTATTAGCTGCCTGAATTCATTTCTGACAGTCAAAACATAAATTCTCCTTATCTAAGTGAATCTGCATTCATGGTATAATCCAGAAGCTCTTGCTCTGCCAATGCTAACGCTAAAGACGTGTAAATTGTGGCGTGGTTGTTTTGCGTCCAGACTTCGTACTTTACAGGATATCAAGTTCTTGGTGGATTGTCCCTAAATGTGCAGGAGTTGCGTAATAAATAGACAAAAAGTTGTGTGCTACGTTAAACCAAGAGGAAGGAAACAGATTCCATGCAGGTGTGTGGACCAAAACATGATTTACTTTAAACTTCTACAGAAAACAGAAAAGAGTATTTCGGCGGACCTATGTCGCGAATGTCTCCGGGAACTCTTGTCTTTCTCAGTGCACACTTATTTGAATTAATCTCGTGAGCGATTGTCGAGTATGGTGAACTCAGTGGACACTTGTTTGAACCTGGCCGCCGTCTTAAAGTGAATGATTCTCGAGTATTGTGTTAAACCTCTTTCAATGAAAGAATAGAAGAAAATGATAGAATTGACAGAGATCAATTTAATTCTGGGGATGACCATCCCTCAAAGGGTTAGTATGTAACGCAAGGCATTTCAGTAAAAAACACCTAGGGTAAGTGCAAGTGATTCTGGTGTTGTGTGGAAAATCTCCACATCTGACTTGCTGAGAAATGCGTTGGTTTATTTTGTAAATTTTCACTCTGTAACCTTGTATCAGCATTAACCTAGGTCACAGTGATCTAGTTGTATTGATAAGTTGCAGCCAATTGCAGCCAAATCGGTCTCGGTAGTATTGGACTTGTGCATGGACTTTCTGTGGTATCAGTCAATTTCAAGTTTGTGACTGGTGTTTGAAGAGAAACACCCCTGTAACTGGTCAGACATAAGCTTTGGATTGAAGCCTACACTGCGCTCGAACACACATGAGAAACGACAAAAAGGAAACACTTTTCGTCACAGAGTATCGCGCAGGAATAACCAGCAACTCGGACAAATGTTCTCGGCGAAGTTCTCAACGGACAGAAATATGGTAAAGGTAGTCGTAAGCAGTTTAATCTCACTATGTAAAAATTAGATAGCATGGTCACTGGTGAAAACCTTCAGGGGCACTTAGCAAAAGCTGAATTAAAAATAAGACAAAATTAACGACGGTTATATAACAACACGAATCACGGATTCTCTATCTAGAGAGTGAAAATGAAAGTTTGAAAGAGGACATGAGGGAACTCAGTATGGAACAGGAAAAGATCAGGAAGAGCTCAGCAGGATAAACTAGAAACTAATACTTGTACATTCAAAACAAAATGATCCGGAGCAGCGCTCACGAAAACACAGATTAGAGTTTACGGAATACAGAGAGATAGTTCCACATCGCAGCAATCTGAAGAAAAAGTCATCGGGATGCTATGCAGCAAGCTGCATATGTCAGTAATATCTGGTAAAATCAGTCTTGCCCATCGCGTAGGCCTTGTGCAGGACGACATTCATACAAATGCAGGGGTAACCATTGTCAGATTTAGGTGAAGCAAGACTTGGACTGAAATCATGAAGCAAGGCAGAGTTCTGAAAGGGTCAGAAATAGTTATAACCTTGCGCCAAAAAACCAGCAACTGGTCAAAAGTACAGCTGCGCTTCTACTAGTTAATTTGGCATGGTCGCGAGATGGGAAAATATAAAAAACAGTTGTAATGAACAAATAAGTGTATTGACGATCTAACGACAACCCCATCTCCGAGACCCACGAGAATGAGTGAGGTTGTAAATTGCGAAAGGGGTGAAAGGCTAGTGGAAATTGAACTACTCTCTGTTAAAAGATGCCCAAAAAGTAAAACTCCTCAACTATCCTTAAAGCACAATTTCAACTCACTGTTGATGATGCCTTGTTTTTGGGGGTCTTATTAATAAAAATAAGAAGAGAAATATTAATATTGATCGGCAAAGAAAAAAACAGACAGACTAAGTGAAACTGGATTAGAAAATATGATTAAAAGGATAGAAGATGAATACAGGTTCAAAAAATTATTATAATACGAGCGAAGTCCAAATAAACACGTTATGTAATGTAAAAGTGGAATCTGAAAGTGTCCGGGAAAAACAACTGGAAGGTATTATAGCTATAGAACAAAAGCAAACTGCATTGAAAATGGATAAAAACCTTCCAAATTTTTATTGTCACTGGAAAAACGAATCTTCACCAATGAACTTATTACTAAATCAACACTAGACAATGGGAAGGAAATAATTAAAACATCAGATATTTTAGAAGAGTAGAATAGGTATTATAACAACCTGTATACTGCTACATCAACTTGTTTAGATAAAGTCGACATTAAAAAAGGATTGAAAGGTATGAAGCTAAACAGAATCTGACTGAACTAGAAGGTGAACGCGAAATCACTCATAAGGAACTAAGCAGTAGCTTGAGGTCAATGAAAAATGAGTACAGGAAATACCAGGATTACCGCTTTCAGTATATTTTGAGGATTTGTGATTCCATTTCTTGCAACTTTATGGAGGAAGTTTGAGAAAGGTTTTAGAAAATGGGTTAAAACATTTCACAGAAATATCTTCACAAGTGTGCTACAAAATGGACAGATATCATCCTGTTTCAGTATCAGCCGAGGATGTAGACAGAGTGACCCCGTTTCATCTTACATTTTTCTGCTCTGTATTCTCTTGCTGAAGTGTTAACGTGTCTTTCCTTGTTTTGTAAATACTAGTGCCTAAAAATAAATGTAGCATTTATTAATTTCTCTACCAAACTTACCGGACGATCCATTGAAAGAAATTAATACAGTACTCTGTACATTTTTATGGAATGATGGGCCGACAGAATAAAATGACAGATTATTTCAAATAATTGTGCTAATGGAGTTATATGGATTATTAATATGGTTCCATATTTACAGTCAATAAACGTTAAATGGATTAGAAAATTATTTTTTAATAAACAGAACTTGTTAGGAATAAGTATTAGTAATAAACACTATCAAATATCAAAGATCATGGGAAGTGGTTATCTAAAATATATATTACAAACAATGAACAACCCATTATGGAAAGACACATTACAAACTTGGGAAATTTTCCACCAAAAATTGCAGAAAAAAAATCAAATATAATAGATGAACACTTGTGGTATAATTTGAACTTTAAGCGTCCACAATGCTTTATTAAAAAAATTCGTAAAGAAATAAAGTACGCTACGAAAGAGACCTACAAGACTACATCTATTTCTGTTATTTCCAAAATTTAAGAAAATGTGACACGATTAAAGGCACAAACCTAGACTATAATAATCTAATGACAAACATTCCTAAATTCCGAACCAAAGTTATAGAAATGGATAACAATGTCGGTTATTACTGGCCAAATTTGCCGACATCTTTTCAATTTCCAATGAAACAAAAATTAAATAAAACGTTGTTTTATGACATGCTAAATTCCGTGTATGAAAAAACATGATATTAATGATCAATGGGAACGTAATCCTAAACTAAAAGAAATAAATTGAACAAATATATTTTCTTCTATTTTTCATTGTGCACTATACACAAAACTGAGTGATTTTCAATACAAATTATTACATAATATCGTATCTCTATAAAACAAAATCGTGACGAAGACGATATTTGTGAAATGTGTAAAGCTGTCAAAGAAACGATTGAGCATCTTTTTCTGAAATGTCCGACTGTGAAGAATATTTGGTAAAAATTTGAACCTGTGGTACTGCAAAATTAAACGCTATCTTCAGAAAGGAAAAAATTATTTTAGGATGGGGAAAAGGGCAATTTGCCCTAAACATCCTAGCAATACTGACAAAAATATTTATTTTCAGTTGTAGAAAAACAAACCTGGCCCAAAATTTACTCGCTTGGTTTATCAATTTCCTGAATAGTGCATAGTGCAAAAATATACTGAAAAAGTGTCACTAAAAGAAACACAGTTTAATAACAAATAAAAATAATTCTACTAATATTTTGCAACGTAATTTGAATAAAAGTTATGGGTGCATGAGATGAATGAGCTGGGGTGGTTCACAAAGTCACAAGCATACATGTATCACATTATACATTATTCAAATGTCACAGATATTGTTTTCTAATTGCTGCATAAAACAAATAATTGTCCAGCTTCCGAATGTCGTGTGTTATCGCGTCGATCCGCTCTGGGTTATGCTGCAATGAAGCGACGGGGTGATTGTAACATTGACCAGTTAGTATGACTAAACAAAGCTTTCGTTTTGGGTTTGACCTGTTTCCCTTGTGTGTAATTCCCATGTACAATTGGAATGAGACAAAATACACGCATCGGGAAGTTTTAGTTTTCTGTTAAATTTAAGTACACAATATCTTTAAATTAAAAAGTGAAGCAAGCTATTTGATCATTAAAACGCGGTTATTTTCACTACACAACAGTTAACAGCAAATATGTATTTTCTGTTCCGAAGCTTTTTAGTTTAGGTAAACCGTCTCAAATTTGTTACTGGTATACGTGATTGACAAAAACTAGAGTGAAATACATGTTATTTACTTTCTATAGTCTCGGGAACAGTGGTGGCCAAGTCACACTGACTTGATTCTGCACTGCATGGAGTTTGCACCAATCAAATAAGTAAATAAAACATGGAGCTGGCACACAGATGAAATATCTCGTAATGGTCTTTTGCGTACGTGTGGTCTACCAGAATACGAGACTTGGGTAAACGGCACTAAATGCTCGGAAGAGTTATTCACGTTTCCAGCTTAAATCTGACCTTAACGCTAATGTTCACGTAGAATTATTCTTTTTTTCTCTTCCATAAGCTAGTCCACTCCTGTAGAAATATACAACTTCAAATTATCCACCATAACGTTATACCGCTTTATTCGCTAAGCACAATAGAGATCCACGCCTCCTTACTGTGGATAGATAAATGGGTTTTGTGCGGAAACGCCGTCGTTGTTGTTACCCCATAAACTGATAACCGCTATAATGGCGCATATTTATAGTAGCTTGGTATAACCTGAACATTAATATCTAACTTCACTAATGCACAGGTAGATTGTTTTGTGACGTTCATAACCCAGGGCTAAAGTTTTGTCGGAGTGGCCAAATCTTTGATGAATATTAGAGCCATATGCGTCATTCGTACACAAGTTGTCAAACATACAGTGGCAATTTCAAAAGATTATTTTTCTTTATTTTGTAGTATGTAAAATGAAATAAATAAATAAATTTAATTTGGAAGGGCGGAAGGGATCTCAAAATCAGACTTTTACATTGCATGTGATATACCACATAGTATGACTTATACCCCGGCTGATGATGTAGACATTACTCATATTCGACAAAGGTTCCACACAGCTGATATTTGAATTGTCTTTGAATTGTTATTTAATGTCTTTTAGCCTATATCATGAAATATAAGATCTTCTACACTCCTCTTTACAATTCTCCATATCAGAAATTTAAAAAATATTGTGTTTTGATTTTTCAGATGAGATTTGTTTCTATGTAGCCGTTTTGAACTTGTCCGTCGACTTTAGATGTTCTCATGATTGTATCGTAATCCATTTTGTACTGGCCCGTCGTTCAAAATTGGTCCCGTTACAGTATGACTACAACATTGCCACAGTGACAAAAATCCATACATTCATTCCTTTTTAAGTTTGTTGGTTGTCCGTTTGTCTGTCTGTTCATCCAACATATGTTAACAACTCTTTCTAAAATGCTGCTAAAGCCACAGTCTGGGCCCAATTTCAACAAACTGCCTCATTCGTAGTGCCCATTTTAATATTCGATGATCTGTTGATCTAGCATGTCTTAAAATTTCTGTTTAAATGCTTCAACTCATGATACATAATTTCTATATACAGAGTCGGGTGGTTTTTATTTTGACGATGCCAAGTCGCCCCTCCTATCTTCACGCCTTCAAACCACATTGTTATTTGCCAACAGGTATGCGTGTCTGTATACCAAGGTACATTTTGCAACGTTTCTTGTGTTGCGAAATCTATCACTGTGGGCTTTATCAGACTCATGCCCATTGTTATTTAACTTTGCGTCAGCTTGTATATTTGTAGCCTGAAAAGCTTTCTTATACAAAGTCTTTCTTGTGGAAATTGCTGAAAGTTAGTGTCAGCCTGACTCAGCTGGCTGTTTTTCTTTGTTTGAATTGGAGTAGAGCTGAATATATCGGTCATTCACATGTACTTATTTCTTTACTTATTTGGTGTTCCATCGTGAACAGAAAACAGATTTTTGAGGGTAGAGGTAACCTTGTGGGTGCAGAAAACCAGCGGCGTTCGCCATGCACCTGCCGACACAAATCCTCAGCCGTATCAGGCAAAGCGACCCTAAAACCGACTGAGTCATCGAACACTGTCTCTCCTATGTATCGGATATGTGCGTATATATTATGGACAGCAGTATACAGAGAAAAACCAGGGCAGTGACGACAGTGTGATATATGAGTCTTGCCAATTTACTTTATTTCGTTAAGTCTTATTTCGTAAAGGTTGTCGTTAAGTCTGATAATAGCACACCTCTCGTAAACCACAAAGGGGCGTTCCAAGAGGCTAATCGCAAGTTCCATATCAACCTATAACAGAAACAGAAGGTCAGAGATAGATCGTACAAGAATAGACATGGGAAGTATAACGTAAGTGGCAGTCAAAGGAGTAAGGTTCGGAGAATTTTATCCGATAGTATTTTGGACGTTCTCTGAGAAACGTCTGCTTTATCGCCGTAAGATTTCAAACGCCAAGCCGAACGCCTTCCTTTCTGGTCTGTGCTTTGAAAGAACAAGTTGCATCAGCCAGCTGTGCGAAATGAAGATGAATTAATTTGTATCCGAATCGCGTTGTGCAAAGTGAAGAAATAATGATAATGACAATGAGTTACCGACCCGATCCACTAAACCGGCCATAAATAATTTTGCGATTGGATTAAAATTACTTTTACAGTTACGTCCTCTTTTACACAGAGGTGGCTAAATTCCACAATTAAGGCTATCATGGCGGGAAGGAAAGAGCGTAATTCCTGGCTTATCCACCAGAATTAGCGAAATTTTGAGATCGATCTTTTATTTTCATATTGTGATTATTTCCGTATCTTTCCGTTCACTTCAAGATCAAAACCATGTATATATTTAAATATCTTACGTGGAAAAAAAAAGAAACAAGCGATTTTTCTGGTTTTGAGTTCTGGCTGTTCCGTTTCCAATTTATAACCCAATTCTTTGTGCTGTTTCATCAATGTTTGTGACGTTTGTATAAAAGCATTTTCATTTAATTAATATACGTTTTTAGGACTTCTACCAGAGGCTACACGGAATATACGCTTAACTCTCATCCGTGAATCCGTGTATTACATGTACATCCATTGTTTGATTCATGCTTGAGTTCCTCTGAGAATGTAACCTTGCCTATATATATATATATATTATATGTCGCTGTGAGTTCAAGTCCAGTTCATGCTGGCTTCCTCTCCGGCCGTACGTGGGTAGGTCTGCCAGCAACCTGCAGGTGGTCGTTGGTTTCCCCCGGGGTAACATGTCAACAGAACCTTTACATTTGTCAACCTGTATTAACTTTCTGTAGATTTGTTTCACTGGATCTTTATGTGTGCATTTTGAAAGCCAAGCCCGAGACAAATATGTGCATTTAAAAAGTCTTCTTATAAAGTGTTGGTTTACATTTAATTATAAATAACCAGGAAGTGACTCTTCCCGCAGAAACTCCTGAAGACACCCAGAATTATAACTGATTATAATGATAGTAGTTTAGATGATTATATGTAGGGAGATGCATTTAGACAGTGTATGTTTACTTATAGATATATAATTATTACTTAGGTAAAGACGGTATACATTTGAAAAGTAGCTTACATCTCTTACGATTTATGTGTGCACTGCAGCTGAAAAGATAAAACACTGTACACATCAAATGACATTCAAAGATGGAGAAGCAGAAACCCATCATTGCTACGGAAAAAACAAACAGTTATAAATTCTCTCGCCTTGCTAAATGTGTTAAATGTGAAGACAACACAGCACTTTGAGTAATTCTAGACCAGTGATTTCTAATAAATTGCATTTGACATCACTGTAATTTTTTCCCCGTTAATTCTACTTAAACCATAATGTTAGGGGTGTGTAAATTGTTACTTAATAAATATTTATTTGAACACTTAAAACAATAACGTGGTCATGTGTGATCATTTACTAACTACCACACTATCGTCGCCGCTCTGGATTTACTCTCGGTGCTGTAGTTTTTATGTTGTCAAAATTAATGCCCTTGTTTCGTTCCCTCCCAAGCCCCCTAGACATTAAGCTGAGAGAAATAAACGTACTACATTAAAAATTCTTACAGAATGACGGTCCGGACAGGAAACAAAGATCAACTACGATCAAAAACTGCGATGAAGGTGGACTTCCTCTGATAAACTTGGTACCATTTGTACAATCCTTAAAAATATTTTGGTTAAGAAGGCTAGCCCTTACCAAACGGAAATGGCAAAATTTAAGTTTATATCGAAATGATGTGGAAAGTTTGAGCACTCTTGGGGAACATATATCGGCAAAGATATACAAAGTGTAAGCAACCGTTTCTGGGTAGATACACTAAATGCATAGGGAGCTTTATCACGCAAAAACTTGATAATAAACACAACAATAAATCCACTGGATGAACATGTATGGTACAATTCCTGCTTTCGGGAACCGTGTTTTTTCATTAGCCCATGGTTTGAAAATAATGCAAGTTCTTTAGGGATTTAGTAAATATGGTCGACATTTGTCGATGTGAAAAAAAAACAAATAAAGAAAGAAATAATTTCTGAAAAATTTAACAAACATGTTTTAATCCAAATTATCAACGAGGCTTTGTTGATCTTACATCAATACTATACTCCAAACCTAGAGCTATTTAACTGTGTTATGTAACGGGCTTTTACAGCTCGGTAAGACAGTCTTGGTGGCCTGGTGGTTAGAGCGTCCTAATCGATATCGGGATGTCCGGGATTAAGCTCTGGTATGATCATACCCAAGACTTTAAAAATCGCACTTGACTGACTCGCTTAGCGCTCTGGTCTGCCCGGTATCCAGATAATGTGACTGGGTTTGGGTGTCACGTCTGGTGTCTTCGACATCATGCTCCCATGAAGGCAACGCTTTGGTGGTATGGATTTGCCCTGCCACAAAAAGGCACAGTACATATATACATTCTCGCTGTCATATAACAGAAACACTGTTGAACCTAGGGGTAGAAAACGACATTCAAATACCAGTCGTTAACCAAAATAGGCGTTCCGGGTCAATAATCGCAAGACCAGTTTCCAATAACACAAACCACCAAAGGACTAAGAAAATATATGAGATCTAAATATTAGGATGGATTCATGAAAGGAGAAGCAGTCAAGAGATTTCAATAATGACGAAAATACGCAATGAATGTTCTAGGCGGATGTATAAAATCAGTTTCCAAATCGCGTATATTTGGTGTTCACCAACAAGAGAGGCGTACTCTGTAAAATTTAACAAACATAGAGTGAAGGCGAGTGTATCCTAGTTTTTGTTGCAATAACTTGTGACTTTGAATGAAATCATCAGACAAGATCTGTTTGATATATGTATACACCATATACGGGACCATTCGGTATATTGCTGTCCAAAATCAAAATTGAGAGTATCCCTCTTGTGATAAAGTAGGCGTGATAGGAAACCATTGTCGTCTTTGTACAAGTCCAGATAAAATATACCATCTGGAGAATCTGCAGTTGCCTTTAAACAAAGCGAGGGTGGATATATATCTTTCACAGCCCTTGCTATATACGGGTTGTTTATAGCTAGCCAGTTATCAATATACCGCTTGGTTAATGAGAAAGATCGAGCCTGATGAAGATTACTCTTTAATAACTTTTGCATATAGTCGTATTCATACGAAAACAGGTATAGGTTTACTAAAAATACGACGTATAACCCAAGCTTACATATACATGCACACACATACATACATACTTTACTGTAAGGTTTACAGTACAATACAGCCACACCTATCTATCTTTTATAATGATGTTTAACAGAACTCTGGAGCTACTTATTCTGCTTGTACAATGGAGTTTTAGACCCACTGACCTGTGTTATATGGTGGAGCTTCACAGCATGGTAGAAAAAGTTAGTCTTCTTATAAGATAGGGTTTTACAGCATTGTTGAATCACTTACCTGCCTTATATGATGGGGTTTGACCATAACTGTTCAGTCGATGACGGTTCCACAGCTGGTTCAGACTTCTTGTCCACTCTCGACTGGCAAAGAGGCACTCCAGCAGATATCGGCGTGTCTGTACAAGTTTGATCAAGCCTTGCAATTCTTCCATGTTTTGGGCAGGACGACGAAACTTGAGCCTTACTGCATCAACAACACCACCGCAGAAAACCAGTGTGTTAGTAAAGTGTTTGAGGACTGTCCAGATGTTGCCAAGCTGATAAATGTGACCGGCTACCGAACACTGGTCAATTTCTGGTGTGAAAACACTGGCGCGGATTCTGAACAAAGGACTTGCATCTCACGCCAGCAAGATGGCGTAAATCTTTGTGTTGCCAATCGAAAAATCTGCAAAGGTCCTTGGAAGGAAGTTTAAAGTTATAGATTTCCACAAAAGGGAAAACATGGGTAGTGGAACAGCAGTGTATAAAACGCTGTGAATATCATCGGGATGTGTCAAAGTGTCATAAACTGTATGGCCAAAATTGTGGCCAAAAATTACAGGAGCTCATCAAAGTGATTCGGCATACCAAAGTACCGTCTTACTGTGTAGGAAATTCCGTCAAGCAGAACATTGACAGTGTTCTCATGGGTCTAATTCTGAGCACTCTTCTTTGCATTCCGTACCTGATGTTATCCTGGACTCAGCATGTCACCGTGCCATACAGCAGATGATACCCAGCTTTCACACCAGTGTGCTTCTGGGCGTCATCTTTATTTTCCGTAGCTGATGTTAACCGGGTCTCGGTATATAACCGTGGACATTCCCGAACTTCTCCCTGCTCTGCTTCTTTACATCCAATGCCTCACCCTATCCTGGACTCAGTGGCCTTGGCATGAAATGGAATATACCCGACCTTGTTAAAAGTTTCTTTTCAAAGATTCAGTGATGATTTTTTTCTACGCGCACAGCGAGAATTAATTTGCGACATAGTCGAGCAATGGGTAATAGAGCATAAATGAAAAGACCCAGAAAAAATTAAGTTAAAAAGACCATTAAAAACTGCATCTGAAAATACACTCACTGATTTTTTCAGAATTTTTCCACCAAATTAAATGCAGTCAAATATTTTCATTGTATGGTGGGTTTTATGGACCATTTTGATCATGTGTGTCAACAGTGACGCCAAGCCTACCTTTCTGGGGCCCTAAAGCAGAACTTAAACATCTTATCCGCTTCTCTATACGAAGGGACACATCACAGCAGTACGGTTTACAAGAATTTTATTTAAACGTGAACATTAAGGTGTACAAACGTTTTGTGACGTCACGGTTGACCCACATTATTAATATGTCCCGTTTTACCCACCATACAATCAAAACAAATTTGATGAAGAAAAAATCTAAAAACATCAGTGAAGGTATTTTCAGATACAGGTTTTCATGGTCTTTTCACTCACTATTACTTCATTTTTACGAGGTCTTTCCCTTTAACACAATGAAAGACGCTGACTATGCATTTTGAACACTTCTGGCAGCAGAGCAGAATATACATATTATTACCTGAAGCAAGCAAGGCGGGCATATAGGGTGGTTAGTAAATATCCTGGGACGCGCTTAACGAAGAAGGTATAACCGTCCGTCAAACACAATTACCATGCGACGTATCTCTTCAACAGGTGTTGTCATGAAAGCTACATTTGACGTAAGTTACACCCTGTTTATTAAACGGGCCTCAGATGTGCCAACGGCGTGTCTATGGTTATGCGGTAAATTATTATACAATGTGTAAGGACGCGTGTTACACACAGTAAGAGGACTATTAGCCCATTCGGGTGTATGGAGTTGTCGCCCTTTTGGCCAAACCGATAGTTTTCATTTAACATGTAAAGAGGAAGAAATATTACGGTTCAATCTTCATTTTGATTAAAGTACTTTATCATTTCAAAATAACTCTTATTGTCTTTCCGTATTGTGCATGTTTCATACATGATTTTTGGGTTTAGGGTGAGATTAATGAAAGTATATCTCAAATGTTCAGTGAAAATGCCACAGATTTTACCATTTTAGCCAAAACATTTTGTGTACAACCTCACTCGGGTCGATTTTTGAAACTTGGAGGATTTTTTATTTCAACTAGATAATTTAAGGAAAATAGACATGAGGTTAGTATTTCACTGCGAAGATCTTTTTCAGTTTTTTAAGGGATAACACAGGGAGATGAATTTTTCAGCCGAAAATCTGATGTATAGTCTCTTTGAGTAGAAGTCAGCCCTGCTGTATTGGCATGTCCTCCATGATGGCCTGTGGGGTACCTCTGTGTAGGACCCTGACTGAGCATGGGAGAATGGTAGTTCCAAATGCATTTAAATGGAACAGGCGGATAATCTTCTTCATTGGCCTTCAGCTGTTAACATTGTGAATAGTATGTAAATCATTTAAATTGGACTGCACTCCCTCTCTAAACGGTGCAAATGTCTGTTAGTTAACACCGTCTCTTGAAAGGTGTTAATTCACACCTGTTTTAAGGGTGTTGATTTGCATCTTTTCCAAAAAGTGTTATTTTGCCAAATTTTTAAAATGTGTCTATTTACACCTTTTCTAAAGGGCTTTAAACCACACCCTTTCTGAGGGGTGGTAATTTCCCAAATGGTGCTAAGTCACTCTCTTTCCAAGGGGTGTTAATCCACACCCTTTTGAAAGCGTGCTAATTCACACTCTTTCCAAATGATGTAAATTAATACCTTTTCTAAAAGGTGTTAGTTAACACCCTGTCTTAGTGTGTTAATTCACACTCTTTCAAAGGGCGTGCGTAATTGGACAAGCAATTTACATCCATTATGGGTGAACATTGTTACCATTTTACCTAGGAGTGTAGAATAAAACCTGAACCGTGATGACAAGTTTGAGGAAAATGAGAAATAACCTAGATCTCTCCCGTGTGGGCAGGGTGCACACAACAGGCCGGCATCGTTTCAGGCATAACTGTCCTCTCCAAGATTATGTCTCACATGTGTTCTTTGTCACAGTTGTGTCAACATTTCAATTATTTGGCAGCCCTGCTACCGATGGCATGGTTAAAGTAAAAAAAATCATTTTTAAATTATTGTAAAAAACCTGTATGTAATCTAATATCCGAATGTTGACTTTTCCCCTTTTTTCATTCGTTTAGCTTGTTCCTATCGGTAACATCTGTTTCCTACTTATTCTCATTTCGGATATTATCATTCTTTTGTTTAAAGGAAACAATTTCCTGGTTCTAAAATGTTCTCGTCACGGTGTGGCTGAAATACTGTTAATCGCTAATTATTCAATTGCTTTTTACTTTATTTTAATGACGATATTAAAGTCATGCGTATTTCTAAATCAACTGTGTTCCCCTTTGTTTTATAGCACGAGCCTCCGTAGCTGATATAATATAAGAAATAGCTGAAATCTCCTGTCACTTATTTTTATCAACATACCTATTAACATAATTGGCGCCGCTGTGAGTAACATTTTTTCAATGCAGCAGGTAGGTTTGCGAGCGGCATTATTCCACAAATCCATTAATTGTTAGGTGCCTGACGAATGAGATCATCTTTTAACCACTTCATTAAATTTGTTCACCTTAATGACCCAATCGATTCGATGATAAGATTGAATGAAAACACTGTTGCCTCAATAGATCATAGGAGGACTCCTGAAGTGACAAGTGGCGTTGATGTCTCACTGTTTTTTAACTCAAACAGATTTGTAATATGGCCAATATTTGTGCATGACAACAGAGATAATAAACTTATTACTCCTCTTTCAGCTCATACCGGCTTCCTCTCCGGCCGTACATTGGTATGCCTGCCAATAAAATGCAGATGGTTGTTGGGATTCCCCCGGGTTCTCCACGGTTTTACCCAAATATAATGCTGCTCACAGTCATATATAAGTCAAGTTTTCTTGAGTACGGTGTAAAACACCAATGAGATAAATCAATAAAAATTGACTCTGTTTACCAGTTCTCTGCATCCACAGCTTGTATTTCAGCATTTTTTTTCAGTTCACGTGTGCATGAAATTTGCCTATAGTTTAAGATTCATTCTTATAGGAAGATTACAGCTATCTTGAGAATTCTGGAGGCTACACAGAACTACCATTTGCACTACCCTGATTCTCATCACAGAAACTGCCTTTACCAATCGTGTGTAAACCACTTTATACATCTGGGGTCGATTCCTTAAAACAATTTTTGACTCAAGTGAAAGCTATTAAACCCAGTTTTGCAGCTTATTTTATACTCACTGGTTTGGACATTTGTGTCACTTGTACTTCGGCGTGATACGCATGCACCGTCCATGCCTTTGCTTTTAGGTTTTCACGGTTCCAGGACCGGACTCTAGAAATCAAGACAAAAGAATGAGAAACAGTGCAGGAGGGATGGAGTTGTGGTCAACATAAACGATGTGACCTAATTCGGCGTCAATCACACTGCCGGGTAGAACCGTCGCCAAAACTGTTTTCATTGATTTTCTTTTTTTTTAGTTTTCTTTTGTTGCTCAGTGAAAAATGCACCACCCCATTTATGATACAGGATGAATTGCGATGGCCATGGTTTGACTGCATCTAAGCGGCCAACGCTGCTCTGGTTTTATATTTTCTGTACTGATCTCTTTTACATAACTGTTCAGAATCGGACGAAGATCACGATGTGAAGAGAAACAAATGTTGAATTTATTTTGTACACCGAACATTTATTTCTGTATTGCTTGGGATATACAGAGTAAGCCTTTTTACCACACGTACAAAATACCTAAATCACAATATAAGAGTCACCTATATCACGAACCGTTCCTCTTTAACAAGGCTGGGTTCTTGGTCTACGCCAAAACAGAACAAAGACTTGTTTTATTTGTCTCTCATAAATGCAGTCGTTGCGAGCTCAAGTCCAGATTATGCTGGAATACGTGGGACTGTCTGCCAGCAACCGGCGGATTATTGATTTTTCCCCCAGAATCCCCTCCCCGGTTTCATCCCACCATCACTCTGGTTGCCAGCGCACTAGTGAAAATATCTTGACGACAGCGTAAAGCTACAATCAGGGAAATAGATGAATGTTTATTATCCTATCAAGGGAAAACAATGGCAAGAGTTTTTCACCTTGCCTAACGTCTACTTTAGTAGCAAACAATGTTAAATGTTCTTAACGGATACAAATTTTGTTTTGTATGAAGGGATTTTAACATAATCGTAATTACATTAAAACAGTTGCTGTCGAGAACTGCAACAATAAGTTTATACGAATAACTTGCTCTTCAAACACGGGCTGCATAGAGGCGCGAAACAATCACCACAGCATGTTGCACAATTAAGTGTAAAACAGACGAATTATTGCCGGTGTAATATGAATTTCTAAACCCTGTAAGAGACTTTACTCAATAAATTTATGGCCTTAAAAACTTAGTTGATCTACTATTGATGATGGCAGTAAATAGCCATCTAGGCAAGTCAAAATGCGAGTGGTCTATACTTTCCGTCAATATTCATGTTTTCAGCCCATTGGTCGGGCATGCAGCCTGCGTCAAAAACAATATTAAATAAGATTCGATTTAAGATACGATATCCCACGGGGCACACCAGGTATAGTGTCTGGACAAGATTGTATGTTTTATGGAGGTAGTAGCATTTCGAAATCTTCAGACATCAGTTTGTAAAATATAAGAAAGCATTAAATGTCATATTTTTCAATATCATTCCATTCAGTCTTACTTCAGCGTGTGCAGAATATAAATTAAGATTTAATTCATTCATGTATTTGATTGGTGTTCTGCGAAATACTCAGAAATGTTTCACTTATACGACGGCGACCAGCATTGTGGTGGGCAGAAGCCGTGCAGAACCCGAGGGAAACCAACGACTATCCGCAGGTTGCCGGCGGACCTTCCCACGTACGACCAGAGAGGAAGCCAGCGTGAACTGCGCTTGGACTCACAGCGATCGCATTGGTGAGAATCACGTGGGTCATTCCTCCACGGGACACTACCAGTGTACTACACGGCCATCTAAGTGTAAAGAGAAGTGTCAAGTTGGCGGATTTTATCGTCAAAATCTGGCCCCACTGGGTGATAACCCCGGATCTCCTTTTTACACAATTGGCCTCAAATTGAGATCATGATGCTCTCTAGAAAAAATTTTTTACTTCTTTTTCTTACCTGCCTGTATAGTGTCACTGTAAAGTGACCGGTTGGGGCCGAGCCCTGTTCATTCATGTTTGTTTTGGATGTTGCTTTAAGGCCTTTACAAGAAAATTTAACTTTCAGCCTCCTACCACAGCACAAGGCATAAGGAGAATTAGTTATAACAACTGAAGACACGTTAATTGTAATATATTAGACACCACTGATCTAGAAATACTCAAAATGATGTGTTGTCATCACATTTAAGAAACAGTAACATAAAACGTAGGGTGCGGTGAATCCAAAGCCTCCAGTGAATTAGCAAAGAATGTTTTAATATTTCGCAATACTCTGAGCATTCATAAGTATTTCCACACATATGAAGCTAACAGCAGGATTTAAAAATGCTATATTTAACCCTAGGTGGATCCTGCTCAGCACGTCTCAGTATTGACAAGGTCATCCCTTTATATCTTTATATGACCGAATGGATGAATACACCCGGATACAGTGTGCAGAGCACTGAGCGCGTACTAAAGACAGGTATGTAAATACTCGAGAGAGTTAAATGTAAACAGATTGTATATAAAAGCTGGGTTCACAGAACGCTTTCTGCCTTAGAAAATTAATATCCGGTCTTTTGACTCAAAACTGTATATATACTTAAGTTTTATCCTGTGGAAGAGAATCAAAAAAATAAAAAAATAAAAAAAAGAAAACACCAAACTTTTCTGATAAACACTGAGATTTATAGTAAAGTTAGTTTAATATTTAAGTTAAATATTTCTTACTTCCTTACAGGTCAGTCCTAGCCAAGATCACTCAGTCTTAAAGTGATAAAGGTCATGGAGAAAATTACTTATTTATTTGGTTTTTGAATCTGTAAATCAAGAATGTTTTATTTTTACACGGACGATCAAGTTTATTTATTGGTTGAGGAAACCCGAGTGGCTTGCAGGAGCAACGAAAACCTCTTCGCCTGGTATCGCAGAGGTCTCCGGACTGAAAGTCGCTGTGCAACCGTTGTTAACTGCAAATCGCGTCTAAGCCCCTTCTTTGCTATAAATAAACAGATTTATTTGTGGTTTTCCTGTTCAAAGGACGGGAGCTTAACGGATCCACGTCACCGTATGTCTCGATGGTAAACTCGCTCGTGCTGTATTTACAAGCACACGTAAAAATTAGCAGAATGAACTGTTACGAAATACCGATGGCCTAAAGCCAACATATAGAAGTTAAGCTCTGTTAAATTTACCTAACTTGAGCGAGGCAGTAGGTAATGACGCTTTATATCCAGATTTTCATTGTGAAATACTGGGCGGCTTTGACTCTACTCGTGATTGTCCAGTGACTGGGTGTTTCTCACCTTGTTACTGACGCCTGCCCGTCGTCAGCTAACCAGGCCGTCCGAGAGCTGCTCATGTGTCTACCAAAGTTTAATGAAGCCACAGGCTTTACTAAAACCTTCGCCAACGCCGACGCTACCAAGGCTTACTGCGCTACCAGTGCAGAAAAAGAACTGAAGTCGAGAGAATTGTCGATGATTGCGGAAGGACGAGTCTGGCAATAAGGCTCGACAACTATCAAAGGATGCGGGATGCTGTAGGTGTTATGTATGAGCCGAGCAACACAGCCGAGCTTATAGCACAGAAGTCTTGCATCGGCGACTGTCAGATTGACGTAAGAAATTGTACTGCATTTCGACTCGGCAGTTGCAATGCCCAAATATTGAACTCAAGACTCCAAGGCATTGCGAGGGGGTAAAAATGGCTAGTAGAGATAAATACAGCTCTGTGTTTATACGTACATGACCTAAAGAAGTGCCAAAGTTCATACCGGCAATATTGTGGCAAGATCTTTGGGGACATCTTTGACACCGTTCACAGTGCTATTGTGCCACCAATGTGTGGATCATCTATGGATTTTTCATCTTCAACAGGAACAGTACGAAGAGTTTTGTAACTGAATCGTCTTCATATTCAATGTCTGGCGTCACCGCCTCCTCGTTGCCTCCAAAACAGCCGATTACACCCTGTCTCCTAACCACATTATCTTCACATCCCATACCTGACGTCACCACTTCCTCGATGGCTTCGAAACAGACTGGTACATCCGGTCTCTTAACCACATTGTCTTCATATTCCAATCCTCACTTCACCCCGTCCCCGTTGCCTTCAAAACAGCCCCATGGCACCGGTCTCCTAATGAAATCATTTTGAGACCAGTCGGTAACCATGTCATAAAGCACAATG
This sequence comes from Acanthopleura granulata, assembly GCA_016165875.1. Classification (NCBI taxonomy): domain Eukaryota; kingdom Metazoa; phylum Mollusca; class Polyplacophora; order Chitonida; family Chitonidae; genus Acanthopleura; species Acanthopleura granulata. The sequence continues at coordinate 3,181,619 of JABBOT010000009.1, read as the reverse complement.
TACACAGCTCTGCTTCTGGGCGTCGTGTTGCGTCCTTCGTGATACCCATTAAGTAAAACATACTCAGTCTGCTAGGTTGCTGAACTTCTGAGCACTGTCTTTACTTTCCATACCTCATGTTTCCTGATGATCTGTTAAACTCTAGGAGTTTTAACATGGGGAGCTTTAACAGGGATAGAGAGCAAAATGTCGTATTACCCTATTTCTCTGTGACGATAATTTACCTCATCTGCTCAGCCTGAACTAGTAGAAATTCAGTGTTGTCTGCAATATGCCTAATATAACACTTATTCGATGTCTGACGAAGGGAATATCAGTCCAGTAACAATTCTACTCACGCATACCACACGCTGACGTAACAATTATTTAACCCTTTGTCTTTGGTGATTTCGACACAGTATTCATTGTGTAGACAGTTAGTCACAGTTTGGGATAAGAGTACACTCTGTATGCTACCCCATACTTCCGGTAGAGCATTCTTGTCTCTCATATTGGCAATATTTAAAGGTATAAAGTGACATAACAAACGTTTTACTATGCCTAAGAGTTACCTCTGTGTTTGTCTTACACTCTGTTTCTGGTTTCTTCGGAACAGTTATGAGTGTTGTCTTGTTTATATTTCGCAACCCATATATAAGTATACCTACATACCCGGGTCAACAAGTCCCTTAGTATAAAAATTTGTCTCAGTGTATCTTAATCTGATCTTAGCATGAAAGAGTAGATGCATTATGAATGTCAACGGAGGAGCTGTGAATACCAAAAAGCAAATTCAGTGAAGTTTGCTATTAAAAATATGCATATGTGATGAACGAAATGATCAGTTATACAGCCTCATTTCTATGGGGACCGCCAGGTTGCTTCTTATACTCTGACACTACTTGGTAGGTTTGGAATCCCTGTATCACAAACAGCCGCTGATAGATAAATACACACCAATGTACAACTATTTGATGTGTTTATTCAAGCCCATTCCTTGCTGTCTTCCTCTCTGGTCGAGCGTGGAAAAGACTGCCAGCAACACTTAGATGTTCATGGATTCCCGAGGAGTCTGCCCGGCTTTCTCCCGCATAAATGCTGACAACTGTCACATCAGTGAAATGTTTTTTAGTACGGCGTAAAACCCCAATATTTAAGGCGGAACCCCCCACCCCCTCCCCGAAATGACAAGTTTAAATGACAACGTTTCCTTGGAGTATTTATATGTTAAGGTAAGAACATTCTTTTCCAAATTACATGTGTTAAAGTGGGAATTTGCCCAGTATTGGTATACCTTAAATACCAACTTACGACGGAAGTAATGTTCATTAAAAAGAATACAAAATTCTCTATGGACTGCTAAATCCTGTTTAAATTTGTATGAATTCGTTGCTGAATTATCTTTGATTGAAGTGTGGAGGATTTAGCTGCCGACTGAGGATCTGAACACGTCAATGTTTTAAAGCTAATGAGAGACTGACCAATCAAAGAGCTAGGAGATGTCAGATTTTATAAGCTATGATGTAAATCTTGAATGTCAATGTAGCATGTAAAAAGAAATGGGGATCACTGCGTTGTGACAAGTTTTTAGATCATTTAATGTGATAAATTTACATACTAGTATATAAATTAAGCTTCAACCACAAGCTTAGCACCCTACTACAGTTTCAAGTGACAAGAGTGTTCCGCGCTTGGAAAAATTACGTCACAGGCAATACAAAATGGCTGAGTTTCATGCTGATCAATGGGGCACGGTCAAATGTCAATTTCCACGTTCGCACTAGCTGTTAGAAAAAATACTTTACATGTGCTGTCTTTGATTTTAAGTGAAAGTATTCTTGACCAATATTGACGGCTTAGAGTGGCAATATTTTCCTCCAGTATTGATGTTTTCAAGTGCGATTCTTTCCATTATAATGTGTTTTAAATCAGATACACTTGTACAGTGTTAACACTTTGTATTGTAAATTCGCCCAAGACGTCAAGACAGATTGCTCTGTTTTTACCGCTGGGTGATAATCCTCCAGGTCGAAAGCTACTAAGGAATGAAGGCTAGGCTGCTAAAATTGCAGTGCACATATTTATATAGGTCTGTATTTTCGCAGGAGAAACTGGATAAGTGCTGGGGACCCGTTTTACAAAGATGGTGGAAGATGGTGTAAAACGTAGTTGCCATGGCGACACATTCTGTAAGGATACGTCTGACGAAACACTACAACCCGGTTGGAAAAGAGGTCCCTTAATTGGGCACTACACAGTAGAACTCTGGCACAATTCAAGTGGAGGTTGTTGTGATGTCGTGTGTTATACATCCTATAATGCAAATTTTGTTATGCAAATCGGGACAACGTTTGACCTAACTTGAGCTGTTAATGTAAGGTGTTGTGATCTCGTCTGTAATACTTCTTATAATTTTCTTGTTATACAAATCAGGACAACTTTTGACTTAACTCTTCAGCTGTATATATCCTGTGCATTTGACATTGTGGATTTGTTTGCTCTACGTTTTCGAACTAGTGTTTCGCAACATACTATTCACGTGGAGACTTTATTTCTAGGCTTGCATTGCTCATTGTGTTTTTGTGCAATTGCGTACTTTTCATCCCAGTTTACATCGGAAGTGACATTCTCATTTTGTGTGAAGTCCTAGGGCGGAAATCTGTATGGAGGCTATTATAAACCAACTCGCCCCAAGAAGGGTGACCAGTGTAGGTGGTTTGTTACAAATCCTGGTCGGCGTTACCCCTTATCGTCACTTAGTGACCCGTGATATCCTTCGATACAGGAATTCACCAGAACTGTGGATTTCCCCAATTCCTTACACAGACTTGCCCTTAGACCCTAGATATTTCAACCGGATTTGTAATCTCCACGAGAAACTGTAGTTTTCTTATTGCTTGTATTGTTTTTATATATTGTAAATAGCTCAGTTTATATTGTTCTGCTCAGTTTATATTGTTCACTTATACATACTGAACTTACATAAGCGTCTTTGTGTTTCCCTATTTAGCCCTGTGTAATGCGTAACGGTGTCTAGGTGTTGACCAAGCCATTTGTTTATCGTTTTTCTTCTCAGATTCTTCCCTTAGAAAGACCATATACTTATATAATGGTAAGCCATTAACAAACACTGGAGGCAGGAGAGTGCCATGCAGGACTATATCCTAAAAGGGATGAAGAGCAAGCATGAAGAGCAAAGAAGAAAAATTACTTATTTATTTATTTGATTGGTGTTTTACACCGTACTGAAGAATACATCCAGTACAATTCCAGTATGATTTGGTATCCAGCAGAATGTTATATACCTCTTTTAATTTGTTTTCTATGTATGGCTAATATTTCAAGAATGAATGGGTTTTTAAGTTCATTTGTATCAATTGTCAAAAGGCAGGATAACGTGTCATAGCATATCACAGCTTTCTGGGCATGGCCAGGACTATAGCTTTGGCCTCCGCAGAGCGTATTGAACATGAGGATGGTAGACGGAGAGAAGTGACTCGCTGTTCTAAGACAGTTGCAGCCGCACCCCGTCTCCACCTTTTGATTCGACAGTATATATAAATTTACGTAGCTCAAATATCAATTTACGTTGTGGAAGAAGCCAGGGATGACAGTCCGGAAAAGAAACCGGAACTAGGTCCTCAACCTTCATGCCGGCTTCCACAACACATGGTTCCGAACAGGAACATCAAACAAAGGGATCTTGTTAGGACATTTAGTACATTTTTCTACATATAATAAATTGAAAACACAGTGGCAGACATCGTTGGGTGGGTGTGCTTTAAGCTTTGTTGAAGGCTCAGTTGATGTAAGGAAGGCTCATTAGCCTCCACGTTTAAAGTCTCTACTGGTGAGGTTCTAAATGCACCAAGGCTGAGCCTCAGACCTTGGTGATGGACCGGGTCCAACATTTTACGATAGGATTTCTTCGCAGAACCGTAAATAATAGATCCATAGTCCAGTTAAGTAAGTTAGGTAAAAAGTGATCAGTCAGCACACCAATCGGTGCTAGACACGACCCTAATTATATGTACATTTAGCTTTAAGCATGTTTATATGAGATCCAAAAGATAATTTTTTATCAAATATAGCCCCTAAAAATTTATTTACCTCACCAATCTTTATTGATTCACCACAAAATTTAAGCTCGGGGTCCACTGGAGTATGAGTCTTTGTACATTTAGCTTTAATCATGTTTATATGAGGACATATGAAGACACTCAATTACATACAACACCAGTAACCCCGAAAGAAAAAGCCACGGATATTTCACAATTTGTAAAACTTGTATGTCTGTATCCTTGTGGATGTCGTGGTTCTTCCGAATATTAACGAATAGAAAATCTAACAGAGAACGAATATTACTATATTTTTGAAATAATCAGATAATAATGCACTCCAAGTATATTGTCAGCAAACATCAAAAAGAGACTAACAACAAAAATGTAACAACGAAATGATCGGAAGTTAATGAGGGCCATAGATAAATGTATCAGAAGGACAAGAAGGCTAATTCATTGATGGAAAAGATTTGCACATTTTTCAATACCTTGAATGATGATAGGAAAACAGGTTGATCCCTGTTTCCTTTACCCAAATCCCAGACGCAGGACTAGTAGGCCATCTAAGTGCAATGATCTTCAACAAGATGTTATCTGGATCTAGAAGTAAATATTAAACAATATAAAGGTTACAGCACTGAGAGTAAAACAGAGCAGCCACGACGGTGTGATAGTTGGCAATTGGTCACCCGTTACAGCTGAAATCCGGCCTCTTGTCAATTTACCTTTCCCAAGGGATTCATTCTAATTGTTCATGTAAGTGTTTAAGAAGTAAGAACTTGCACACCCCGTAGTACCATGGCTTAAGCACAATTAGGTAAACACCTTACATGTTAAATGCGGTTTATTAGGCGTCACTGGTCTAGAATGACTCAAAATGCTGTGTTGTCATCACATTTAACACATGTATACACAATTAAAACATGAAAACAATGCAAACGGAATAGACCTAAGGGATGCCTTCATTGATAAAAATAAGCTGTATCATGGTGTAGTTGATTTGAGTTGCATGTATCACTTTACATAACTGGACAATTGTTGAGCAAATATCACATGGGTGGGATTAAATATCCTGTGGGACAGGTACGAAGGTCAGATACCATATGATTTGTCTATGTTGGCCATATTTTGTTGAAATAACGCTCATCAAAATTACTAACAAGTTAATATAAGTAATTATTAATCGTAGGAATAATACTAAAGCAGATATATAGAGGCTGGTTCCTACATTTTATCTTAAATGACGTAAAAACAACTGTGCTTTACAGCTGTATTTGCCGTTGTTACACTGTCTACATGCATCACGTGCATCTCACTTTTCAGAAATGACTTCACTAATCGTTTATATTAGCACTGATGTAAGTGTGCTTTAGTCTTATGTTTATGGAAGAGGATCTAGAAAGAATTGAAACGAAGTAGAAAATTGTTGTTGCGTTCATAATCGGTAATCGAAAACGTGTTTTATGCACGATGCACAGCACGTGGGGGTTTTTACTACAATAATTTCAACTGAATATAACCAACACATAGCTGTGTCTCTTTGGGACAGGTCGTAAATAAGACGTTGTACCCCATATCATCTGTGTAGAACGAACAAAGAACACACTGAAATTTTTTTCTTGAATGTCCGGCTGTAAATTTTTGTGAATAAATCTGGAAAAGCAATACTTAAATGTTAGGTCAGCACACGAGAAAATTACTTCGGGAAGGGGGAAATGACGGTCTGTCTTTAACTAAGGCCTTGGTTTTGTGAATGCATGAAAGGGCGGAATAGAGATATGATCGCCCAAAATTTAGATTTTTAATCAAATGTTCCTATCTATGTCGTAACGAAGTTTTGAAGTTCATTCAAAAACTATACAGTCCCGTTAAAATAAAAAATGTTCATTGAGTATGTAGCTTGTATGAGCCCGGACAAGTTCTGTCATCATTAAAATTCAACACAAAGAGGTCGGACCATGTTCGATGTTTAACACCGCCACAACAATAACTACATTTGCACCAACCTATCAAGCATTGTAGTTTGGCGACAACAGGCCACCAATTACAACTCTAGACTTGCTTGTCAACCTACTGGGCACTCTTTTACGCCTGTTTCTGGCCACTCCTGTTACGAACGAGGAATACGTACTTCTCTTACGCGTCATCAGTCACATGAAGTTTAGTAAGCGCTGTGCGCATGTTCCAGTAGCACTGAATTTACAGCACCTAATTTAAATCTTTTAGCAGACTTTTCAGTTTGTAGGCGTTTTTTTAAATTATTTTTAAACATTCACTTAACGTTCATTGCTTGGGTGGGATTAACGAAAACCTTGCAATTTTTGTTTCTTGAGAAAAATACCTAATACGCTTGCCATTCTGCAATAACGCTAAAACACCTACTATTGAGGCGACCATGTCCCTTTAAAGATATTTTATCAAGGTGAGCTCAGAACCTGTGATGGGATATACACTGTAACAACAGATGATGTATTTTTACGATGCATACTTGTCCGGTTCTGTTCGTGTCGAAGACAGAAAGCAAGCCTCTCCGTACATTTACTTACTGATTTATGCGGTGTTTAAAATCATTTTGAAGACGCTTTCACTTTTATGGTGGCAGTCAGGTTTATGGGTAGAGGAAATCGGTGTGGCTGGGGTTCTTACACTCATTGGACCAGATTTACTCAAAGTGCTGTGTTGTCATGACATTTAACACATTTATGCAAAACAGCATGTAAAGGTGTCATTTCTGAATTTCTTAAGTACAGGTATTCTACGTCTAAATGCATGGGTTTTGTAGGTCTTTTTTGCAAGTAAAAAATACATGTCGTTGAATTTTGTCACGCTTCATTAAATGTTTGAGGGACGTTTTTCTCTGGGTGCTGTGCAGACTGCCCCAACTGAGATCAAATTTACGTATTCGTTACACCATAGAACATTATTTGTCGGCTAGTACCCGGCCTTCTACAAAGTATGTACAATGGTATGCAGAATAAAGATCTGGTGCAGCCCTCTTGCAATCAAGAAAGAACTAAACCGTACACCAGTATTGGTTATATTATATAGCATAGAATTACTGTTTCTTGTAGTGCCTTTTTAACAGAAAGCAGACGGAAATAACTGTACAGTTTTCATTTTAAAAATATTCAGGATGCTTACAGTTTTAAGTCCATTACATAAGTAGAACATTACGGTTTATATATTCAGGGCAACAACACATATAAGATGCCGAATTAAATGTCATTCCGCCTCCTTTGATACAGAACAGATATGCCCCTTTCGCACCGCAAAGGGGAAGACTCCGCAAAATAATGTTATGGTAAGTAAGAAGGAAATTAAATGTGTATGTGACAATTCCACCCCTGAGTTTGTGTGATTTTTTTCGCCAAACTAATTGCAATCATATGTTTTTCCTGCATGGTGGGTGTTATGAACCATGCTGGTCTTTTTGTACACCTTTATGTAAAGGTCTGAATAAAGTTCTTGTGAACCACTTACTACTGTAACGTGAACCTGTGTATGGAAAAGCAAACATGACATCTTAAATTTGCCTATAACTTTGTAGCCTCGGTCGTAGAATCAACATATTTTGTGGTCTCCTAATTTTAGACATCGGCGAATATGTATTCTACCCTACAAAGTGTAAACAACATCACAAGATTTAGTAATTCTTACCCTATTCTGGTTTGAGAAACACGATTCTGTTGCCCTTTTCAGCGTTTCAAAGTTGCTTTAGACTTTGGTCTTGTGGTTTTGACGTACTGATACCATATTGGGCATGGAAACTGTGGTCTTCAAAGGTCTTGTCGATAGTTTTAAATAGTGTCATCAAGGTAGCACGAACAGTGAAAAACCAAGCCTTTTATAAACATGCCTTAATTATGATTACATTCTAACTGTGCCTGTAAATGTTTAAAAAGTTAGAAAATCCTCAGAAGCACAGAGCGGGAATAGGTAGAAAAAAATGCAGTGATAATAACTGTAATTATAATTTGTGGTCAATCCCAACATAAAATATATTCGAAGCGCTAGGCTTTCACAATAGCCACAATAATAAAATATGTCACATGATAGAAATTATGCATTAGATGATGAGTTTTTTCTACAAAGCACAATTTCTTTTGGGAATCTTCCAGACTTACACTGTTGAGGCGCTGACTCGCAATCCTGTGACTAATAAGACCACTCGATCGAATCCAGCTATATTGCTGGTCTGGCTGTGGCTTTAACTCCGGAGGTTTGTTATGCACCTGACGAACTGTGTGGATTTACACAAGGTTCTCCGGTTTCCCTTCACAATAAACTTGAACTCCGCTTTACATAATTGAAAAAATATTCTTCATACTTCTTCACTTTGCATGAAACCGTCCTAATTTTTCCTAAAGTTTCTATACTTTATTACTTCTTTGGTGGTTTGTGTTATTTGTCTTTTGGAAACTGGTCTTGCGATTATTGACCATTTTAGTGGACGGCTGGTCTACGAGTGTCGGTTTCGATGCCTAGCTTAAACACCAATAAAGTAAATAATTACAAGTTCTGTATCAGTAAATGTGTTTAACACCTTATAGTGCAATTACTTTTGTTAGCAATAACAGATTTTAAACGGAATTAACGAAAGTATCTGATTTATGTTTTATTGGACAATGCACTTTGCCAGTTGGCACTTTTTAAAGAAATTATGGTCCGTTTCATCCAGTTTATTTAAAATGATATATATGTATTGCTTTGTAGATGACATAGACCTCCTGGATTTATTTTCAATTCCCCATGTAGTCTCATCGGAAAGTGGGTCCTATAACACGTTGTCGTCTTAATATTCGAATATCAAACTGACACAATGCAATGAGAATAGCCGTACGCCGGTGTCACATGATCCCGTTCATCTTGTCGTGTGGAGGTATTTTATTATGTCTAACTAATATCAATTTCCCCTGGCAAAGCACAGAAAAAACAGGCACACTCTCTTGCAAAACCCTGCTGAAGCGCTGAATGGGAAAGAATGACAAAAAAAGACCGTGACATTGTAGGATGACATTATACATTGTTCAAAAAATTCAAAAGTTTAAGTGGTTATATTTCAACGGGTAGTGATCGGATTTCAATCCAGTTTTAGCCGTGATTGTTTGATTTTCGTGGTCAGTGGCGGACAACCGTGAAGGTATGAAAAAAACACTAATTCGATTTTGTATCCAAGATTCAGGGATACAGAAAACGGTGAGGAAGCGTAGGGATTGTTTGTATCTCTGAAGTGTGTTGAAATACTGCGAGGTAATTTTGCAGATAAAATCTAGGACGCATAATGGTTGAAAAAGGGCAACTACTAGGTACAACAATTAACTAGAAAAAAATTGTTTTCCATTGGGCAAGTGCCCCCTCATCCTGTTTCGATAGGACACTAGTACTTGCATTTTAGCTGATTTATTTTGAGGAAATGATGGTGAACCTATGATGATATTTGGATTTGTTGTAGGCCAGGCATGTAGTTATTTGACGTGATATTTCATTTGGGCCAGCAAAATTAGGGAATACAGTATTAGGTATGTGTTCTTACTACATAAATGGCACGGCTAATCGTTAGTGTTGTTTTTGACCTAAATACTGGTCTCTGTGTGGTTCAGTCCATATGGGTGGACTCTACATATGTTGTGGGTTTTTATATATAATTTTTATAAATAATTCGTGGATGTTTACTTGAATTTCTGCGCCAAAAAAGGGGTCTGAAATAGTCTTGCATTTCTTTCTATGCTGAGTACATTTACTTCTTTGATGGTTCCCTACTGCCAAGAATGTTTCACGTATACAGCATCACGCCGGGTGGAGGAAACCTCGTTGGGTTATATGATAAAGCACCAGTGACGGACCGACTCTTCTCATTTGAGCCTATGTCTAGCTCAAAGCTAGCTGACCTCTTCTTGGGTAGAGCTCAGCTTCAGTCCTATAATTTCACTGACTTCACAACTCGAACTAGTCCTTATATTTGGTATACACTGACTCCTTCAGTCATGCGAAGTGTACATATGTTTAACCCTGCGTCGTTAAGATGTCATTTAACAGCAATCCAGGCGTATAAACACTATTATCGAACAAGTCTACCCAACGTCCGCCTTGTTTCGAATTTGAACTTCCGCAAAGTTCCGGTAAATTACAAACTGCCGGTTCAATGTCTCCTCACTGCTAGAATTTCCTCCTTTTTTTTGCGTTCTTTTAATCTGGCCATTATGAAACTTGTGAAGTTTATCGTTGAAAAAGTATACAGCATTCTAGTGATCGATTCCACCTTTTATTATTTGGATGTAAACCCAACATTCGCTAGTGTAATTGCGAAACATTCGGTAGAGAGGAACAAAACTCAGGAACATCGCAAGTCATGCAATGGCATCCCACTTCGCTTTCAGAAGACTCTCACGAGCCTGCAGTTATATCTACATAGGAGAGGTTGAGAACCGCATTTGTATTCTACGGCACACTGCAGTGCAATGTGTAAGTCAGTTGTAGAGACAGTATTTTAAGACTTATATGAGAAATAGTAAAAGTAGATACTCGGTGACCAACAACAAACTGGAATCCTGAAGAAGGACATTGACCATACACTTGCTTACATGATTGCTTCGCTATTTATTGACCTACTGAAATTTTAATAGAACGAATGGAAAGAATATACACTTAATAGGATAAAGCTCAAAACATTAGCGACTTTCCTATGAAATTGCGCGAGTTAAATACATCGACTTGCATTTTTACAAACTGTAAAAAAGCTTATTTTCATTAAACACTTACAGCTAGCTTTGAACCGTGAACCGGTGTAAATGAGCCATATTCCGATATTCGTCGTCAATATAAGCACTACACTGCACAACAATTATGGACACTGCAGAGCAAAATATGAAATAAGATGCATGTCAGCCGTACCTTTTTCAATTCGCAATATTTTAGCAAAATGTGGTTGTTGAAACCAAAATCACATCTCGCAGAGAGTAAGAAAGTTCCTGTGAAAATTTCCAATGGAATTTTCATTTATGGTGTCATAATTTTGAAGGTTTTTCAAGTGTTTGTCAATGTTAAATGTTGGCATATTTTCAACATGGATGCACAGCTGCATCCACGCCTGGTGCCAAAAACTATAAACATTCAGTTTACACTTAACCAACAAAAGTTTTCACATACAAACAACACGATCCTTACCAAAACATCTATGAAAGCCACGTGTTTCCAATACGTTTAGTTGTTGAATTAATCAAACATACAAAACTGTTTTCCAATGTATAGGCTATGTTTGCCGGCAGTTATTAGATGTACATAAGTTAAAGCCCTAAGAAAGTTGAGAGTCTCTTCTTAGCTCGTTTACATACAGAGTCCTGGGTAAAATCAGGTTCGGAATGTTATGCAAAACATACAGCTGACGCCGAAAGCTGGGTACGCTCTGCTATATAATATGAATATGTACGGAGTCCAGGGTAACATCAGGTACGGAATATAACGATGACGCGCAGAAGCACAGCTGTGAGAAGGCTGGGTATCATCTGTTGTATGGCATAGTTATATACTGAGTCTGATGTTAACGTCAGGCACGGAATATAAAGATGACGCCCAGAAGCAAAGCGATCAGTAGGCTGGGTATCATCTGTTGTATGGCATAGTTATATATTGAGTCCTGGGTAACATCAACTAGGAAATATAACAATGACGTTCAGAAGAATGGCGGCGAGAAGGCTGGGTACGTTCTACTTTATGTCACGATCATATACTGAGTCCAGAGTACCGGGTGTGGAATATAAAGAGTATCTCCTGTTTTATCGCATGGTTAACGTCATCTTGTAGTGTCAAGAATAACATCAGGTACGGAATATAATAATCACGTTCAGAAGAATGTCGGTGAGAAGGCTGGGTACGTTCTGTTTTATGGCACGATCATATACTGAGTACGGCATATAAATATAAAGCTCAAGAACAAAGCGCTGAGTAGACGAGTAGGCTTGCGATATCCCTCTGTGTCTTCTGAGTGTCTGGTAACATCAGTCACGGGATATAAAGATCACGCTCAAAAGCACAGCGGTAATAAGGCTGGCTAGGCTCTGCTTAATGGCTACCGTTCCGCACACAGGTGGTACAGAAGCGCTATGTATGGTGTCAAAGACGTCACCGACTCCATTTCCACAGTTCCGCCTGTACGGACCATGACACTGCTTCGTCTGACCAGTGTATGTACAAAGTGCTTTTGTTGCCTCTTCTTCAAACCATTTTTGTCCTCTATTGTAAGCTTGCTGTTTTAAAGTGGACAGCTGGTCATTATAGCTGTTGCGACGAGAGACAATGCATTGGTTTACTCCCGTCTGTTGTTCACCGATACAGGTCTTCTCTGCTATCAGCACAGCGGTGTTGTTGGGCTCACACACAGTTCGTATAGCTCCGCGCAGCCCGTCAGGGTTCACAAGCTTGTCGAATTGCCTGCTTATCGCCGGACTTGTCCTCCTGCAATCATTAAGAACTCGTTCGACGCATGTACTTTCTTGGTCAGCGCTGGTAGCACAATAATCTTGAATAGCTTCGGCGCTGGCGGAAGTTTTAGTAAAGTCTGTGACTTGACCGTACTTTGGCAAACACGCAAGTAGCTGTCGGACAGCCTGCTGAGCTGACGATGGACATGCGGCTGTAACAGGCTGAGGAACACCCAGCCAGTGGACAACCAATATGAAAACTAGAGCAGTCTTGAATCCCATGCTGAACTTCTCGAGGACCAGCGTACGAAGTGAGTCGTTCCCGTGTATAGCGCGTGTATGACTTCTCACTGCTTCATTTAAAACTCATGGCGATTGGCTAATTCCCAGATTTTAAGCTATTTTAAGATAAGATATTTCGCAACACTCTGCTGAACATGACAACAATTTTAAGATAAGATATTTCGCAACACTCTGCTGAACATGACAACAATTTATAAACATTAGTCTTATCTCTATGTAAATGACGAGTACGACAACTGTTCCTGTTCAAACGCTTGATCTGTGTCCTGCACTCTACAATGTCAACTCTTTAATTTGAGGTTAGTCCACCATTCTTGAAGCTACACAGACGTGCATAAGTGATAATAGGGTTAGTCGTAATCAGCACAGAAGTAGTTTAGACCTAACTTGCGAACTTTGTCAGCAGCCATTTCGAATCCGGTGACTGGGTTGTATAAGCTTTAGTCTTCCAATACAATTTCGTCTTCACTATACAGTAGTTTTTACTTGTATTAGCTGGCTGAATTCATTCCTGACAGTTAAAACATAAATTCTCCTTATCTAATTGAATCTGTATTAATGGTATACTCCCGAAGCTCTTGCTCTGCCAATGCTAACGCTAAAGACGTGTAAATTGTGCTGTGGTTGTCTTGCGTCCAGGCTTCTTACTTTACACGATATCAAGTTCTTGGTGGATTGTCCCTAAATGTGCAGGTGTTGGGTAAGTAAGAAACAAAAAAGTTGAGTGCCACGTTAAACCAGGTAGAAGAAAACAGATACCATGCAGATGTGTTGGCCAACATGTGTTTTACTTTAAACTTCTACAGAAAGCAGAAAAGAGTATTTCGGCGGACCTATGTCGCGAATGTCTCTGGGCACTCTTGTCTTCACAATGCACACTTATTTGAACTGATCTCGTGAGCGATTGTCGAGTATGGTGTTCAGTGAAAGAATAGAGCAAAATGATAGCATTGACAGAGATCATTTAAATTCTGAATCTGGGCATGACCATGCCTTAAAGGGTTCGCGACTATGTAATGCAGCGGATTTCATTGAAAATTACCTGTTGTAAGTGGACGTGGGTCTGTTGTTGTGGGGGAAATCCCCACATTTGACTTGGTGACTAGGAGAAATGCGTTCCTTTATTTGGTCAATTTTCACTCTGTGACCTTGTATCACCACTAACCTAGGTCACAGTGATCTAGTTGTATTGATAAGTTGCCCTACTTTCTGTGATATCTGTCAATCTCAAGTTTGTGACTGGTGTTGGAACAGAAACGCCCCTGTAACTGAGATAAGCTTTGGATTGCAACATACACTGCGCTAGAACACACATGAGAAACGACAAAGAAGGAGACACTTTCGTCACAGAGTAGCGCGCACGAATAACCAGCAACTCAGGCAAAGATTCTCAGCGAAGATCTCAACGCTAGACCTCTCTGCTAGTTAACTTGGCATGGTCGCGAGATGGGAAAATATAAAAAAAAAACAGTTGTAGTGAACAAATAAGTGTATTGGAAATCTAACGGCAACCCCATCTCCGAGACCCACGAGAATAAGTGAGTTAGTAAATTGCGAAAGGGGTGAAAAGCTAGTGGAAATTGAGCTGCTCTCTGTTAAAAGATGCCCATTAAGTAAAACTCCTCAACTCTGTCAAAAATAATAGAATGGACGAGCACTGACCTTTACCTTACTGCAGAGAAAATTATCCTTAAGGCAGAATTGGTACTCACTGTTGATGATGCGTTGTTTTTGGAGGTTTTATTAATAAAAACAAGAGGAGGAATATTAAGTATGGATCGGCAAAGAAAAAAATAGACAGACTAAGTTAAACTGGAGTAGAAATTATGATTAAAAGGTTAGAAGATGAATACAGATTCCAAAAATTATCATAACATGAGCGAAGGCAAAATAAACACGCTATGTAATGCAAAAGTGGAATCTGAAAGTGTACGGAAAAAACAACTGGAAGGTATTATAGCTATTGAACAAAAGCAAACTGCATTGAAAATGGATAAAAACCTTCCAAGTTTTTATTGTCACTGGAAAAACGACTTTTCACCAATAAACTTAAATTAACACTAGGCAATGGGAAGGAAATATTTAAAACATCAGATATTTTAGAAGAGTAGAATAGGTATTATAACAACCTGTATATTGCTACATCAGTTTGTTTAGATAAAGTTAAAGAAGGACTGAAAGATATGACGCTGAACAGAATCTTACTAAACTAGAACGTGAACGCGAAAGCACTCATTAGGAACTAAGCACCAGCTAGAGGCCAATGAAAAATGAGTACCGTAAATACCAGGATTACTTCTTTCAATATATTTTGAGGATTTGTGATTCCATTTCTTGCAACTTTGTGGAGGAAGTTTGGAAAAGCTTTTAGAAAATGGGTTAAAACATTTCACAGAAATATCTTCACAAGTGTGGTACAAAATGGACAGATATCCTGTTTCAGTATCAGCCGAGGATGTAGACAGAGTGACCCTGTTTCACCTTACATTTTTCTGCTCTGTGTAGTATAATCATTAACAGTACTGAGTATAAACTGAGACAATTTACTGCTACCACACAGCTGGTCCTCGACGATTCAGAAGATTCTCTTGCTAAAGTGTTAACGTGTCTTTCCATGTTTTATAAATACCAGTGCCTAAAAATAAATGTAGCATTTATTAATTTCTCTACCAAATCCACCGGACGATCCATTGAAAGAAATACATACAGTACTCTGTACATTTTTATGGAATGATTGGCCCGAGAGAATAAAAAGACAGATTATTTCAAATGATTATGCTAATGGAGTTATATGGATTATTAATATGGTTCCATATTTACAATCAATTAATGTTAAATGGATTAGAAAATTATATTTTAATAAACAGAACGTGCTAGGAATAAGTATTAATAATAATAAACACTATCAAATATCAAAGATCATGGGAAGTGGTTACCTAATGTATATATTACAAACAATAAACATCCCATTATGGAAAGACACATTAAAACCTTGGGAAATTTTCCACCAAAAAATTGCAGAAAAAATATCAAATATAGGAGATGAACACTTGTGGTATAATTCGAACTTTAAGCGTCCACATTTCTTTATTAAAAAACTCGTATAGAAATAAAGTACGCTACGAAAAAGATGCACAAGACTAGATCTACTTCTGTCATTTCCAAAGTTTAAGAAAATGTTATACGATTAAAGGCACAAACCTAGACTATAATAATCTAATGACAAACATTCCTAAATTCTGAACCAAAGCTATAGAAATGGATAACAATGTCGATTATTAGTGGCCAAATTTGCCGACATCTTTTCAATTTCCAATGAAACAAAAATTAAATAAAACGTTGTTTTATGACATGCTAAATCTCGTGTATGAAAACAAACATGATATTAATGGTCAATGGGAACATAATCTTAAACTAAAAGGAATAAATTGAGCAAATATATTTTCTTCTCTTTTTCATTGTACTTGATATTAATGATATTAATGTACATGATATTAATGGTCAATGGGAACATAATCTTAAACTAAAAGGAATAAATTGAGCAAATATATTTTCTTCTCTTTTTCATTGTACTCTACACACAAAACTTTATTTTAGGATGGGGTCAAGGGCAATTTGCCCTAAATATCCTAACAATACTGACAAAAATATAAAAAAATAAAGTGGAAAAATATATTGAAAAAGTGTCAGGAAAAGAGACACAGTTTAATAACAAATGAAAAAAAATTATACTACTATTTTACAACATACTCTGAATAAAAAGTTATGGGTGCATTAGATAAATGAGCTGGAGTGGTTAAAAAAGTCACAGGCATATATGTATCACATTATACATTATTCAAATTTCACAGATATTGTTTTCTGATTGCTGAATAAAACAAATAATTGTCCAGCTTCCGAATGTCGTGTGTTATCGCGTCAATCCGCTTCGGGTGATGCTACAATGGAGCGACGGGGTGATTGTAACATTGATCATTTAGTATGACTAAACTATTTGCCTTACGTGTAATTCCCATGTACAATTGGAATGAGACAAAGTACACGCATTGGGAAGTTTTAGTTTTCTTTCAAATTTAGGTACACAATATCTTTAAATTAAAAAGT
This sequence comes from Acanthopleura granulata, assembly GCA_016165875.1. Taxonomy (NCBI): domain Eukaryota; kingdom Metazoa; phylum Mollusca; class Polyplacophora; order Chitonida; family Chitonidae; genus Acanthopleura; species Acanthopleura granulata. The sequence goes on along the minus strand of JABBOT010000009.1, from coordinate 3,164,755 downwards.
GAAGCGAGCCATTTGATCATTAAAACACGGTTATTTTCACCACATAGCAGTACGCAGAAAATAAGTTTTTTCTGTTCCGAAACTTTTTAGTTTAGGTAAACCGTCTCAACTTTATCACCGGTATACATGACTGACAAAAAGTAGAAGGGAAATGCATGCTATTTACGCGACAGACAATTCGTTTAGTCTCTGGAACAATGGTGGCCAGGTCACAGTGATTTGATTTTGCACTGCATGGAGTTCGCACCAATCAAATAAGTAAATGAAACATGGAGATGGCACACAGATGAAAAATCTCGGACTGTTCTTTTGCATACGTGTGGTCTACCAGAATACGAGACTTGGCTAAACTAAATGCCTTGGAAGAGTTCTTCATATTTCCAGCTTAAATCTGACCGTAAAGCTGGTGTTCATGTACAATTATTTTTTTTTTCTCTTCCATAAGCTAGTCCACTCCTGTAGAAATATACAACTTCAAATCATCCACCATTACGTTATACAGCTTTATTCGCTAGGCAGAATAGAGATCCACGCCTCCTTACTGTGGATAGATAAATTTGTTTTGTGCGGAAACGCCGTCGTTGTTGTTACCCCATAAACTGATAACCGCTATGATGGCGCATATTTATAGTAGCTTGATATAACCTGAACATTAATATCTAACTTCACTAATGCACAGGTGGATTGTTTTGCGATGTTCATATTTCAGAGCTAAAGTTTTGTCGGAGTGGCTAAATCTTTGATGAATATTAGAGCCATATGCGTCATTCGTACACAAATCGTCAAACATACAGGAGCAATTTCAAAGCATCATATTTCTTTATTTTGTAGTATGTAAAATGAAATAAAAAAAAAATCAAAAGGATACATGGGGTAAATCTGGGAATCGACGTATGGCTTTTCGCGAAACAAGTAAATGATGGCCTTAATGTGTCCTGTGAGATATAATTTAACATAGAAGTGTAAAGTGTTTAATAATATTTGACAAGTTACATGTACGCTTCCAGAATCCAGAACAAATTTCCTGCCGGACATATACTGCGTGGATACAAAAAATCCTGCTGATATAATCTCTACAGCAGGACGCAGGCGAATCTAGATAATAACTAGTAACCTACCAGTACTTCCCTAGACACTGGGTTTAAAAGTGCACAGACCACAACAAAAGTCCGTTTTTAAACACACAAACTAACTATCCTGAACACAGGATGAAGTTTAGCATTTGACGCTAGCGGGCTGAACCTAACAGTAATTGTCACTGGCCTAGAACATCCCTGGTATGTAGATTCATAATATCAAGATTTAATCGCTAAGCCAGATTTTCAATAACAACCACAGGGTATGCTATACACATACACGTACATATCTTGTAGCAGCATGTAAAATGACTTTCTCGTACCTCATTATACACCCATCACTGAAGGATGCAGCATTTGGCTTAAGAGTAAAATCATGATGTCGAAAAGCGATAACAATCTACCCAATCCATTATATTTCCTTTGAAATAAACCCCCCATTACATCATTCTCTGACAGGATCTGTCAAATTTTAACTGTATCTACACATGCATGCAGATTGCACATAATTAGTCGACTATTGTCATGGGATATTGCTTGTGAGTATGGTGTTGGTTTGCTCGAGCTTGCTATCCGCGAACGTCAATTCATTTGACCATATACTGAATCATAGGTGGCAGAATCGTCGGAGTGCTATTTATACCTAAGATATGTAACAAGGTACATACCTTCAATGCCTCGCACATATGCCCTGACTTTGCATAACTGTACATAAAACATGGAAAGATATTCGAAGTGATTCACTGACCTCAGACTTGAGGATTAATTCTCAAAGGGGGTTGTACAGACTATGTAAAAAAGGATTTAATGTCCCGTGGTGGTTTACTTTTCTCGAAACGCACATCATTGAAAGTATATGGATACATGTTAGAAAACAGACTGGTTACGTAAAACTGTCAACTGTCAGACTTGCTCTCCACTGGTGAGGGCTTTTGCATCATAGCGTGTGATTAACAATTGCCGTAAAGTGTTAAGCGGTCTAAACACTGCTTTATGTCAATAGCATTGATTATTAATGCCTTCTCCTGGAGGCCGGTGAGTGGCTACACAGGGTGGCTACTGGCTTTTCAGTGTATTGATAATTTTTACCTCATGTTCAAAATTTAAATCCCGTTTCCTCATTTTATGTCCAATATCACCAAGTACAATCTGCGCCATTATAAGGTAAACAGGACTTTCCAGATTATAATAAACTGCATGGATTTCAGTCTTTCACTTTAAGGACTTTAAGTCTTTTTAGTCCTTAAGAATAACGTGACTAAATGATGTAACGAGGTGTATTGCATGGGCTTTCTCTCTTAATACATCACTTTACTCGCGGTAAGAAATTTCCAGCTTACACACGTCAAACTCACTGCAATCCTTAGTTTCTCTTCAGGGCGCTGTGAATGGCGTTAGGCGCTATGGATGTCAGCAGATGTGTGGTGAATGCTGGCACAGGCTCTGTGAATGTGAACGAGCAAACTCAGAGAGGTCGGGAAATCATTTGCTACAGCCTCATATCCGAGGAGGCGGCCAAGTTTCCCCTAAAAATTTAACAATGTCAGTTCCGGTTGCCGTCTGTCAACAGCATTATAGAGTGTCATGTCTGGACCCGCTGCTAGGTAGGTAGATTTCGAAATCTCTACAGGCGTCAGCTTTGTAAAGCACAAAAAAAAACAATCTTTGTCATGATTTTTTAAAATACAGTTGTGGCTATTCAAGCGTCAGGATGTTTATTTTTGATGTGTTTTTTGTGCAAGCTCAGTGCCGTGGTAATTCTGGGTATAAGAGATTTGTTGTCTTATATACAGTAAAAAAGGCAGTGTTGGCCACTTTACTTTAATTAGAGTGCGGACTTCTAAACCAAAAAGTAGTGTTCTCTAAGGGGATGCACCCTTTGCCTTTCTGCATCAAAATGAAGTGTAGACCTGTACATTACAAAGTAATGCAGCCTACACTGAAAGGTGGCCTTGTCCTTAGATAAGAGATGTGTCACATTCTTACCGGCTTCACCTTCAGAAATACGGATGTGTACTCTTCCATTCGTTAGGCTGGAAACTGGTCTGCTCGAGTGTGTTGTTCTCAACACGACAAAGCTGTACGCTACAAAAGTAGATAACCTTTATTGCTCAAGTAATTCTTCATATGACTTAATAGTAAAGACCATAGCGCCACAGTTCATATGAATGTGACTGCCATATGGTGAGCAAGCGGAACTGTGCTAACCGCCATGGTCAAATGTACAGACGGCGAACTCGGCGTCATCCAGATAACGATAAAGTTGTGGAATATTTAGAATGAAACAAAGAAGACGAACATGACAAGGATGACAGACAAATGTTTCAGTCTTTTATTTTAAATTAGTGCCTTAATGATGAAGAAAATCAACTAACTGGAACTATTAAGGGATACCATTTTATTAGCCAGTAAAGTAGTCACTGATTCAGATATGGTGGTTTTGGAAGCTCGGATGCTGCCCAATCATGGGAAGATCATTTCAAACCCTGATTCAGAGCAGTTAATGTTGAAACCAACGGATCCCAGACCTACCTTATTCTGTAGGCTATGGGAAACAGGACCGTGTAGGGCCAGACGGGGAGGAATTCACCGAGTATAAGTAGTGGAGGTAATTAAAGACTTTTCGCGATACAAGCAAATGTTCTGTAAAATATCATTTAATACATTCAGAGTCGGAAAGTGTTTGAGATATACAACCTACACATGTGCTCACAGAGTCCACGAGAAAAGCCTCTCCTGACTTCTACCTCGTGGACAAAGTTCCAGTGACAAATGTCCTGCAGGACCTAAGCCTCGCGTACAAACCTGCTGCTGATGAAAGCCTCGCGGGACATAAGCCCACAGACAAAACTCCAGCTGACTATGAAAGCCCCATCAGGCATATGCCCTCTACATGACAAAACTCCCGCTGACAAAAGGCTGTCAGGACATTCGCCGCAAGGACGAAACTCCAGCTGACTAATTTTGCCCCGTTAACAAAATTAATGCTAGCTGACAAATGCCTCGCCGCACAAAACCACCGGCCGGCAATATTCCCGTGGAGTTTATCTGTTCAACAAAACGTATCCAGCCATGGTGGCGATGGGTGAGTGTTCTAGGGCAGAGAAATGACTCAGTACCGTGGGCATCTTTGGCAGGGCGAAAGGAATCTCCAAATCTATAATAAACTGTCATCGGCATTAGATCGTATAACCAGGTATATCTGGAGGAGACTGAGTAGCTTTATCGAGGTGCCGTGTTGGACATTCTCGCCTATAGCACAATTTTATTATCGACGAAAGTATTGCTTGCCTGTGTACGTCATTCTAGACCAGTGACGGCTAACCGAGGTAAACCTACAGGTAAACAGAGTCCGGATTTCACTGGGTAATGCGCTATCATTTTCCAGCTATTTCACTGTTGTCACTGGTGTATGCTATAGACTTTTACATTGCATGTGATATACTACTTAGTATGACTTATACCCCGGCTGATGATGTAGACATTACTCATATTCGACAAAGGTTCCACACAGCTGATATTTGAATTGTCTTTGAATTGTTATTTAATGTCTTTTAGTCTATATCATATGAAATATCAGATCTTCTACACTTCTCTATACAATTCTCCATATCAGAAATTTAAAAAACATTGTGTTTTGATTTTTCAGCTGAGATTTGTTTCTATGTAGCCGTTTTGAACTTGTCCGTCCACGTTAGATGTTCTCATGATATTATCTTAATCCATTTTGTACTGTTCCGTCGTTCAAAAATGGTCCCGTTACAGTATGACTACAACATTGCCACAGTGACAAAAATCCATACATATTCATTCCTTTTTAAGTTTGGCGGTTGTCCGTTTGTCTGTCCGTTCATCCAGCATATGTTCACAATTCGTTCTAAAATGCTGCTACTGCCACAGTCTGGGCCTAATTTCAACAAGAAGCCTCATTCGTAGTGTCTATTTTAAGATTCGATGATCGGTTGATCTAGCATGTCTTAAAATTTCTGTTTAAATGCTTCAACTGTTAGTATCATGATACATAATTTCTATATACAGAGTCGGGTGGTTTTTATTTTGACGATACCAAGTCGCCCCTCCTATCTTCACACCTTCAAACCACGTTGTTATTTGCCAACAGGTATGCGTGTTTGTATACCAACGTACATTTTGCAATGTTTCTTGTGTTGCGAAATCTATCACAGCGGGCTTTATGAGACTCATGCCCACTGTTATTTAACTTTGCGTCAGCTTGTATATTTGTAGCCTGAAAAGCTTTCTTATACAAAGTCTTTCTTGTGGAATATTGCTGAAAGTTAGTGTCAGCCTGACTCAGCTGGCTGTTTTTCTTTGTGTGAATTGGAGTAGAGCTGAATATATCGGTCATTCACATTTACTTATTTCTTTAATTATTTGGTGTTCCATTGTGAACAGAAAACAGTTTTTTGAGAGTAGAGGTAACCTTGTGGAGCCACAGAAAACCAGCGCCGTTCACCATAAACCTGCCGACACAAATCCTCAGCCGTATCAGGGAAAGCGACCCTCAAACCGACTGAGCCATCGAACACTGCCTCGCCTATGTATCGGATATATGCGTATATATTATGGACAGCAGCATACAGAGAAAAACCAGGGCAGTGACGTAAGCTTTCAAACGTCAAGCCGAGCGCCTTCCTTTCTGGTCTGTGCTTTGAAAAAACAAATTGCATCAGCCAACTTTGCGAAATGAAGATGAATTCGTTGGTATCCGAATCGCGTTGTGCAAAGTGAAGAAATAATGATAATGACAATGAGTTACCCACCCGATCCACTCAGCCGGCCAAAAATAATTTTGCGATTGGATTAAAATTAATTTTACAGTTACCTCCTCTTTTACACAGAGGTGGCTACATTCCACAATTAAGGCTTTCATGGCGGGAAGGAAAGAACGCCCCCCCCCCCCCGAAAGGACAAGTTTAAATGAGAACGTTTCCTTGCAGGATTCATCAATCAAGATAAGAACAGTCTTTTCCAAATTGCATTTGTTAAAATGAGAACGTATTTGTCCAGTACAGGTATACCTTAAATTAAAAAGCAGATCACGGCTGGGGCAATGTTCATTAAAAAGATTACAAAATTCTCTCTGGAATGTGAATTGTATAAATTCTTTGCTGAATTATCTATGTTTGAAATGTGTAGGATCTAGCTGCCGACCGGGGCTCCGAAGACGTCCAGGCTTTAAAGCTTATGATGGATTGACCAATCAGAGAGCTAGGAGATATCAGATTTTATAAGTGGTGACGTAAATCTTCTGAGTTGAATGTCAATGTAACATGTAAAAGCATAGGGACAGGACACCGGTTTAATGTTGTGTTTTAACTGTAACAAGTACAGGAGTGAACAAGACTGCTAAGAATTTCCAGACCACTGCGTTTTGACAAATTTTGAGATCATTTCATGTAATAAATTTACATATATTCTTAAGTTTCAACCACAAGCCTAGCAGCTTACCACTGTTTCAAGTGAGTTTTCCGCGCTTGCAAGAGTTGCGTCACAGCCCATACAAAATGACCGAGTTTCATGCTAGACACGGTCAAAGGTCAATTTCCACGTTCCCAGTAGCTGTTAGAAAAAATACTTTACCGAAATAAACATGATATTGTTTAATCTTTTCGGCAAACTTAAATTAGAACATGCACTCTCTTTGACTTTAAGTGAAAATATTCTTGACCAGTATTAATGACTTAAAGTGGGAATATTTTCTTCTTGTATTGATGTTTTCAAGTGAGATTCTTTCCCTTATAATGTGTTTTAAATCAAATACACTCGTATAGTATTAATACTTTAAAGTGTAAATTCGTCCAAGACCCCAAAACAGATTGCCCTCTTTTTTCCCGCTGGGTTATTATCCTCATGGTCGAAAGCTACTAAAGAATGAACGCTAGGCCCCTAAACTTACAGAGCACATATTTATATAGGTCTGTACTTGGCAGGAAAAGCTGGACAGATGAGTGTGACCCGTTTTACAAAGATGTTGGAAGTTATCTCAAAAGCAGTTGCCATGGCGACATATCCTGTAAGGATGCGTCGGCATGACAGTAAACAGGCCCCTTAATTGGGTACTCTGCAGTAGAACTCTGGCGCAATTTAAATGGAAGGTGTCTGTAATACCTCTTATAATTTTCTTGTTATCCAAATCAGGACAACTTTTGACTTAACACTTGAGCTGTATATATCATGTGCATTGGACATTTTGGATTTGTTGGCTCTACGTTTTCGAACATTTTCGAACTAGTGTTTCGCAACATGCTATTCAAATGGAGACTTTATTTCTAGGCTTGCATTGTTTGTTGTGTTTTTGTGCAATTGCGTACTTTTCATGCCAGTTTAGATTGGAAGTGACATTGAACTGAGTTCATTCTGTGTCCGAGAATTGAAATCTATATGGAGGCTATTATCAATCAGTCCGTCCCAGGAAGGGTGACCATTGTCGGCGGTTTGCTACAAATCCTGGTCGGCGTTACAACTTATCGTCACTTAGTGACCAGTGATACCCTTCAACACAGGCATTCACCAGAACGGTGGATTTCCCTAATTCCTTTCACACAATGGCCCTTAGACCCCAGGTATTTCAACCGGATTTGTAATCTCCTCAAGAAACTGTAGTTTTCTTATTGTTCGTATTGCTTTTGTATATTGTAAATAAGTTATACGTTAATAAGTTTTTGAACTTATATAAGCGTCTTCGTGTTTCTTTGCTTAACCTTGTGTAAGGCGTATCGCTGTGTGGGAGTTTACCAAGCCATTTGTCTATTGTTCTTCTTTTCACATTAGTGATACCCCTACATATACTTCCGTCGTAAGCCATTAATAAATACCAGAGGTAGGATAGTGTCATGAAGGACAAAAAGGGATGAAGAGCAAAGAAGAGCAAAGAAGAAAAATTGCTTATTTAGTTATTTGATTGGTATTTTACGCCGTACTTGTTTCACGCTGTATTTCAAGTTTACCCATGGTGTCAACAGGCAAAAGAATAACCGGCAAAGTCAAATTCCCACATACTAAACCTTATGTTAGTAAAATTAGCATCACTATCTCTTACACACAGGAACTCTACCAACAGTTGCAGATGTCAGTTTAATCGATCTGAGAAGCATGTCCACACTACACGAACTGCGAAGAATATCGCAACAATTTGTTCCTGTGATGGTTTTTTACATTGTTCCCTTATTGCATCGTTGTCACAACACAGTATGAAATAATGATACAGTTTGTAATAGAAACGTTAATGGTAAAAATATCTCAATGTTTAAACAAAAATTGCAGTCTCCATATTTTTAAAGTAACTCGTTGGGTATCGTCAACCATTATGGACTTTCCATGAAAGATTAGCAATAAAAACAATGATGGAGACAAACCACAAAACGGTAATAAAGTACAAAGTCAGAACGTCGGACAAATAGGCGTAAGAGTCAGGAGTTTGTAATGATGCCATAAAGAGCGTAAGTCAAAAAATTGCATTTCTGTTGCGCTGAGATTGTAATTGATCATATATCCAGTGTGCAACTTTTATTGATTAGGATACACACCTCACCTATCCCGCGGTGAAAGGGAATTAGTCACAGTTAGAAATGTAGTTTTGTTTCACATGCCTTTTCTCATTTACAAACTCGTACAATTAACCCTAGTTCCACATGGGATTCATATATCTTTAGGAAAACAAATGATTTAACCGACAATTTGAGCAATCAAAACATCAAGTAAACCAGTCATTACGCCATTCTCTAATGTGTTTACCTCGTCTACAGCATAATAATTCTACAAACTAAAAAACACACGTATTACGATTTGCAATTACAGTTAGATGCGTATATGCGAAGTTTCCGAGAACATCAAGTACGGAGTGTAAAGGTGTCGCTCCGAAGCATAGTGATGAGCAGACTGGGTATGTTCTGCCATACTCAATGTCGGCTGTTAGTCACGTGTGTTTCCCTCCTGAACCGTTTTCCTTTCGCTGATATACCCGAGTACTACTGTTTGGCTGTAACACTTTCAAACGACTTCCCCACCGGACACACAAGTATTAACAATGTTTCACAGTTCCACACAACGGAATTACACATGGTGCCTGTTTTGTTTTCTATTTCTATTATTATTTATCATTATTTACTTATGTTTTTATTTATATGTGGTAAATCCCTTTTCGCATGAGTGAATTAATTTGTTTAAAGCGGATTTAACTCAAGAACCGCTAAGGTTTATGGGGACATGAAGCCCGTGAGCTACCAAGAGCGGCAAAGGTGATTAAACAGTAAGTGTACGAGTGTTTGCTATTGGTTTTATTGGATTTTATTCACTTGTTCCTTCACTCTGAGGAAGGTGAAACTGACAAGTATTATGCTAATTGTATTATCAGAGATCCCAGAGACTAGGTTTGAAAGGCTAAACTGCGGTCCTTACAGGGATTGCGATATGTTTAATGAGTAATACATAATGCCATCTATGTAGCTATGTAAGGTCTTGGGAACTGGTCAGCTGTATCGACGATCGGCCTTACCACATCAAGTATTGTGAAACCCCTGTTTATATGTTGTTTGTCTTTGCTGTTATTTTTGTATTTTTCATGAACTTTTGAAGCACGCACCGATGATGTCTTGTTTTGACTGACATTTGGGCTGTCTGTAAAGAGCGAAATTTGTCGCTCTGGCTGGAGGTGCTCGGCTTCGTGTGCTTCGCAGTTGTGTTTCCTTTCTTGTAATGGTATTTTAGATCTGGTTTTACCTGGGCGGCGTCCGGCACTGCTGAAAGTCAATAAGTGTTTTACCAAATGAAGCTTGTATCGCATTGCGCACAGCAGTGCCCCCGTGTGGCCTGTGATTATTAAACGATTGTTGAAATGACAAATTATTTGTGTTCGTTTGAGAGCAGCGAATTAGATAGAATATTGGGAGTAATACTGAGGCCGCCATGCCCTTGCCAAGTCTAGCTTGTGTGAGCTCCTAAATCGACAAGGCGAACAGAGCTGAAAAATTTTGTCACTCTTGTTTTCATCTCCTACAATAACACCGGTACATGATATGGAAATCCTTGTGTTTGACGTCAATAGTATTTGGTATGCAAGGCTCCTTTGAACATAGCCGATATATATATACTGAGTTTTAATAACTGTCACATTCATAGATGGTCGGCCATCAGTACTTTCTGGTGTTATTCTATGGATATACTGACTGCGCAAACTCTCTTCCATAGAAAAAAAAGCCTGTTTTTTTTTTAGAATTCCTCATTTGTTCCCCTGTCGCACGAAATCCAGAACACAGCGTGGCTGCCTCGTTTCTTAACTCTTTTGCCATATCCGCAGTCACTATTGTCTCCCATAAGTGCCCAGTGGAGGCACAGTAAACTCAAGGGCGAGGGCCATCCCTTGTTTCCTCCCTTACTTTTTTGTTTATCTTATTTATTTATTTATTTATTTGATTCCTGTTTTACGCCTGTTTTCAAGAATATTTCACTTATACCACAGCGGACAGCAATATGATGGGAAGAAACCGGGCAGAGTCCGGGGAAAACCCACGAACATCCGGACGTATGGCCGGAGAGGAAACCAGCATGAGATGGATTTGAACTCACATCGGCCGCGTAACAGAGAGACACGAGGTCATAACGCCGCATGCGCGCTAACCCCTTCGACCACGGAGGTCCCCTCCTTGTTGAACTATTTTCACGCTCACTACATCACTGGTCAGTTATGTGTTTTAAGGCAATTAAATGATCAAGTTCAATCAACAGCTCCATTGCAGTTCAACCCGACAACATGTACGCTTTGAACTGTCGATGCTATACTTTAAAAAATGCAAGGGACGACCATCTGATTTAGGTCTACTTAAAAATGCTGTGCAGCTGATATTGACGAAAAGTACCATGGGAACACTTCGAATTGGGTCGTTCTGGTTTAATAAATGAAGTAAGGAAGACACTGTTGCAATAAATGGGATGCACAGCTAGACGCAATACGTGCTGTAAAGACACGGTGACATTGCGCTGGCAGCAATCTTAAAAGATGTGCTCTTCTTGTACGAGTTCCTTATGGTGACATCGCTGAAGTGGCTTGACCCTTACGAGTGAAAGCCGGTAAGCAGGACGAGCCTTAAGAGTGAGTTTTACAAGCATACTCAACAGCAGATTTCCATAAAATAGCTACATGCTCAGCTTTTGCTTTTTTGCACTGTAATGCACTGGTTACATAAAAACGCAATTTGCCAAAATGTTTAAGATTCAAACAAATCAATATTTCCAACCAACGATAGTCGCCAGTAGATAAATTATACCTTCCATTACATATTCGCATACCAATAATCAAAACCGCAATGGCACTTTCATATAAGTAATCTCAAGACACATTGCCAAAACAACCTTGAACACAAAGCCGAGGAAGGTAAAACGGAGCACATGTGACGTAGGAAAATAGAACGGAAAGGTGTAAATAGGAAAGCCAGCAGTTCTTTACGACGCTTTAAAGGGCGTCAGACGTTAGGCATTTTTAGATATTCATATATCAAACGCGTTAATTGCATTCAACACGATACCTGTGTGTCCCCTAGATAAGGGGGTTGACACAGTGTTATACAGCTTTTTCTTTCTACTCGCCTATTTTTATAGGCTTTTGCAATAAACCCCAATTCAATAAATATATGGTAAGAATATCTTTACGAAAGCAAATAATTTACCAAAAATTTAAGTCCCCTCAAAAACCCATAAAAGCAGGAAATAAATCTGTCATCAGCGTTCTAAGCTGTTTACCTCATCCACTGAATAATGATTCCCTAAGCTCAAAACACATACATATATTAGACCTAAACTTACAGTCACATACGGAGTGTAACATCAGGTACGGAATATAAAGAAGACGCCCAGAAGCACAGCGGTGAGAAGGCTGGCTATAATCTGTTATATGGAACGGTTATATACCGAGTCCCATTTACCATCAGCTATGGAATGTAAAGATGACGCCCAAACGCAAAGCCGTGAGAAAGCTGGTATCATCTGCTTTATGACACAGTTATACACTTAGTAACGGGTAGCATCAGGTACAGAATTATAAAGATGACGCGCAGCACTGAAAAGGCTGGGTATGTTCTGTTATATGTCGTGTCCAGAGCAACCTTAAGTACGGAATATAATAATGACGTTCAGAAGAATGGCGGCGAGAAGACTGGGTACGTTCTGCTTTATGGCACGACCATACATCATATATAGTCCCGAGTAACATCAGGTAAGGGATATAATGATGAGGCTCAAAAATATAGCGGTGAGTAGGCTTGCGATGTCGTCTTCTGAGTGTCTGGTAACATCAGTCACGGAATACAAAGATGACGCTCAAAAGCACAGCGGTAATAAGGCTGGCTATGCTCTGCTTTATGGTTTCCGTCCCGCACACAGGTGGTACAGAAGCGCTATGTATGGTGTCAAAGACGTCACCCACTCCATTTCCACAGTTCCGCCTGTACGGACTCTGACACTGCTTCGACTGACCAGTGTATGTACAAAGTGCTTTTGTTACCTCTTCTTCTAACCATTTTTGTCCTCTGCTGTAAGCTTGCTGTTTTAAAGTGGACAGCTGGTCATTATAGCTGTTGAGACGAGAGACAATGCATTGGTTTACTCCCGTCTGTTGTTCACCGATACAGGTCTTCTCTGCTATCAGCACAGCTGTGTTGTTAGGCTCACACACAGTTCGTATAGCTCCGCGCAGCCCGTCAGGGTTCACAAACTTGTCGAATTGTCTGCTTATTGCTGGGCTAGTCCTCCTGCAATCATTAAGAACTCGGTCGACGCACGTTTTCTCTTGATCTGCACTGGTAGCGCAGTAATCTTGGATAGCTTCGGCGCTGGCGGAGGTTTTAGTAAAATCTGTCACTTGACTAAACTTTGGCACGCACGCCAGTAGCTGCCGGACAGCCTGGTCAGTTGCCGAGGGACAGGCGCCTGTAACAAGCTGAGGAACATCCAGCCAGTGGACAACTAATATCAAAACTAGAGCAGTGCTGCATCCCATGCTGAACTTCTTGATGACCAGTGTACGAAGTGGCTTGGTACGGCTTCTGGGCTGTATATGGCCCAGGTCACCTGCAGTTCATGGCAACTGATTCTCTCTGGGAAATAGTGCATGACAAACACACATCGGCACGCACAGTAAACGTCGAGCAAATACGAAGAAAAACATTCATCCGTGAAATAAGGTCATGTGTTTCGCAAGAGACTTTGCCGAACATCACATAACAACATAAACAAAAATTTACTAATTTATCCATTTGATTGGTTTTTAATGTCGTAGTCCAGATTATTTCATTTACACGACGGCGGGCAGCATTATGGTGGGAGGAAACCGGGGACAAAAAAAAATAAAAATACATCGCAACATGTATAGTTTACATGTGAAACAAATTGTTTACATTTAAGCGCTCTGTGTTCTCCACTCTACCATGTATTCTTCACTCTACAATGCGAACACTTACATTCAAGACAAGTCCATCATTCTTGGATATCCCGTAGTTACGAGTTATGAAGCTAAACAAGACCTGCAGAAGTGATAATAAGATTACCCGCAATTAACAGAAAAGTAATTTCGACCAAACTTGCGACGTTTTTGAGCCGCCCTGTCGAATCCGGTGGCTGGGTTGTACAGGCCCTTCGTCCCAAAGTTTACACGTTGGTCTTCATTATCCAGTACTTTTTACATGGATCAGTGGCTTGAATTCATTTCAAACAGTTAAGCGTTGAAATCACGTTATCTATGTCTCCATTACTGGTGGACTGGTAAAACCCCCTTTTACGCCGTCTTCAGCCCATAAACTGATGATATACATAACGAATCATGTTTATGACTTCGCTAACAGCTAGGCATTAATATTACATTTCACTAATATACACACACATTGGTTCTCTGGTGACGTTAGTAATCCAGGACAACTTAGGTTTGGTCTGGGTAACCAGACCTTTGGGAAAGCTAATAGTCTAGTCCGTACATTCGTCCACAAGTAGTAAACCATTAGGAGGTCTTTAAAAAAAAACAACTCTTTTTTTCTCTATTTTTAGTGCGCACAATGCACAGAACTCACAGATTTGCAGTATCGAATTTTACATTGATTAGCACTAACGCATGATAGTATCTCAGATCGTATAAAATACGATGTACCTTATGTAAAATGTGTAGCGCCAACAAAGAATAGATTGAATACATTTTTTCCTGACTCTTCGTTTGTATATAATTTTGAATAAAACTGGATAACCGATACTTAACTGTTCTCTTATCAGACGACACAGTTATTTTGGCTTGGAGAAAATGGCAACCTGCCTTGAACGATGATATTTGTGTTGTGAAAGTATGTATGAGCATAGGTTTAAAAACAAGGCGAGCACGGGACATGTTACGAGCCATACACTTTTGCGTGGCTTTCGCAGGTTTATTGTGTGAAAGAAAGGGATTGAACCTTTCGGTACATTTATTTATGTGTGTGGTGTTTAAGGCGGTTTCCAAAACACTTAATGTCACTTACCTGGCGGCAGTCAGGTTTATAAGTGGAGAGCAGTGGTATCGACGAAGTAGTTGCACACACGTTAAAATATGGAGAAAGTTCATTTAAAGGTGGAGAAAACATAAAAATGACATAAAGTTCAGATGAAAGAGTGCGGAATGTTAGTTGTGAATGTGGTCTTCAATATTTTTTCGAAGGAGAAAAAACTCTTGAAATAATTTTAGTATGGTGAGTGTTTGGTGCCTCATTTTTATATTTATAGTCTTTGTTGAGGAATCTTGTAAATGTGGATGTTACACATGTTTAATATATATTTCTGCACCCGAATTTGTCGTTTTCAGCTAAAAATGTGTTTCAGCATAGATTTGGATGATATTTATATTTCTAATATATTGATTAATAATATCATAATTCAGGTTTAATGCATATGTTTGGGTATAAACAACAAATTTGCATTCAAATAAATTTATTAAACATGCACCACATCTTTACTTAGACCCTTATTAAGCAACGACGTTAAATACCAAAAGTTGGTGCCAAATAGCCATAATACAAAAATATTTTCCAATAGCCTTATCTCCTGAAAAATAATGTGAAAAAAAATATTAAAGCCCATATTTGCAAATAAGTTTTGACGCTCTTTCGTCAGATTTGGCATCATTTTTATGTTTTCTTCTCCTTTCAGTCAACCTCGTTACTCGTGATCACACTGCATGACGTTTTATTTCTCTTCTTCTGTATTGAGGAAAGGATGTACAGGGAACTAACTGTAGCTGCCCTGACCTATAAATATTGTAGTGGTAATTGGCTCGTAGCAGGATTTTATTGTCCAGGAAACGGGTGACAGCGTCACTTACCACGTGGTCCCACCTATGGATCCTGTTGAGGTATTTACGGTGAATGTGGTGTCTTTACGTATGGGTCTACGATGCCACTACTGTTACAAATGGCTGACTATAATCTTAACACCAAGAACTGTATATCTTATACTTGGATGCAGTAGCATTCACCGGAGTGAAATTTTGAGATAGGTCTTTTATTTTCATATTGTGATTATTTCCGTATCTTTCACTTTCACGTCAAAACCAAGCATACATTAAAATATCTTATGTTGAAAAAGAAAGAAACAAACGATTTTTCTGGTTGTGAATCCTGGTAGTTGCGTTTCCCATTTATAACCCACTTCTTTGTGCTGTTTCATCAATGTTTGTGACGTTTTCATAAAAACATTTTCATTTAATTAATACACATTTTTTAGGGCTTCTACCTGTGGCTACACAGAAGATACACTTCACTCCCGTTCTTTCATGGGAGTATCACATATATAACCTTGCCGTCCATATATATATAGAGGGAGAGAGAGGGAGAAAGAGGTGGGGTGAGAGAATGAATGAATGAGTGAATGCTTATTGTTTAACGCCCTACTCAAGAATATTTCACTTATACGAAGGCGGTGTCTCCTTGGTGCAGGACGGATTTCCACCGTATCTTTTATCTGGTGCTGTCTCGACTAAGACATTTATATAGCATCTCTTATTTCCAGAACTTTCTCTACATTTCTTTCACAGGATCTTTATGAGTGCATTTTGAATGTGCTCACGACAAATATGGGGATTTAAAAAGTCTTATAAACTTTAGGTTTGTATTTCATTATAAATGACCAGAAAGTGACTATTCCTTAACACACCAAGAATTATAAATGATTATAATGATAGTCATTTGGATGATTATATATAGGGAGATGCATTTAGAATTTTATACTCGCTTGTAGATATAGATTTATTGCTTAGGTAAACACGGTATAGCATTTCAAAAGTAGTTTACATCTCTTACGATTTATGTATGCACTGCACCTATAAAGATAAAACATTTTGCAATATCAATGTATACCAAGGGATATGGAAACAAATTATCTTGCCAGAAATAGAAGACTTGAAAAATGACATTCAAAGATGGAGAATCAGAAATCTGTCATTACGACCGGAAAAACAAACAGTTATAAATTCTCTCGCCTTGTTAAACGTGTTAAATGTGATGACAACACAGCACTTCGAGTAATTCTAGGCCAGTGATTTCTAACAATTTACATCTGACATCCCTGTACTTTTTTATGTATTTTCAATGTTTTAAAATACGAAAAATTTTATATTTTAAAATGCCCAGACATGTACCCTATTGCATCGTACATGACAATCCGCACATGACAAGCCACAGAGGGCATTAGCCGGGTTACCATCCTGAAAAACATAAATTTCCTGAAATCAACATGCAACCAATGTACGCAACCCACGCATGCAATCGGTACATAATACCTATCCTTGACATGATTTGTGTAAGCAACGAGAAAGGTATAAAGACTATCAAAAATATATACATTAAAAGACGTAGATGTAGTATCAGTCCAGATATAGATACAAACTTGCACAATACGGGACGGGGGACAACAATGTAACACGAAATACTACCAGGCAATATCATATTCACCTTATATGACAAGGTTACATGAAACGAACTCAGAAATGGCTCACACAGGATATTTAAACAGATTCATGGACATATACACATACATACTTATATACAAATACATGTAAAAACACGAAGGCAGAAAGATAATAGGCATGTATGGATGCAGATATACCAGGAGAAGCCAGATGGAAGTTCAGACCGAGCGGATAACAGTGCCTGCTTTGCTATTATCCTAGGTATGTTGGCCGGTCACCTCAGGCAATAGCTGCCCTCTGCCTTGCACAGTAGGGGAAGTATCCAAATGCCAGTAGAGGCCGTCAAAGCGTGTAAAAATATTCAAAGTCAAATTCCCAAAGATAAAAAGTTTCATAAGTAAAATGGTGGTGACTTAAAAAGACATACAAGTATAGTTTTAAAAATTACCTGGACGTTTAAATCTGACATGACCGTGTATTTACTGACAATATCCTGCTTTACTTAAAGGCAAAAAGGTCAAATATCTAACTTTCTCTTGTATTGTATGTTGTTCATATAAACACGGTGGTAATATAACTGCGCTAATACATCCCCCCCCGCCCAGCCCAATGTTAAGCGGAATTATAGATATGGATCTAATTACCAGGGTTAGCGCCATAGATCATGTGTCTTCAAAGTTTGATATTCTGCTGCAGAGTGTCACAAAATAGCTTTGAGTCCGTAAATTATTTGATAAGATTTTGGGAAAACCGGGCAAAATATGTTTTGTGGATTGAAAATTTTAATGAGTGTATACATCGTTTTGTCAGAAACAGTGCTATTTCTGTACATGTTCCCTCCTTTCTCTGGCCTGTTATGATGTTTTCATCTGTATTTGGTATGCTGGTGAACAGCCAAGTTCGCCGTTTTTACCAGAAGGTTAACCTCCGCGCAGCAAATCATCCAGTGCTCTAATGTCTGAAAAACGTCACGATTATCAAACTCGGATTTTCCAGTTTTAATGAGAAAAACAGTCGCACACATTATTCCCTGTTAAAATATATGTTGGGGGCCTCAGTGGCTCAGTCGGTTAGCGCGCTATCGTAGCACAATGACCCGAAGCCTCCCACCAATGCGGCAGCTGTGAATTCAAGACCAGCTCATGCTGGCTTCCTTTCCGGCCGTACGTGGGCAGGTCTGCCAGCAACCTGCGGATGGTCGTGGGTTTCGGCAGGGCTGCCGTTGTATAAGTGAAATATTCTTGAGTACGGGGTAAAACACCAATCAAATAAATAATTAAATAAATATATGTTAAATATCGTTGATACACAGGAGTGGTGTATTTAGAGAATGTGTGAAAGACACGCTCTCGGTTAATATCTGTAATCCTAGATTTTCACATTTGGGTCATGATTTGATTTCTATATTTATAAACGCTCGTCCCCACTGAGCAGAGCGTATAATAGTATAACGATTTTGTCCGGCCGTATTCGTGTTTTGACGTCTGAGCTACAACTCCAACTGTTTAAGTTTTGGTGGATGCATGGATAAAGACGTAATGATGTGTGGAGACTCACAATTGTTCATTTTAGCGGCTTAAGGCTTTGGTAACCAGATGACCATTTCCTCTAAATGTACTGAATAAAGACACATCCCATTGTTAATCCTTGCTCATTTAATTATTTATTTGATGTTTTACGCCGTACTCAAGAATATTTCACTTATATAACGGCGGCCGGCATTATGATGGGAGGAAACTCCTGCTGAAACCCAACCAAAGGATGCTGAAGAACCTTTTCACGTACGGCAGTAGGGGGAGCCAGCATGAGCTGGACTAGAACTCAGAGCGACTGCATTGGTGAGAGGTACCTGGGTCATTACCCTTTGATGGCGCGCTAATCCACGGGGCCCCTATTAAATCTTGGTGAATATTTAGATATAGGGATGGCCATGTGTTACGACTCAAATATGTGACCACACATACTATGTTAATAAATATGATTTCGTGTCCGGTCTACATCTCCAGTTGTTTTCCATGCTTTGTCCTATTTATTGGTAAATGCACAGTTACGGATGTGATCATGTGTCGCGACTCACATTTGTCCATTTCCGTGGTTGCCATGGTATCCAGATCAACATTTTCTCCATACTGTGTTAATAGATGTAACTTGATGCCCAGGCTGGACTCCAGTTGTTTTCAATGCATAAGTTTAAGTTTAAATGAATACATAGATACACGGTGACTTGACTCACATATGGCCATTTCCATGGTTGCCACTGTAACCAGATTGCTATTTCCCTGATATTTACATAACTTCGTAGATAGGTATGAACCTTGTGTCTGGGATACAACACCAACTTACTTCTTGGTGAATACTTAGATACAGATACGACCATTTGTCACGACTCACCAATTTTCACTGTTGTCAAAGAAACCAGACAGCCATTATACTTATATATACTACATGAAAAAATCTGACTTTTTGTCTAAAATACAGCTCTACTGTACACTGTATTAATTGATATGACTTGATGTCTGGGCTATAACACCAATTGCTTTCCATGTACAGTTTTGATTTTTGGTAGATAGATACATAGATCCTGGTGTGTCCCATCCACACTGACCCACCCCCATATATATCAATCATATAGCTGACAACTGAATGAACTTCAGTACATATATATAATCGCTATAACCCCCAGTTGTTTTCCATATTAAATTTTAATTCTTGATGGATATTTATATAGAGAGGTGATCATGTGTTTATACGATTCACTCTTTCACGATTTCACAGTTGCCATGGTTACTAGATTGCCATCATTATTACATATACTATATAAATAGATATCATTTCGGGGCGTGGGCCTCAACTCCAATTGCTTTCCATATGGATTTTTTTTCTCTGGGATCATAAATACAGATATTTTCATGTGTCGCTACCCACATTTGTCTACTTCCATGGTTTCCATTTTGCTATTTCCCCAAAATGTAATATATAATTAGGTATGATCTTTGTGTCTGGGCTACAATTCCAATTGCTTTCCACATTCATTTTAAATCTCTTGGTGGGTAGTTAGCTACAGGATGTGTCATGTGTCATGACTGACATTATCAATTTTTACCTTTGTAATGATGGATACCGACTTATAAAGGTGGCGATTGATATATATTTGCGTGGCTGCCATGATAATTAGTACCCCCATACCAACCCCCATAACAGGATGAGAACTATAATTCACATGTACACATTGTTTTATGTGTTTATTTATTGATATCTTTCGAGTTTAACAGTTACATATCATCAGAACCCATGATGTACCCCGCCCCCCACAGTATATACTCATCACAATGCCGCTGGTATTCTTCTGTGCTATTCAGACGAATGTATTTCTTTGAGGGTATATTGTGTTCA
The DNA here is from genome assembly GCA_016165875.1 of Acanthopleura granulata. Lineage (NCBI taxonomy): Eukaryota > Metazoa > Mollusca > Polyplacophora > Chitonida > Chitonidae > Acanthopleura > Acanthopleura granulata. The sequence goes on along the minus strand of JABBOT010000009.1, from coordinate 3,144,355 downwards.
CCTGAACGCTTGTTTTGTATGTGACAATAACCACGGCAAAGTGGGACTTTCTTGTCTGTGTGGAGCAGAAGTTTAACATACTGATAAAATTTTCGTTGACACCATCTGAACCACTGTTTAATAAATACATTTTTTCAATGAAGCATCCTTCCATGCTGTCGTAATTTTTGAAGGATTTTGTATCTGTTACATATTGTATTTGATCATCAATCATAAGAGGCTAACACTTTATAAAAACAAAACGGGTTACGTCACAGAGGTTCCTAATATATTTTAAATGCATATTGAGGCTACATTTTCAATTGAATGTTTACCCATAATTCGAAGCACGCTTACCAAAATGCGGTGTTAATACATGGGGTGGTAGTATTCATACATGGATAGTCTAGTGGTTAAAACAGACATTCAGAAACCAGCCAGCCGTCAAGCTAAACGGGCGTTCCGGGTCAATAATGACAAGACCAGTTTACATAACACAAACATCAAGGAACATTTTGGCGGAATTGTTCCTAGAATTTCGACACAATGTAAAAATAAGTACATTAAAGTTCGATTGCCCATTATGAATATTGCAACTGCTTATGTTATCTGTTATAGTCCATCATCCAATTCTGAATTACGTTACCAACATTATGATTAAGTTTTTTTGTTTATGACGTATTTTAAAAAAGTACAGGAAAATGGAATAGAAAGCTTCTTTCAAAATCAGATTTAATGTCGGGGATTTGTTTACACTGTCTCAAACATGATGCCATATAAATAGACCAGTTCATATGCCTTCTTTTCCATAGATTCCATTTGGTCTTCGTGAATTGATTTCCTGTAAGTAGATTTAATTTAAGAACCATTGCAGCTTACGGCGATATGAAGCCCGTAAGCAAAAAGAACTGAGGAGTAATACGGAGACCACTGGGGTATTGCCGAGCCAAGCTTGTTTGGGCTACTAAATTGGCAAGACGAATAGAGCAGGAAAGACCTCTTGCGAAAATTATCATACTTTTGTCGCTCTTGTTTTTATTTCAGATATGGAAGTCTTCCTACGTCATGCCAATATATATCTGTGGCATACAAAACTTCTTGTAAACATTACCGATATATATACTGAGTTGCAACAACTCCCACCTGTCAGATATGGTCCGCCATCAGCACTTTGTGGTGTTTTCCTCCCAGCATAATGCTGGCCGTCCTCATGTCAGTGAAATATTTTTGAATACGGCGTGAAACACCCATCAAGTAATTAAATAAATAAGTATTGTCATCCAGAAATGCCCAATAAAGGTACAGTACACTCACGCGCGTTGGTCATCCCTCGTTTCGTTCCTTACTTTTTTCTCACGCTCACTGCATCATTGGCCACTTACGTGTTTTAAGACAACCAAATCAAGGAATTCAGTTATCAGTTCCATTGCAGTCCAACGCCTCCTAGCGGACAACAGGAACGCTTTCAACGGTCTAGGTCGTAATTAAGAAAACCCAAGTTTTGGTTTTGCCTGCGTGGCGTCCTCATGGTGACGTCACTGCAGCCACCTGACCTTAGCCGAGATAGCCGTTTATCAGGACGACCCGAGCTCGCCGCGGACAGTAAGCTAAACCCCAAACTTCTTTCCCTGCTATGTGAGCTATATACATGTAATAGAGATCTAAATTAAAAATAAATGTTCATAATTAGCATAAATGCTTTAAACGGTTTACCTTAATTCTCCTTATTCTAGGACATCTTGTGTACTCCTTTTTGCAAGTGTATCTGTAATTCGAATACACAGTTCCTCTTCCCTAAGGACACTAGTTCATCTAACAGACGACATCTATATACCTTTTTTTTTTCCTGAAAACACTTGGAGAGAAATATAACGGTTTTTCTAGGCGCTACTACTGTCTGTTCTAAAAGTTAAAACAATTAGGCTAAACACATAAAACGCAGTGGTTCTAAATGCCTGGGCGAATTTAGACCAATGTTAAGGCGCATGTGATATGGTTGTTAGAGAGTCAAAATACACAGATGATATACTTGAAGTCCGGTGCCTAACTATTGTAATTTTCTGTCACGTTAGTGGACTTGGTGCTGAATGTCAGTTAGGGAGATGGGAGATGGGAGATGGGAGGTGGTGGTTGAGGGGGGGGGGATCGGCGGGGTTGTAGGCTGGAAGGAATAAACATGGTCCCGGGTACAGTTGATTTCGTTCTCTTGTCAAAAAAGATGGAGTTGTGTTTTCATCCGATTAAGCCGGTGTTGTCTCGGCTGCGGCTTCAAGTTAGGAATGTATCAAGTGCGTTGAGAAGAACAGGGCGTTGTTTTTGTTCGATTATCAGTTTAAAACCCAAATTGATTTTATTTCCAACAATGATACAACTTTCTTTGGACCAATAGGCGTCCTGGTTCTCATCTGGGTTGTTATCTTCAGTAAGTGTTGGTAACAGACGTGGGGCTAAAACACCTCAATTCGTGTGTGCGATTCTCACCCTAGCCAGCCACTATATAAACCAGTACTGCTGTGGATTTAAATGTTGACAGTGGATTTTACAAACACACTCAAAAAGCAGATTTCCATAATGACGATACCTAGGTACTATGCGTTTGCTTTGTGTATGTATTTCACGTGTTACATAAAAACGCAATTTGTCCAAGTTTTAAATGTTGCAAAACATCAATATTTCCAAGCGTGAATAGTAATCAGTAACTACTTTATAGTTTCTGTTAGACATTCGAATGCCAATGATTAAACCACAATGACCGTTCATATCAATGAATACAACACAAACTTCTAAATTTTAACACAAACGATGCTGTACAGAGCGTTAGTCAAAAACATGTTTCCCGGTTTGCACGGCATTTGCAAATGTTCATATATTCAACGTGACAATTGTATTTAGCACGGTACCTGTGTGTCCTCTGACTCCCGGTTAAGGGGAACGACCCTGAGTTCTAAAGGTTTTTCTTTTTACTCGCCTGTTTTTATTTCGGGACTTTTGCAATAAACTCCAATTCGATGAATATATGGTAAATATATCGTTCAGCAAAGAAATAATTTTTCGAAAATTTAGGCAAACCAAACACTGAGTAAATCGGTCATCAACGTTCTGAACTCTTTACCACGTCTATTGAGTGATAATTTTCCAAGCTCAAAACTTATACGACAATCTGAAATCACAGTTATGTATGGAGTCCCAGGTTGCACCACATTCGGAATATTAAGATGACGTTTAGAAACACAGTTGTGAGATATCTGCGTGTCATCTGCATTCGGTTATATACTGAGTCCAGCTTAATACCAAATACGGAAGATAAAGATGGCGCGTAGAAGAACAGCGGCCACAAGGCTGGGTATCATCTGCTTTTTGGCACGGTTATAAACCGAGTCTCGGGTAACATCAGGTACGGAATATAAAGGTGAGGCTCAGAAACACAGAGCTGAGTAGCCTTGTTCAGTCCCATTGTGTGACAGTGTCGTCTTCTGAGTGTCTGGTAACATCAGTCACGAAGCACAGAGATGAAACTCAAAACTCTCTGCTTTATGGCTACCGTTCCGCACACCGGTGTTACAGTAGCCCTATGCCTTGTGTCAAAGACGTCACCAACGCCATCCCCACAGTATCGCCCGTACGGGCGCTGCCACTGCTTCGTCTGACCGGTGAATGAACAAAATGCGTTTGTTATATCGTCTTCTAACCATTTTGGTCCCCCGCTTTCCAACCATTTTGGTCTGCTACTGGAAGCCTGCTCTGATAAAGTGGACAGCTGGTCATTGTAGCTCTTGAGACGAGAGACAATGCATTGGTTTACTCCCGTCTGTTATTCACCGATACAGGTCTTCTCCGCTATCAGCTCACCTGTATTGTTAGGCTCACACACAGCACGTACAACCGCTAGGGTTAAAAACCTTGTCGAATTGTCTGCTTATCACCGGACTCGTCCTCCTGCAATCATTAAAAACTCGGTCGAAGCATGTACTTTCTTGGTCAGCGCTGGTAGCACAATATTCTTCGATAGCTTCTGCGCTGGCGGAGGTTTTAGTGAAGTCTGTCACTTGATTATACTTTGGCAGACACGCGTGTAGCTGCCGGACAGCCTGCTTAGCTTGCTATGGCGAGGTGACTGTAGTTAGGCGCGAAGAGGACAGCAGCGATCCAAAACACAAGTCTGTGGTATTCCATGCTGAAATTCCCAATAACACAGAGGACAGCTGTTCAATACATGGTCTCACCCAAGTCTCTTGCACATTAATACAACCTATGGCTTCAGTGTGGGTTTATGAGGTTTGTAATATTCTTAAATAGGGGGTAAAATACCAAATAAATAAATAAATTTAATGTTTCGACGTGACCCTAAGACAAAGACTGGTCTGACAGGGATACAAAAGCAATCATCAATAATTTCAACAGGTAAATGATCATTAACGTTGATATTAACATATAAACGACTACAGTACAGAAAGCAAAACCAGCGGAGCGACGACAGTGTGATAGTTAACAAAAGGTCACACGTTACCGGTGAAATCTGGCCACTTGTCAGTTTACCCCAGTTAAGGTTTTATTTTAACTGTTCATATAAGTGTTTAAAAACTAAGAACTTACACACCCATTAGCAACATGTCTGGCGCAGAATTAGGTGAAAAAAAAATACAGTGCTGTTAAATGCAATTTATTAGACGTCATTGGTCTAGATTTACTCAAAGTGCCTTGTTGTCATCACATTTAACATACTTATATACAATAGCAGGTAAACCTGTCATTTCTGAAATTCTGCCTCTTAAGTACATGGGTTTTGTACCTCTTTTGTGCAAGCAAAAAATACATGTCGTTGGATTTTGTCACCCTTCGGCAAATCTTTCCGGGACGTTTTTCTCTGGGTGCCGTGCAGACCGCCCTAACTGAGATCAAATTTACGTATTCGTTACACCATAGAGCATTATTTGTCGGCTAGTACCCGGCCTTCTACAAAGTATGTACAGTCACATGCTGCGTAAAGATATGGTAATATCTGTTGTAATCAAGATAGATCTGAACCGTACACCAGTATTGGTTATATTATATAGCATAGAATTCCTGTGTGTTGTTGTGCCTTTTTGACAGAAAGCAGACGGAGAGGTACAGTTTTCATTTTAAAAATCTTCAAGCTTACAGTTTTAAGTCCATTATATCAGTAGAACATCGTGGTTTTCGTCAAATGTTTTGCCTGCGTGGTAGGTGTTATGAACCATACTGGCAAAGTGTGTCAACAGCCACGTAACAAAACTTTTTGTAAACCTGTAAAGTTCTTGTGAACCACACACTACAGTAATTTGAGCCTGGTGTATGGAAGATCAAACACGACATCTTAAATTCGCGTATAACCTTGTAGCCTCGGACGTAGAATCAACGTACCTAACGGTCTCGTAATTTTAGTTATGTACAAAAATATATTCTTCCTTGCAAATTGTAAATAACTTAATAGTAATTTAGCAAGTTTACCTGCATGTAATTCTGATTTGAGAAACCCGATTCAGTTACCGTTCACAGCCAGAAAAATGTTGATAAGTATTAGCAGAAACTGGTGATCAGTTCATAGCCAAAATTTTGTGATCATTAAAGACTCTCACTATTTACCAGCATCACCGAAGTTTGGTGACAGTCATGACCATTTTTTGGTGATGCCTGGGAATGGTGAGTGTCTTTAGTGATCACCATTTTTTGTCATCGGCTGATCACCATTTCTTCGTTAGACAGCCACCCATTATCCTTTGTTAGCCTTTCACAGCGCAGTGGAATGATGCTACACTAAAAAGTCACAGCAAACCAGAACATCGAGTCATATTAGTGTATTAACAGAAGAAATTACTGACATGTACAACTTAAGATGGACATAAGACAGCAGCAGGGCACATATTTGATCCAAAGCAAGTTTGTCCAGAGTATTGTCCACAATTTCTCAGTTGCTCTTGTCTAAAATATTACAGCAATACACAACTTTCTAGTAGTCCTCTATCAACTCCGTGCTGTCTTCATGCTCCCTGTTGAGTGTGTCTCAGAAGTTGTACTGAATATCTTGTTTGTAGCACAGTGACGCACCACCAGCGGAGAGTCGCTCATGGAGGCAGTTCCTCATATAAGGCTCTATGATATACTTCAGGTTGTCCCATGGACAATACATTAAAGGGCAAAGGCCTCATAAAAATGAACTTATGTTGAGTGAAAGGAGCGATAAACACTGTATATCAAAATACCTTCGTTGAATTTTTTAGATTTTTTTCACCAAAATAAACGCAGTCAAATATTTTGAATGTATGGTGGTTTTATGGACCATACTGATAATGTGGTTCACCAGTGACGTCTCAATTTTTTTTACACCTTTATGTCTAACTCTGAATAAAATTCTTGAGGAGAGTGCTCGTGTAATATTTGGCTGTGTGTGAAAATGCCAACATGACATCAAATATCTACTTTAAGGCCAAAGAAAAGCAGGCGTGACGTCACACAACTTTGCATACATCTATATATTCAGGTCGGGGTAAAGGTCTTTTGAAAAGTAGTCCTGTATTGTTTGCCTGTGCATGAACACGCTTTACGGTGTAATAATTCTGAAGGCATGGCAATTGTTTGTCAGTGTTAAAAGTTGGCATGTTTTCAACATGCATGAACAGTTACATTTGCACATTGTGCCAAAACCTATAAACGTCCAGTTTACTCTTAACCCTTTGCTTATTCTTTGCTTATTCACAGATAAGCAACACTGGTGAACAACACGATCCTTACCAAAACACCCATGAAAGCCATCTGTTTCCAATACGCTTAATTGTTAATTAAGCTAATAAAACATATACAACTGTTTTTCAATGCGTAGGTCATTAGATGTACATAAGTTAAAGGACCGAGAAAGTTGAGAGCAAAGAGCCTTATCTTAGCTCGCTTACATACAGAAACCAGGATAAAATCTGGTTCGAAACGGTCAGCAATTTGAGTGTGCTCTGCTTTATGGTGCGAATATGTACTGAGTTCCGGATAACGTCAGCCACGGAATATAAAGATGAGGCTCAGAAGCACATCGGTGACAAGGCTTGGTATGTTCTACTTTATGGCACGGTTATATGTTGTGTCCAGATTAACATCAGGTATGGAATATAAAGATGAGGCTCAAAAACATAGCGCTGAGGAGGCTTGATATGTCCTTCTGTATGTCTAGTAACATCAGTCACGGAATACAAAGTTGACGCTGAAAAGCACAGCGGCAATAAGGCTGGCTAGGCTCTGCTTTATGACTACCGTTCCGCACACAGGTGGAACAGTAGCGTCAAAGATGTCAACGACGCCTTTCCCACAGTACCGCCTGTACGGACTCTGACACTGCTTCACCTGACTGGTGTATGTACAAAGTGCTTTTCTTACCCCATGTTCTAACCATTTTTGTCCCCTACTGTAAGCTTAAAGTGACCACCTGGTCATTATAGTCGTTGAGACGAGAGACAATGCATTGGTTCTCTCCCGTCTGTTGTTCACCGATACAGGGCTTCTCTGCTATCAGCTCAGCTGTGTTGTTAGGCTCACACACAGCACGTATAGCTTCGCGTATTCCATTAGGGTTCACAAATTTGTCAAATTGTCACCGGACTTGTCCTCCTGCAATCATGAAGAACTCGATCGAAGCATGTACTTTCTTGGTCGGCACTGATAGCGCAATAATCTTCGATAGCGTCCGCGCTGGCGGAGGTTTTTGGAAAGTCTGTGACTTGACTAAACTTTGGCAGACACGCGTGTAGCTGCCGGGCCGCCTGCTGAGCTGACGATAGACAGGCGGCTGTAACAGGTCGAGGAACACCCAGCCACTGGACAACCAATATCAAAGACAGAGCAGTCTTGAATCCCATGCTGAACTTATCGAGGATCAGCGTAAGAAGTAGGTCGATCCAGTGTATGGCATGTATGTGACCTTGCTCACTGATCGATTTAAAACTCATGGCGATTGGTTAATCCCCAGATAATAAGATATCAACAAACACATAAACCATCTGCTAAGTTCTTACAAAACCAGTGACCAGGAACAAAAACTTCGTGCGTATTTAGCAACATTGTGCTGAACATGGCAACAATTTACAAAAATAGTTCGTATCTCTATATATCTTTATTTGGCTACTCCTCCGATACAATTTCGTCTTCACTATACAATAGTTTTTACTTGTATTAGCTGCCTGGATTCATTTCTGACAGTTAAACATAAATTCTCCTTATCTAACTGGATCTGCATTAATGGTTGACTGCTGAAGTCCTTTCCTCTGCCGATGCTAATGCTAAAGACGTGTACATTGTGGCGTGGTTGTCTTGCGACCTGAGTTCGTACTTTACACGATATCAAGTTCTTGGTGGATTGTCCTTAAATGTGCAGGTGTTGCGTAAGAAAGAGATAAAAAAGTTGAGTACCAAATTAAACCAGAAAGAATGAAAGCGATATCATGCAGATATGTTGGCCAACACTTGTCATAAGTTATACTTGTACAGAAAGTAGAAAAGAGTAATTCGGCGGACCTTCGTCCCTTCGTGACCTTCGGGCACTCTGGTTTCCTCAATGCTCACTTATTTGAATTTGATAACCGTCTTAAAGTGAACGATTCTCCAGTATGGTGTTAAACTCCGTTCAATGAAAGAATAGAATAAAATGATATCATTAAAAGAGATCCAACTGTGAACTCATTTAAATTGTTAACCTGGACATGACCATGCCTTAACGGGTTCGCGACTATGTAACGCAGGATATTTGATTTAAAATTACCTGGGTTATCTGCATGTGAGTCTGCTGTTATGGGAAATCTGCACATTTTACTTGATGATTAGCTGCCTGAGTTCATTTTGACAGTGAAACCATAAATTTTCGTTATTTACTTGATCTGCAAGCGGCCATTCCCCGGCCCCGCGCAGGCCAAAACCCGTAATATTAAAAGGTAAAGAAATAATTAGTAAATGATATATAGTATTAATAATAAATATTTACGTGTGGCTTTCATTTTTTTTACTTGCCCAACCCCCACCCCCAACAAAGACACACACTCCTGAAAGTGTAAAAATTGCCTCTGTGTCTCATGGGTGGGAGAACGACCAGTCTGAAAAGTCGGAATGTGAATATAACAAATCTGATTGGAAATTGCTGGGCCGTCCTTTGGGATATCGACGTGCTGGACATGTGCTTGTGTTCCTTATGTCAGAACCTTTCCAACGGTACTCAATTTGTTCCCGTACTTACAATTTATTTCCCCTAACACTCTAGCTCTAACCCGAAGCCTTACGCTAACCTCAGTCCTAAAACTATCCCCAAGTTGAAATTTAACCCCAACTTTTATGCGCTAACCCCTTGAGGTTAGAGCTAGAATGTTAGGGTAAAATTTGCAAGTAGGAGAACAATCCTTACCATAAAGTTTAAAATAACCTGAACTTGAAGTTCAGTTCCAACTTTAGGGTCTTAACCCTAACGTTTTGCTTCATCCAAACCTTAAGAGTACAGGTACACCCAACTTAACGTAATCTCCCCCATTTTTGGGGGCGTTACACCAAGGTTTATCCTAGTCTTTACCCTAATGTTAGGATAGACAATACCAAAGTTGGAACATCAATACAACAGCAAATGCCAGGAAAAAATGGACAACACCGGGATCCGATCTCTGACTCCAAGGAAAAGAATCCGAATAAAAATATACAAACTCGGGGTTCGAACTTTCGACCATCATATATACACTTCCATATACATGCTTTGGTTGAAAAAAAATGGCAGCATGCAAAACCCTTGGATGTATATATTTAGTTATTTAACAACAGTAAACTTGCAAACTGCGCCCGTCACGCTTGACTGATTATTTAATGATGTTTACATATTTGTTTCCGTGGGATTGGTTATTGTTCCCCGTGGGGCTAAACAGCCAGCAAACACACTTTCCTTTACTGGGATCAAAGAATACATTAACAGTTTAAGAATTAGGCGGTAATTATACTGGAATTTACTGTAACAGTTAGGCATATATTTTATCATCGGATGTGTATGCTGTTCAACATAAATACGTTACAATTATTTAACTTCTGCAAACACAATGCATCAAAAACGTGACGACATGATAGTCACATATAAGTGAAGGCTATATTTGAAATACACGTCTCTATAATAATTGTATCTTGCCATTAAATTTGTCTTAAAACAAGCAACAACCGACACTGAGTCACCAGTCTGTGCTTGCTTCTTACATTCTTGCAGTACACTGGTCTGCAAATGGAGAAGTAGCCACAAATTATAGTACGTAAGTCTGGAGCTAATATGTTTCTACGTTCAACGTTATTTATGCCACCCAAATCTGGTCACACACAAAATTCGTTTGCTCGTTAGGCAAAGAACACGGAGAGGAATGAGACATAGGTCATTTATTTTAAAATGACAGTTGGAAATCCCATCCCCATATTATACACGAAATAAAATGTAAATAATACATTATGTGTTAAATTAAACATCAGTTAACATTAAACATGATTTGAGTATCACTTACGGGCAAAGGTTAGGTGCAATTAAAGCACAAAGCAGCGACGGGCAACCAGTTATACAGGTTGGGTGGGTGAGATTTCACTAGGTAGGACGTTTGTCATTGAAAAAAAAATGGCCATCTCTATGCCCTCGATAAAAGTCATCTTGAGGCAATAGCCAGTATATAGTCTATTTCAGAAAAAATACATATAGTATAGACTGTTGCATTAATATTGTGATTTAATCCACAATGTTGGTTGCATAAATAAATACAACTATCGTGCTGATAATTTCAATATGTTTCAGATTTTATTATATTTTCCTAACATTTTTCTGGTTGTATTCAGTTCGGGAATATTAACACTTGTTTGACTTGAACATTACGTATGTATTTATATATATGATGGTATCCACAATGTTGCTTGCATAAATATAATTATTATCATCACGTTGATGATTTCAATTTATGCCATCCAAACCTGGTCATAGACAAAACTCGTTAGCTCGTTAGGAAAAGAAGAACACAGACAGGAATGAGATATGGGTCATTTATTTTAAAATGACAGACTGAAATCCTATCAGCATGTTATACAGGAGATAAGGTGTGCATAATACATTTATGTTAAATACCTGTGTTCAACATTACACATAGTTTGAGTGTCACCTACGAGCAAAGGTGAGGTGTAATTAAGGCCAAATAAGTGCACAAATTTGAGCCGTTATCCATCCAAAGTCTATGAGCAGCTGAAACACAATTCTGTGTAGGATTATCTTACCTTGAATGGGGATCTTACCTTGCATATGCAGAAGTAGAAAAAAAAACCAAAGCCCTATGGAGCAGGCACTACTGACCTCCACAGGTGAATGAGCTTTTTCAAACTGCAAATTACAAAAATTAAAAGACACGCCTTAGCACACAACACACAAAAACATATTTCCGGTAACTTTGGCACTGTTGGCCTCTGATTTAAAACATCTTATCTCTATTCACATGAGCACCGTACTTGTCATTTCTAATCTCATGACAAGCCTGAGAATTACACGGTTATTAGAGCAGGCACTGGTGACCTCTGATTTAAAACCATGTTATCAGTATTATATCAACACAGTACTTGTAATTCTAACCTCAAGACAAACCCGAGAATATTCTGGAGCAGGCACTGCTGACCTCCATTACAACACAGAAATGACAATTGCTGAAACATGCAACAGAATGTAGTAGATGCAATGCCTGAAAGTTACACAGAATGGTGATACCAGGCACACGACTCAATACCAAAAGAGAGAAAAATGTGAGCGGGCGAAGCTGACCTCATGGGGTGTAATTACATTATATGAATACGAGCATAGGATTTCACTGCATCTGACTTCCATCGCCCCATCGTCTTTATCAATGCCCGAGGATACCTTTGGTGGTAGCTGTAGTAGTAGCATCAATGCGCAAAATTTGACCCTTGTATAAATTTAGATCTAAGCCAGAAAATGATACTGTATATATCAGGGCTGAACCAAAATATGCATAAGACACGGGAGAACAATGAGCAAACTGGAACAAAGGCCCATATTTGTGTTTAGAAAGGTGTAATTACTACCTCAGTGAAAGTACTGGATAGAGTCGAGGGTGAGATCAGAAAGGCTGTTTCAGTGTACTGCTTTCAAAATTTCTGATTATTAAAGACAGTTGCAATTTGGTTCCAAAAACTGCATCACTGACTTGGATGACTTTGGAGGTGTCGTTTTCCCAGTCACAGTGATTCCCCCAACTCTTAGAAATGCATGGAAAGAAAGCAGAAACATCGCTTGGTACAAACTCCTCTGGAAATAAGAGGGTTGCGTGGAGTTGAATGCATTAACTATCCTCCCGAAGATTTCAACTGTGATAGGTAATCTTGTGCCAATGTGACGGACGGTCACCTGAACACCCATAACATTCTTTTTGACAAAACATGAAGTGGTAGGATCATCCAGATCTTCCAGTCGTGGATAAGACTCATGGCAGTTATATAAGAAAAAATAGTGGAAGAGCTCAATTTCCGTTCATGTAGATGAGTTATATAATGAGTGATTATCACAGAGGACGGTGGAAAAACAGATTAGTGTGGAAAATTCAGAACATGAAATTGCATGAAGTCGTTTGCCATACGGCGATAAGATGATTGTGTGCTCTCTGAAAGAGAAGACCGCAACTGTTACCACATCATATCTTGATGATTTCTAGTGGAATTGGTATGGGTGTTTCCACTAGCCAAAGGGCCAAGTTGCGAGTCTCCTGGAATTTAAGTCGAGAAATTCTGTCTGCAATAATGTTGCTTTTCCTGGAATGTGCTTCGGATGAAAATGTATGTTGAATTTTAAGCATTGCAACTCCAACCGGCGAAAGAGTCTCATTATTGTCTTATCCCTAAATGAGGCTTTGTTTAGAATTTCCACTAATGCAGAATTATCAGTCATAAAAAGGATTTTATGCCTAGCTAGTTTACTGTCCCAGACTTCTGCTGCCAAAATAATTGGAAATAATTCTTTAACAGTAATGTTGAGATCTGTCATTGCTTGAGGCCACGGACCAGAAAATCACTGTTCACCAAGAACAACTGTATATCCCCCTTGCACACCTGCGGCATAAGTATATAATTTCAGAAGAAACCCAACTGCCATACAGAAATCATGATTTACCGTTAAATTGTATTAGGAATGTAAACCAAGCAGCTAAATCAGCACGTACAATGGCATTTAAGCGTGAAAAATGATCAGGTTTTACAATGCCTGTGGTTTAACCATGTAACCTACGTAGAAATGAACGACTAAGGATAATTGCAGAACATACAAAATTCAATAAAACCACGAGAGACTGGAACTCTTTAAGTTGGACTTGTCGATATAACGAAATTTGCCTACTAGATCGATAGTTTATACGATTTTATCCCGTGGAAGGCTTGCCACCATCTCAGTAGAATCCATGTCAATGTCATAAGTCACAACTGACGTGGACGATAAGCATGTTTTAGACGATTTTATAGGAATACAGGTCTGAATCAAGTGATCGAGTGATTTTTGACATACTGGTGTATTTGCAGGGCCAGTAAAGAAAAGATCGTCTTTTAATGGGACATTCATGTAACGTGGTATAAATCCACCGTAAACTACAGCTTAGTTCTTCAAACAATTTACAAGATGAGGGACAACCCATGGGTAGACATCTATCGATGTAATAATTGCCTTTCAAGGTGAATACTAGGTACATATGGTCAGAGGGGTGAACACGAATAACTCTAAACCAGTCGTCAGCATCCGCCTTTGGCATTAAGCTATTTGAACCGTGCAAATGCCAATAGTTGACGAATAATCACGCTTAAGTGGTGAAACCTGGCCCCTTGTCAATTTACCCCAGGGTTATACTTTAACAACGGTGGAAGTGTACAACTACAATTGTTGCAGCTGTGTACAAACCACTGAAGAGTGACTTAGAAAACGAATCTACATACGATGGGCAAACTCAACAATGAGCATTAACACATGTAACCTACGGTCTGTTGCTTAGTGGTTTCGTGGCCCCCACGCCTCGTGGGTTCCTTCCAAAGAATCTACAGTTACTCGTACAAAATCCCATACCTATAATAAATAGCATTTGTATTTACAAGGTACACAGATTTTGCAGCCTGCCGATTCTCCGTTTCTGAATTGGATATATGTGATCTGTTCAGTTTTAATAAAACGAAAAGAAGCAATGATAATTTCGCTTATTTCGAAATTTTGTGCATATTCGAAATAACAGTGATGCTTACAACCCCTACAGGTCATGTTGTAATTGGGTTAAGCTCGACCAAATATGATGTTGAAAAGATAATAATTATATAGCAATTTTGCTGAAAGGATTATAGTCGGAGAGCGAGCTGATCAAGTTTCAAAGGAAATACGAGAGATCGGTTCTGAAATGGCGTACCGTAAACTTTAACACACTCTTACCAAGTGCTAAACACAATACTGCTGCAGTATTGACAGCTTTGTCAGGAAGAACACGAGGTGGTCGTGTGTAAGGTCATCACCTTCTATATAGTATAACCCGTACAAGTTGTCACCCATACCAGCGTAGTTTTTCGTGATATGTATAAAGTATAACGCTCACAAAGACTGCGGTGCAACATGGAGAGTAAAACCAGAGCAGTACAGACAACGTGGTAGTTGCCAAATAGTTTCACGTAGCCGATGAAATTGAGCCTCTGGTAAATTTACCTCAGCTGGGGTTGTTTTCTTACTGCTCATGTAAGTAGTCATTTAGAAGCAACTTACATCACCTCTAGTCCAATGGATTAAAAGGAAAGGCCACATTTTAAACAAAGTAGACATCACATAAACGACCGTTTAATGATGATTCCAAGTATGGAACAGGCTAAAGCACAGTAACGTCACAGATTCTGCTTTGCTGCTAAACTCCTCTGGTTGTTATAGGCCTACGTTCTAGGTAAATATATATATAGTACACCAGTGTCTGTATTTACTAGGGAAATATAAGTTACAGCATGCTTAACACCAGACAAAGAACTTGTGACGTTTGTCACAGTCTGTTCAGTGTGGTCCAAGAAGTCTACCATAATACCCCGGTCTTCATTTTCATTTTCTTCACTGCTAAGGAATCTTAATAAGTAATAAAGACTATTTGTAATCAGCACGAAATGCCCTTTCACATTATTCCTACTTTTTTTAAATGTGATCTGTTCTTTTAGGCAGAATCCGGATAAGATCATGCAGTGATGATAATACAAACTTGCCAGATACCCACTGGTCTAGAGTTACCTTATTATCGACACCATATAAAATGATACACAATATGGGGACTGATTTTATTCATCATCCTAGAACATCATATAATACTGGTCGCTGTCGTAAAAGTGAAATATTTCTAAGGTACGGCGTAAAACACCAATCAAATAAACAAATAAATGAAACATTTATTGCATCTTTTTGCAATCAATGAAAACTTTTGACTGCTTCTCTTTCCATGAATCTGTCCCAAATTTTATATTTTATATGCTTTTTTAGTTCTTTGGTTGTTGTTATTTCTCGTTTTTGAAAACTCATCATGGGGGCGGCTGGTATACGAATGTCAGTTTGTGACGTTTACGTTCTAAATGATGTGTAGTCATCCCACTTAACATAGGATGGCATGAAAACCGTTGAAAGAAAACAGGCCCCTCTAACTCGTTACTTTACTATGAGAATTTACGGCAATACAAGAGATTCCCGTGACAGGAATTTCTATACTGGCAAAAACTGAGCCGACAGTCAATAAAAGTCAGCGAGTGTCTGTCATCTGTTTATGATTTTATTCAACAATAAGACACACAGCTAAGTAAGCGAGGTATGCAAATCACTGTTCTGGCCCCAAGAAGTCAAAGTCAAATTCCCAAAGACCAACCTCAATCTATATAATGAATTAAATGAACAAAATGACACCCAAATGAACAGATGAACATAATATTAAAGACCACAGCACAGAGAGTAAAACCAGAGCAACGACGACAATGTGACAGTTTGAAAATGGTCACGCGTTACCGGTGAAATCCGGACTCTTTTTACTCAGACTCAATTTACCTCAGTTAAGTTTTTATTCTAACTGTTCTCGTAAGAGTTTAAGGAGAGCAACTTACACCCCCATTTGCACCATGTCTTAGGCAGGATTAGGTAAAAAAAATTAGTGATGTTAAATGCATTTTGTTAGACGTCACTGGTCTGGAATTAATCATATATACACAATATAACATGAAAACAATGCAAAGGGACCAGGCCCCGAGGCTGCTTCGTTCTATGACACAATCCCAGTTTATGCAGGAGTACAATATAACAAAACAAAAACATTCATAATCTTGAATGAATGAATGAATGAATGCTGATCGTTTAACGCCCTACTCAAGAATATTTCACCTATACGAAGTCGGTGTCTCCTTGGTGCAGGACGGATTTCCACCGTATCTTTTATCTGGTGCTGCCTCACCCAGACGACTTGCCGAAGACACCCAAAAACGATCTCACGCATGTACCATTTTTTAAAGTGTTCCGTATGACCCGACACAGGTTTGAACCGAGATCGGACGCTCTACCAACTGCGCCATCCGGGGGGGGGGGGGGTTCATAATCTTGAAGAGAAATCCACAGAAGTGCTATAACTGTGTACAGAGCCTCTTTGCAGGGCTCACTGTGATGGGTCCCTCAAGGCATACACGTACATTGGATACTTTTCAGAAGTGTTAGTGATGCGAATCAGGTGACCCTTCCCAGTTATGCTTAGATAACCCAAGTGTTAACCCGTGTAAATAACGTACTGGAAGGATATGAGATATATTATAAGTTGTAGATCGGAACATAATTTTATCGCCTCGTGTCTGTCACCTGGTCCGGAGAACCATGTTAAATAACCAGGGGGTTACTTATGCGTATCTGGGCATTCCGATAGAGGCTGTGTTGTCAAGGACTCAAGTGAAAGCAAAGTTGTACATATACGAGACCTTAACACGCAGCTCAATTGTACTGGTAGTGCACAGTTCGTCCCAGTCTCAGATTGACATACGACATTAAAACTGACGGGCATGCACCTAATGACTGGGGTACCACTCCAGTTGAGTCGTTATTGTGCTTAGGACAAGACGCAACGGTCGAGTGGTGTTCAGTTGGATCTTTAACCCTCGTGTATCCGGAACATTAAACCCTTAAAGTGTAAACAAGCAGATCTACGTGTCTAAAGAAATAGTTCATGCAATGATGTTTTAAATATAATTACATCACAGCATTCTGAGTAATTCTGGACAAGTGATATCTAATAGTTTGCAAGTAATATCACTGTAATTGTTTACCTAATTCTGCTTAAGCCATTCAGGTAGCGGGAGTATGTATTTTTTAAACAGTTACGTGAACAGTTAAAGCACAAACTGGGGATAACGATGACGACTTTTCAATTTCGGATTGGAACAGATTTACCTACTCGACTAATCAAGGCAGAAAACGGAATCATAAACGCGTGCGCCATGACGGAGTGTCTGGCTTGATATTTAATCCTTGAGATTAAATTGAAAAAGAAAAGGGGACCGTATTTCGCACACAAAGGCTTGTCTAGCCTCTAATACTGAAGTGCAAGGCACGTATATCGTGTTTCCGGTTTCTCTATGGCGGCGTATCCTATCGCCTTGTAAAGTATTCCAGATTAGAGATTGATTTATAGAGTTACCAATCCCGTCCTAAAAACATATACCTATGCCCGTTTAGGTCTGTATGGACCCGTCTTCTGAAATAACTTTGGTTACATTTTTTACTTCTTCTTTAAATTTTTCAGTCACATGACGACGAGGAGTCCTTAGAATTTTTTATATATGCTGTGTTTTTTGGTGGCAGGGCGAGTCCAAGCCGCCTAAGTGCTGCCACCACTGGGGCATCAAGCCGAAGAGACCGGGCATGACACCTCATCCAGCTGGGTTATGCTGACACGGGGTCGACCAGTCCTGCTTCCTTGCTCTAACCTCTGTGATGAGAACCAAGTGAGGCAGCAACAAGCACATGTACGATTTTTAAATTCTTTGGTATGACCCGGCGCAAGATTGATCCCGGGTCTCCGAACCCCGAGGCGGACACGCCAACCACCAGGCCAAAGCCATGGTGTTCTCTTGTTTTGAATGTAGTTCACTAATAACTTTATTACAGCATATAAGTTCATCGAGATCCACATCTGTCGGGTTTCCCCATCAGCGGAATTGATCATGGGGCAGTGGTCCGAAAATATGCAAATCTTATTCGGACAGTCTCCCAATTGTAGCAGCCCTTTACCATGACCATTCTAGACTCCAAATCATTTCTTTCAGGTTGTTATGCGTAAAACAATACGACAAAAGACGAGGACATATTTGACACCGTTCGAAATAAGCCTTTACCACACCTTTTGTGCAGTATCTTAATCTATCAAAATCTCTCTGTTTCAGATCGCCGGAAATGCATATGAATTCAACGATCTTGCAATGGAATCCGTTTTGGAATTTGATGTTTCAGGCCATCAATATACTAACATGATTTCCCTTTTTACGTAATCTTCCGTTCAAAGATGAACAATGTACCGGCAACATGAGCAAGCTCAGAAAAAATATGTTCATTATTAATCTTTGAGTTACTCAAGGTAAATTCTGTTTGCATTTCCTTTAAAAGAGTTAAAAGAGGTAAACATGCAAATGAAGCGTTTGAGCAAACTAACAAAGCATTTTTTTTCAGCCCGTCGGTTTGGCTGGTGCATTCCTTAGTCATCAAGTGAAAAAGCTTTACTCTTTCTTAATCAACATATAAACACTAACAACTGGTGTTACCGCAGATTCAGCATTTGTCAGCATTACACACATTCTGCACCTGTGTCAAAACCTTCTTGCCAAAGCTACATACCATGATGCAAGTGGTCTGCTCCAGCTATATCGTCAGATGGGCTACTTCTTAATATTTGCACTTTATATGCACTTCTATAACCTGAAATTTATGTTTTTTCGTGCGAAGAAAACGTTTGACCCAACTGTGGCAAGGGTGTTTATAACTCTTGGCTGGCAGATGAAATCAGTAAAGGCGGGGGAAATCCACGACCATCCGCAAATTGCTGGCAGACCGTCCCACGTACCGCCGCAGAGGAAGCCAGCATGAGGTGGACTTGAGCTCACAGCGACCGTAATGGCTCTTGGGTCAAACACCTTGTACATAGATAATTTTCACGTCGAATACAAATATGAAACCTCCATATTTGTATGTATTTGTATATATGGAGGTTTCATATTTGTATTCGACGTGAAAATTATCTATGTACAAGGTGTACATAGATAAGCCATGCTTGATGAAATATCCTTAGTGCAATAGGATTTGAAGTGAAAACTCACGAGCTCACCCAAGCTCCTTGGGTATACTTCGATCCAAATCACACGACTGAGTGACTGAAAATAACACATCCTTCAATCGTGTTGAATACAATGAAATCATATTTTCTTTTTCACCAATTGTTCGCCTTCTGTTATTTATCATAACTGGAATGTAGATGGGTTAAGTCCCATTTAAAAGGATATAGATGTAGAACATCTTTTCGGGTATGGTGTTTGATCTACGTGTCAAATCCGACATTCGTGTGATTCTCTTAAACCATGAAGGGTTGTTTCAAATCATTGAAGTTTTTTGTATTATGCATTTGTTAACCATAGCTAGGATTTTTGATTTGAATTTTATATCTAGATCAGTTAGAATAAACTGTGTATAATGCAGGATCAAAGGAGTAAATTAAAATTTAACGGTCTGACAATTTTGACATTGCTTGATCCGTTTACAGTTACAGACTTATACAATTAAGAAAGCAGTAATGCACACGCATTTGAAACAGTTATGAATTTATCTTCATCAAATCTCATTTTGTTGAAATATATTTTCCATTAAAAAATATCTGTTTAGTTTAAGTTGTTAATCTCAGTGATTTAGCAACTGTAATGTGTGCTGGTAGAAGGGTGAATATGGCATTTGGATCTCAAGTGATGATCATAAACATATAAGCATGTAAAAAGCGGCCAACCTCCCACCCCAACTCTGCCCGTTTTCACAGGAAAATATGTCTCTTTATACAAAGTGTTATACACGACGCAGTAGTAATTGCATCATGTGAATACACTACACATCAAAACATATAGAATCACTTATGAAATGGCGAAAACGAATAACAACGTAGACTGTACTGTAAGCAATACAACCCCTGGCATAGAAGTCAATATAATCAATTAACCTTGGGCAAATGAAGTTGAGTAAAAACGGTTTTTACATCGTTGAATTTTTGACAGAAATACACAGGGATTTCGAGGCGTAAGGATTAGGGCCACAAGCCTTGAAGCCTTATTGTTTCTGTACGAGTTATCATTAGGGCTTTATTTTACCGTCTATAAATTACCCTGCATTCTATTAAAAGCGGAAAATTAGATCTTTTTAGGTGGGTCATCAGTTTCTATGTGGCAAATTTGGAATGTGAACTAGGCAGCAGCATTGGATTTTCTCCTAAACCGTTAAAAATCTTAAGGACCAGCAACACAACTGTTTTTTAACCCAGTCATCAAGGCCATGAAAATTTCCTGTTCATCAAGATGAATATATGGGGAAACTTTTGGCACACAAATATGAAGCACAGCGCAAACAATAATTCACAGAATTATAAAATCTGAACATACCTATTGAGGCCACACAGCTCTACTCACACCCTCAGTCCCTGAAACAATAAATGTCCAATCGGAACATTACTCGAATGGTTGTCCACACAATCTAATCAGTATTTAAATAACGCACAACATGATGACAACAAATGCACAAACATTCCTTTAATGGCTACACCGCTTTCTTCATATCTCTCACCCCAACAGCAATGAAAAGAGACATTTTTCGCGTTACTATTTACACAGTGGTACCAATATAGCAACACAGCAACAATTCCAAAACCTCGATGTAACAACAATACAAACATCTCCATGCCTTGCCAACCACATCATTCCTATGCGTCCTCCAAAACAACAACATTGTGGAATGTAACCCGTTTTTCAATCGTGCTTTTGTACCCGACTTAGTTCATTTACAAACCATTATTGTTGACTGTTGGGACAAACTCTATACAAGCAAACAGGTAAACAGGTGTATAAGTTTGACTTCGATAAACACTACAAATACCACGAGCCATGTGACCGCAAATTGACGATGTCGCGTCCTTGGGCGTAGCATTTATTTATTTATTTATTTATTTATTTCATTGTTGTTTATGCGCCGAACTGTAAGATATTTCTCTAATGCGACGGCGGTCAGCGTTATGACAGCAGGAAACCCCATCACCGTCGTCATGTTGCTACCGGAACGGAAGTAGCGTTATTACACCTGTTTGGAATTTTAGTTTTTGACGGGTTTGAATCTCTCGCTGTATATGTGTTGGACGCATTTGTGTAGACAATGTTCCAAGGATTCATTCCAAAGCATTTGTATTTCTGCTGGAGTTGAGGACTTGGAGAGAGCTGTTTAATCTCCTAGGGGAAAGCTGAACATCTGATAAATGTGTTTGCGCATGGCCAGCTCTCTAGCGACAAAAGCCACGTCAGACAAACGCCCTTGGGATAACACATCCTCTGGGCTACAGTCTGGCGGGGCTTTTGTCAGCGACTCATATACATATACCCCGAAATGTGCCCTTGTTCCCAAATGAGGCGTATGGTTTTGCAGGATTGTGTAAAACTGGTGTGATTCCACCTTAAAGTTGAGAACCATTCGGCGTATTGTGCTGAAATTCCATACACTGACAGAGCATATGAAAACGGCCTTACCATGTGGTAAACTCTTGAGGTAAGCTATTGGTTAAATATGTGGTAAGTCCTCAGTTTTTTTTTTGTAATTTTGTGAATGTAGGTGCTGTTTTCACCGTTTTATTAGTCACTGGATCCGTTGAATATGAATCTGTCCCTGTCTTTTTTCTGTCTTGAACAGTTTTGAGGTTTTCATGTGTGTTTAGTGTAATTTGACCTACTAATTACGAACCTGGTATGGCTTCTATACTCGGGAATAAGGTTTGTCACTAATTCGCAGTCAAACTTACCTACTGTTTATGAATTAGACAAAAAGTACACCTGGTAGCTATTAAATTACAGGCAGCTGAGGCAAGTGTTCACAGGACCAAAACATATCTTCATTTGCTGACAGTGTGTGCTGTTTTTACCTGTGTTCGGTGTAATTTGAATTGCTAATTACGAATCTGGTCTCGTTTATGTTCTGTTTTGAAAAAATTTAAATGAATGTTTATGGCTTAACGCCACATCGGTAAAATATCAGAAATATTGTGGCGAACTTGAACACGAAACAGAAATATCCATTCGGAGTAACATTGTGCAAGATCGATGCCCGTGGTTTTGTTGCACTGCCATAATGATTGCCATGATGCTTAGGTCAAAGTTTAGTCTTCATATTCATAAAGTAAGCATAATGAATGCATAACTTCATTGGTTCATGTTTTGTAACGAATCAGAAGCGTTCAAACAAAGGTATTAGTTTATTTACATCTTACGGACACATTTTTGAATCCGGTCTGCAGCTTGAACAACGTACAAACACATATACATGCATCAAGGCGATATCTTTGATGCAGTAGGTGCTTTAGTATTAGATCATATACCCATGTGATACTGAGGCATGTTATATTTTTCCAAATAAGATACTTGGTATATGCTTCCTCTGAAAATAAGGATTAATTTCAAAGTTTACGTCCTAAGCTCCATGTACCAGGGAAAGTAACATCAGAATCTGGCACAATGTGACTACAACATCATGAAGTGGTGAAGAAAATACATTTAATACATTCATTTTCACATGGAAAGAAACGGAAAGCCTATTCACATCATGCTCAACTTTCAGAGAATTTAAGACCAAAATAGCCCAGAGTTTGATAGCAGCTTCCGACTTTATGAATGAATTAATAGTTCACCCACGGTGTATATTACACATAAAGCTGAGAGAAAGCATGACGGATCTTCATAATGGAAATCCTAAATTTATCCCCACAGTAAATTTAGCAGAGCTTGGTTACACGGATTAAATATTAACCAGACAGGCTGATGACCTGATTCCGTTTAACTCGAGACCGGTGATGGTAAAGTCAATCCTAAATTGTCGTTTCCATGATTCCAGCTTCAATCGTTATCACATTTATGGAGTGCAGGCAAAACAGGCAGGCAAAACAGCAGATATATCCGGTAACACCCGCCGCAGTCGTTAGTCTTTTCATCATTTCAACCGTGATGTCTCATTTCCAGCCTTGTCACTGCAGTCAGAATGCAGTAATATTTACACGGCCTCACGACCATGATAACATTTTGATAACATGCACACATTGCGTCACTGCTGTAGCCGAGGACCCAGCCAGTCGTCGAACAACATCCGCACATTGAACGTTTGTTTGCCTCGCTCACGTCGTTTCAGCGTGTGAGGGGATTTTCGTGCAGTAGAATTTATGCGCAAGTTTATACCAGTTTAAGTTTCTGTGTGTTTACAATATTAAATTGATTTAAGCACTTTGTATTTACCATTAATGACATGCAACATGCATATTCATGGTCATTTTCGAACTAAAGAGATTAACGTGTTCAATTCTAGATTAAATACAAAAAGTTTCGAAGGTACTCTAGCTGTAGCAAGTCAAGCTACTGTTTCACGAGAAACGGCGAGCGTTTTCACCATTTTGCACTTAGATTATTATAATAGAGTATTATCAGAGGTGTGAGTTCCGTGACAATGTATCAGCTCACATCATTAACGCATCTGTCACTACTCTACTGACACACAGACCTCAGGCAACTCTAGCTGATACATTGTCGCGGATCACACATCCTTATGATAATCTCTCCATGCAGGTTAGCGAATCCTCGCTACATACAGGTGAGTGAATCCTAACTACATACAGGTGAGTGAATCCTAACTACATACAGGTGAGGGAATCCTCACTACATACAGGTGAGTGAATCCGCATTACATAGAGGTGAGCGAATCCGCACTACATAAAAGTGAGTGAATCCTGACTACACACAGGTAAGTCAATCCCCATTGCATAAAAGTGAGTGAATCCTAATTACACACAGGTTAGTGAATCCTAACTACATACAGGTGAGTGAATCCTAACTACATACAGGTGAGTGAATCCTCACTACATACAGGTGAGTGAATCCGCATTACATAGAGGTGAGTGAATCCGCATTACATACAGGTGAGTGAATCCGCACTACATAAAAGTGAGTGAATCCTGACTACATACAGGTGAGTGAATCCTAACTACATACAGGTGAGCGAATCCGCACTACATACAGGTGAGTGAATCCGCACTACATACAGGTGAGTGAATCCGCACTACATAAAAGTGAGTGAATCCTTACTACATACGGGTGAGTGAATCCTGACTACATACAGGTCAGTGAATCCTAACTACATACAGGTGAGTGAATCCTAATTACACACAGGTTAGTGAATCCTAACTACATACAGGTGAGTGAATCTTCACTACATACAGGTGAGCGAATCCTCACTGCATACAGGTGAGTGAATGCTAACTACACACAGGTGAATGAATCCTGACAACATACAGGTGAGTGTATCCTAACTACATACAGGTGAATTAATCCTAACTACATACAGGTGAGTAAATCGTCACTACTACACACAGGTCAGTGAATCCTAACTACATACAGGTGAGTGAATTCTAACTACATACAGGTGAGTGAATTCTCATTACACAGATGTGAGTGAATACTCGCTGTTTTTAAGCCTGGCTGCAAACAATAGCTTTACTTATAATCATTAATTCTAAGCAGAATAGTGCAAATCTGGAATATCATATACAGTTACATATCTTTACAACGTAATTAATTTGTGATGTTGAGAAAACAATATTGACCCAGGTGAAGTCTTAAGGAATCACTTCCGTTAAATAGCATTGCAACGAGCACATGCTATTATACACCCTTGGTTTACAGCCGTAATAACAAACTCACTCTTCAGTATCATGTCGTGTACAGACACCTTATCCAAGCCACCATATAATACACAACTATTGTATTCCAGCACTCTGGAGACAAAAGAAAGAAAATGAAACAAAGAAACAAAAACGCCGAAAGGTTTAATCAAATTGAGGCTTTTTACATGCATTTGACAACAGCTTGGTTACGTTCTGTACTAAATGAGTAGGGTCCACATCAACTTATTTAATGTAAAAAGAAGAGAGACACAGCTGTTTGTTGCTTGTCAACTAGAAAATCGGTTGATTTACTGATACCCCCCTCCTCCACCCGCTTATATCATCATCCCTTATTTCTTCAAATTCAGTCCCCTGCCAAACTCGTCTCTGGTTAATTACCGTCGAAGAAAAGCACAAATTTTGTATTTTGGCGCGTGTAGTGTTATCCCACTCTGGAAACTTCGTGGGTCACATGATGGGAGGGGTTCATCTGCGCATGGCTGGAAGTTAAAGTGCTGCAAAAGGGTGGTGATGAACAGGAAAACTCTGGAACGGGCGAATACAGCTCCCAAACAAATCCGCCTTCCCGCTCCAAACGGAACCCAGCTGGGGGAAAAAGAGAAAAGATGGCTTCAAATTTTAAGGTCAAGTCCGAAAATCGTGTACCAGTCGTAAACCATGAAAGAGTGTTGCAAGTGGATAATCCCGGAAACAATTTCCGAAACAGCCTTTAACATCAATTCCTGTAATAAGGAATATTTAATATTTCTAGGGTAATATGCTAGAGAGAATCAGTCAGTAGTTGTCAGTGATACAGGGAAGACGGCCTATGACTTCCACATGAAATTGCAGATTACATGCAGCTTCAAGATAGAATATTTATACAAATACAGGTATCTCAGTCGCGCCTAGATTACAGCTGTTCATAAAAGCACCATGTTGGTGTTTATAGACATATTTCCCTTATGCGGAACTTCCTGAAAAATGTTACTTATGCATACATAAATAGATACTTTCATCCACTTATCTTCCCAGTAATCTTATTGCTTAAAACCTGCTTATCACTTAGTACATAAAAAAATTATATCTTGGTTTCCGGATAAAGAACACTGTTTTTACTCCCTTGTTAGTATTTACCGGAAAGAGGAAAGCCGAACAACTCTTTCGTGTTGACATTCGTGGGTGAGACTCTTGGCTATAGCTCATAAAACTAACCTTTTTCTTATTTCGCTGTCTACCAGCAACAACTGTCCGTTTTCGTCCAGAAATCGTTCTGGACGGAACTCCCAAGGATCTCCCCAGAAGTCCTCGTCATGATGTGCGCCCCACAGATTGGCGAAAACCTGGTGAGGAGGGTAAAACAGGCTAGGGATATGTAATAGAATATCATCTAGAGAGGGCCTCAGATCCCTTTTAATTTCCCATAAGGGACATCCCAACATAAGGAAGAAAAGCTACCCGGAAGCGAAAGTGCAGTACCTTGGTATTAATGGCAAATAACACCGAAAGACCATAACGATCCTCATGATAAATTGCATAAATATCCAACTTAACACAGCAAAGTTCAAATGGTTGGATCTAGTAGTCGAAACCGACATGGGTGTTCCGGGTCAATAATTGCAATATCAGTTTTCAAAAACGACAAATAAGACAGACCCCAAAGAGCTAAGAAAAAATAAAAATATAAAATTAGGACCGATTCCTAATCCATTTGGAGTCGAAAATGGCTGGGGAGCGTATTGAACATTACAACACAATACAATACAGCGTATTCAGTCATTACACTGCAAGTCACAGCAGCCATATGCAAGAAGAGTTAATGAAAAAGGTTAGACATGTAAACTCCTGTGGAGCGTTTCTAAAACTACTTTTTTCATGTTGGTGGATATAAAAATTAAACATAGACTACAGCACTGAGAATAAAACCAGAGCACCGATGACAGCGTGATAGTCGCCAAATAGCCACACGTTAGGTCTACCGGTGAAATTCGGCATCTTGTCAGTTTTCCTCACTTAGGGTTTCATTCTAACCGCAAGTGCATGCGTTTAAAAATTAACAACTTACACACCCTTTGCTTCGGGGCTTAAGCAGAATTACGTAAAAAAAATAGTGATGTTAAATACAGTTTATTAAACGTCAGTGGTCTGAAATTACTCAAAGTGCTGTTTTAATATCATATTTTAACACAAGTATAGGCAATAACAAGAAAGCAATGTAAAGGGATCCGGCCTCTGGGCTGCCAGCAGAATCGGTTTATGCAGGTTATACTATATAAACGACAACGGCAGAGAGTAAGACCAGAGCAACGACGACGGTGGCAAAAGCAAAGCCTGTCACATTACAACAGATCACGTACATTTCATCAAGATTTACAAAAAGAAAACCTAATGTTGTTGCTTGGTTTGTAACATCGCAACTCGGCTGTCATATATCCGGGCCCATTGGTCATCTGATAATCACGTGTTAGACACGAGGCAAGCGGGTATATATTTAACCTTTAACTTAAATAGCTGTTTTTCGAGTGTTCAGTCTTATAGTGAGTGTTTCAATGTTTGTCTATGCGAGTTAATTAGACACTGGACAGTCATGCGGTCTGACTATTGGTCAGTGGGCGACGTGTGATGGTAAATGGCTTGGTTTGGGATACAGCTCAGTCAGTCGTTCTAAGCTTTACAGCATAGTCAGGCTCCAAATTCGTCAGCGAACATACCTTTTTTTCTAGCTGCTTTGTGTTCACAAGGTGCAGAATATTCGCCTCATCAAGTCCACAGCTTAGAGCTTAATGCTTACAGCAAAGCCAGCATCAACATACCTCCACGTAAAAGGCGGTCATCATCAAACTGTACCAGTTATCATCAGGAAGCAAATCGTCCAGGGTAAGGATATCAACTTAGCGAGTCTTCTTATTTCCCAAACAGACGGCAGTCAGTACAGCCGTGTTTTTGAGCTGGATCAAATTTGCCTTAAACTCAAACTGGACCCACACCTTACACATCCATTATTCTTCATGGAATTCAATTTAGCATTTATTAAGTATAGAAACATAACGTGTGCTACATGATTAACATGTCTGGTCAATATGGCGGCATCATGTTCTATTCGTACCATAAAGCTTTTTCTGCTCGCTCTGCAGCAGTCTTGGAGCAGTTCAATTAAAAAGTTAACTGGGCTGTGAGAGACAAAACCCTCTTCACAGTGCTATTGGCAGGTTTAAAATCAAAGTCCCGTGACTTGTGTAATGCAATTGACCACCCATCCGTCTTTTGCCCGTTGATTATAGCAAATCCCAGTACATCAAGCCGCCCTGTCAGTCTCTCCTTGAAGGGGGTGTAAGTAATAAACTCGATCGACGCGACAGGCAGAAGGCAGAGAGCTGTGCAAAAACTACAATAGCACGTCGGGTTGTACAGACAGGAGAAACCGTACGTTTCTACACAACTATTCAAAATGTTTCTGCAACCATACAGACGACCAATGCACAACTTCAGCTGCAAAAAAACAGTTAACTGAAAATGATCCATACGTGCGTCGCGATTTTCTCCAGTGCCATCTTCCATCAATGTACCGGACCTTGCTTCCAAACTTTCGTGTCATCATGATCGTAAATTCGTCGACAGCTTAATTAAAGGATTAACACACGGATTCCGTACTGGCATCACGAACACCCCAAGCCTTTTCACACGAATGTAATAATTTGTTATTGGCTAGAAATTATCAAGAGACACTGACCGCTCTCCTTCAAAAAGAACTTGATAAACGATATCTACTAGCACCGTTTTCTTCTCCACCATATATTCTGTGTGTAGAACTAGTTCTTTGGGTGTCGTTGAGCATAAGTATTCCCATAAGAGACGACTCATTGTGGATTTGTCACCTCCTCACAACGGCGAAACTCAGAGTCTTAACAGTCTTATTAACAAGGAGGACTGTTCTTTGTCTTATGTGCGAATTGATGATGCTATCTGAATTATCTCTGAATTGGGCCATGGCTCCTGGATGTGTAAAGTTGACATAACTGATGCCTATCCATCCCTCATTGCGGCCATTTTATGGTGTTAAGTGGCAAAATCTGCACTATCAAAAATTTTGCTATTTGTTTGATCCTACATAACATTTACAATGTGTCTCATGTCCTCCACATGTTCACCGATTTCCTTACCATACATCCTCCGAAGCACTATGGCCTTGCTCGCCGATGTATTTCGTAAACTGTATATCCCATTATCAGCAAAGGAAAGAGTAGGGCCGGTTCAGGTAATCGACTGCCTGGGTATTACTTTGAACTCCATTAACACGGAGATTCGTCTACCCGTTGATAAAGTTCAGGGGATTATGGTCATAATACACGATTTAATGTCGCGATGCACGTGTACTAAACGGAAACTTTTAAGTGTTTTGGAGCCATTTGAACTTGGCTTATCGAGTTATACCTGCAGGTCGTTCGTTTGTTTCCCACTTAATCTCGCCAGCTTCCTCAGTTAGGGAGCTTCACAATCGGATTACTTTATCCAGTGACTGTAGGGCTTTTTATGTGGCATCGATTCTTAGTGGAGTGGAATGGTGTATCTTTTTCCATGCATACTAATATCACCAGGCCTGTTAACATGAACGTGTCAACGTCCCACCGCATTACAGGATTTGCAGCAGTTTATGACAATTAGTGGTTCTACGGCACGTGGCCGACCTGTGTAAACAGCATCACTAATTATAAGGCATTTGTGATTTGTAAGGAATTATATCCTATTGTGGCGACTGCTGTGTTGTAGGGCGCTTCTTTGTGCAAACAGCGCTTGATGTTTCCTTGTGTTAACAGTGACACATTCCGGGCCATGGTGAAAGGCCGCTAGCCGCACAAAACAGTCATACAGGTTATGCGACGTTTAATCAGGTTTGCTGCTAAGGGAAATTTCCATGTCTGAATTACAAAACAGAGCCAGTGTCCTACCAAACATCACCGATGTTCTTTCTGCTTGTGACTTTCAGAGTTCCCGCGTCCTAAATATCAAGACCGATGCTCACCCAACCCCGTGCCCAGCGAGTTTCAGTATTCTGTGGTATTAAATGCCACAGTGGATTCCCTCATGGCTGCACCAATCAGTGGTCCGACACGCTGCAGCTATGCTTCTTCTCATTACATAATGTCCCTATGTATGGCTCTGTGTGGCTACCTATTTATTGTGAGCATGTGCTGGTGGTCTATGTAGCCTTCTTTTTTAAAGTTCAGCAGCTACGCTACAGCATTATTAAATTACACCTTGCCACAATTAGGCATGCTTTTATGTCGGCTGGGTTATGTTACCCGGTAACTGATATCAACAGTTGCCCCCGGTTGTTCATGGCGTTACGAGGCGCACGTAAATTACAGTCAAATGTTACCCACCTTCGCTTCCCTATCACCCTGGATATTTTACAGGTCATGTGTGCGTGTCTTAGTGCGGAGCTCTGCTTCTGACTTAACTGTGAAGGACCCTATTATTTCCTCACATTGCTCCACCGCTACGTTAAATCTTAAGTCCTTTATGACCCATCCATTCCGGTGTGGTGTCACTGTTAGGTTGTTTCCTACCTCTCGTTGTTGTCCAGTTTCTAGTCTTAAACGTTACGTGCAAATCCGACAGCAGTTCGGTGTGCGTCCCACCGATCAGTTCATAGTATAGATAGATGGGAGTCCTCTCACCCGGTGCAAATTCATTCGCGATGTCAGATTTGTCCTGTCTAAGTTAAGACTAAATCACTACAAATACTCTGGCTCACAGTTTTCGTGTAGGAGCACCAACTACGGCTGCTTCTTGTGTTACCGGTTTCTCGCTATTATATCACATGCACTGACCATGATTTTGATGTTGGCAGATAACCTCCCCTCTGCCCAAATAAACTATTATCCTTACACTACCTTATTGTGTGTTCATAAACCAGGCACAGGACCTTGCTTCTTGAAACAGACTGAGGTATCGCGTGCAGTGGTGCTAGTGTGAAGTAGGACCTTGAGCCATTGTTATTTCAAAAATTGATTGTAGCTCAACGTGTACAATTAGTATCCGATTCTATCGTGTAGTGTCTTTAATGTGACGTCATTATGGTGGGTCGGGAAAGAAACATTTGATGTCAATATAATGACGTCAAGGTTCTACCTGGCAAGGTCTTCCTGTCTGCCGTCTTCCCCACTGGATTTAGAATCTTGTGCGAGGAAAATATAAACGAGGGAAAACAACGATAATGGATATATAGAGGATATTGCATAGTAAAGGTTGAATACCATAAATATTGTTTCAGTGAGATGTGGAAATGATTCTCGTCTCGAGGGTTATCATTTCACTTGTCACGAGAACAATGTTTATGGTACTCAATCATCACTGTACAATATTCTGTTTATTATTTATACTTTAACAATGTCATGATTTTGTGTATGTAAAGAAGTTTTAGTTACAGGCCTTTCAATAGTCTTGTATATATCACATCATCCCAGAGATCTCAGATTTGAACGTTATAAAAACAAAGTGTTTCATTTTAGACGTCATGGCCTCTGGATCATAGGTCAAGGTGGCCGGCAGCGTAACATCAAAATTTAATATTTATACAGCAGTGGGTTATCATTCCCACCTCTCACTCGAACAATAGTTATGGTATTCAACCTTCACTGTGCAATATCCTCTATGTAATAACAAAAGCGATATCTAACTGTAGAAGGTATCACTTTTACCAGTGAAGGAAATACAATGATGTATAAGCAATAAATAGATATATTTTATTTTGGTAAGCAACCCCCTACGGGATCGTGCCACTTGATTTGATTGATTGATTGATTGATTGATTGATTGATTGATTGATTTGATCGGAGTTTTACGCCGTACTCAAGAATATTTCACTTATACGACAGCAGCCAGCAATATGGTGGGAAGAAACTGGGCAGAGCCGGGGGGAAACCTACGACCATCCGCATGTTGCTGGCAACCTTCCGACGCAAGACTGGAGACGAAGCCAGGGTGAGCTGGGATTGAACCCACAACGATTGTCATGACAATCAGCGTGCGACTATGGGATGTAGGTTTATGATGTGAATTATTTACTTAGGATGAAAGAGATGTATATGTAAAATTTCGAAGTCCTCGTTTTAACGTAAAAGTTGGCGCAGCGCAACGACTCAGGAGCTTATCACCAACGCAGTCGCTGTGGGTTGATGTTCAGCTCATGTTGGCTTCCTCCCCTGCCTTACGTGGGAAGGCCTGTCAATAGCCTGCGGATGGTTGTGGGTTTCCTCCGGACTCTGTCCAGTTCCCTCCCACCGTAATGCTGTCCGCCGTCATATAACTGAAATATTCTTGAGCACTATTCTTGTAGCTCTCCGCCCATCATCATATAATTAGCAGATCATCATATAATGCTGCATCTATGTGGACACCTATCAAAATAATGTATATAAATAATAAAGAATTTTGTTATGTAAGTCCTTAGTCATGGTGACATGGTTATGATACTCTCCATGGGCGTACTGAGTAATATTATAACATACCAGGGTGTCCTTCGGCAGCACGTAGTCACGAAATCTCACGTCACGTGTTGTTTTGTGGGGTGCTCCAAGAGGTGCTACGGAGAGGTATCGAAGTGTCTCCATTGAGGCTGCCTCTGTGTACGCCATCTTTTCTCGATCACTCAGATCTGGCGAACGATCTCTTCCGATCACTGCATCGATCTCTTCCTGAATTTTCTTCATCACGTGCGGTTTGTGAAGAATAATGAGGAAAAAACTCAACAGCGTCCCTCTTGTGGTACCCAGGCCTGTCAACATGATAACATGCGCTAGTACGGTTAAGATAGAATATGCCTTACTTTACATGGGCCTGTCTTGGAACTTGTTTATTTTGTATTTATTTGATCGCTATTTGTCTAGGCGTCGAAACCGACATTCATATACCAGTCGTCAAACAAAATGGGCCCACACGATAGTGTTGTGAGGTAGTATTATCTGACAGAGTTGTTTGCTGTGAGACACTGATATCTCAATGTGAACATCTTGCCGCATACCGTTGTCTAAAAGTTTTGTTTTACAGAATCTTCATTTACAAAGACACTGTAGATCATTTAATACTTCACGCAAAAGTATTAGCATTTATTTTTTTATAAAAAAACTACGACTACACCGCAATCAAGAATGTTTCACTAATACGTCGGCGCTGAACCATATATATGGTGGGAGGAAACCGGCCAGAACCCGGTTGAAACCCACGACCATCCGCAGGTTGCTGGCGAACCTTCCACAGTACGGCAGGAGAGGAAGCCAACATGAGCTGGACTTGAACCAACAGCGACCACATTGGTGAGAGGCACCTAGGTCATTTCGCCGCGCTGGCGCGCTAACACCTCCGCCACGGAGGACCCTCCAAAGCATTAGCAATATAACTGTAAAATAACGCTGCTTTGAATTTACCTTGGGAGTCCATCGGGGAGGAGGGTGTAGGAGAGTTGATGCAGTCAAGTTCTAAAACTGTTAAATAAAATCCTGCACTCACCAGCCCCGATGGTTTCGATCATTATGCCTTTGATGTTCTTATCTTCCAGCCAAGGGTTGTCAGCTTGGAGTCTGAATAGTTCGTCTATAAACCCTCTCTTGACAGATGGGTCAAAAGTTTTCTGCCAGTGAAAACAGTTCAGGGCTTTAGTTAGCTCAGGGCTAAATACCACTTTACGTAGCAACGTGGTGGCAGCCGTTTTAGAAATTGTCAAATTACACTTATTAGCTAAAATCGTAGAAAGATCTGCCGATGGGATGTCCATAGAATAGTCGTGGTCATTCTGGGGCCGGTTTCACAAAGCCATGTCCAAGTTCAGCCTAAAATTGTAATTCACATTAAACTCCAAAATATGTGAATCAAACAGACCAAATTTTGTCGCCAATTTCAACGAGCTCCCCATAAGCATGAAGGTGTCTTAGACTTGAGCTCGTCTTAATCTTAACTTCATGTAAGTTTGCTGCGCTAAAATTGTGACTCACCTCACTGATTTTTGCAATAATACTTCCAGATGCCTTAGATTTCCTTAACAGAATTGTAAATCAACTTTTAATGTCTAAGGTAGGTTGAGAAGTTGATGGAGTCTGACTTCAATCTAAGAAAGCTTTGTTATCATAGGGCTTGCACTTTAGTCGAAAATGCTGTTGTGAACCGGGTTCCAGGACTGAAAAAACCACGTGTGCCAAACAAACTCGGTGATTGCCAAGGTGATATTTTGAAAATGTATCATCTTCCTGTAAGTCTGACCAAAACTTCATTTTTGTCGTTATCCTTTCGACGTGTTCCAGAAAAGGCGAAAAAGAATTTACCTTGGGTATTTCAAAGAAATGGTGTAAACATTCCTCCAAAGCTTTCTGGTACTTTCGGTACAATTTCCCGTACCCGAACGGAAGATGGCGTAAAAACGGAAAACACGTGAGGATGTTGATGATCTGGCTTGCCAGTATCCGGGCGCTAATATCATCCAAATCCAGAGCAGCACGCATGGCCGGATCACTGAACCCAAACCGTTTTCCGATCATCTGAAACAGAGGTTATTAACATCTTCTTCAGAAATAAAACGGCTAGAATGTACCATCAAAAGGAATCATCTGTTAATTCCCTCGAGGGATGACGGGTTGCTGTTTCATCAGTCAAAATGTAGATTAATCCGTTGCTGGTAACGAATTGTGTATTCACTTGAATAAAATCGCCATATTCTCTAGGTGCATATATGCCGTCAAAGGACAATTGAGTTAAATATTTAAAATAACGACAATTTATTAAGTAACATGCAAGTTCTTTTGAAATCATTCACTGCTTCTCGTTTCAAGAATATTGTCCCAATTTCTTACTATATATACTTTCTTTGTTTCATGCTGGTTGTTTTAAAGATTTGTTTCAATAACTGAATTTGCGATTATTTACCTGAATTGCCCATTTTCGTTGACGGCTGATAGGCACGATGATATTTTTGGAGATTACAGTATGTATACAATTCTGTTCAGCTTAGAGTTGCGTTCGCCTGTGTATTGCACAGTTCTATTGCAAAAGCGTGCTGAATGTCCTCGGATTCAAATGTTGCATTTCTTATCCGGACGAGATGTGTGTGCATTTTTCTTATTGCATTATATGCGAAATGTTGGTGCTGGGTCTAAATTTAAATTTGTAAGTAACATTGTCATGCCTTCTTAGACACACGGGCTTCAAATAGAACCAAGGCCAAGGTTGTGATAACTCGCTGTCAGCTGATATTCCCATAACACACTGTACAGCAAAAGAAAGCACCTTTATGTGATGAAAAGCTCAAACAGTATGACAGTAACCATGCACATTGAACATGTTGAAATGACGTGATAATTACTGGTAGATCAAAACTTGCTCAACCTCACTGTAGCAATCAATCTCGTTCGGAAAAAAGAAGGGTGACAACTTCTGCACAAGGGTACTTCATCTGGATCACTCATCTGAGACATCTATCTGATAAGCACCGAAATGAACAACAGTCTTTAAAGCTCATGGGCAAAGTTGACCTTTACCCCGTGATGTGATTAAACGTCGTCTACGTCATGGTATAGGCGAAAGTCTACGGCCAAATGTGAGGGAAACATTGACACAACATCGTCAGTGACGTATACAGTAAGCCCAGTCACATGAACGTTAACAACGTGATCTATGGCGTCGTGTTTGTCTTGGTTGTAGATGAGTCGAAGAGATTTGTAAATTGATACTTTTTATTCACTCACATTAAGTAAGAATAAAACCCTTACTATGGCAAACCGTAACCCTTTGTCACATATCATACTGTTGTCGCTGCTATGGTTAATTTACTACGTTGTCGTCGTCCATATCGCAGAGGTCTTTCACATGCTGAAATATTTAATACGTCTTCGACGTCAACGTTATGGGGATAATGTTTGTCGCGTATGTGTTGCTCCCATTTTTGCGCAACATTCAACTGCGGTTCTTTCAACAGCACAAAGCACACCATACCAAAAGGGTATCCATAGCGTATCTGTTTCAGAACATCAACAGTCTTCCATTGCCATCTCTTTCCCTTGGTATGCCTCGTATTTCGCAAACCAGGTAGAGTTATTGATACAGCCTAATACACTTTCACAGTTGGAACAGTTTGGTGTCCAAGCAGTAGCACTTGCCAGATACGTTTTTCTCAAATCTTTTGGACTGAATGAGGTGATGTTACATTAGAAGTGCGGTTTCCCGGTATATGCGGTTTCTCCCTCTGAAAGGCTGAGGTCATGTGAGAACACTTGTAATCGAATTTCAACAGGCGTGGTGTGCTCGGAAATTATCAATTTGTGCCTGGAGACCATTTGAATACATTGTGAAAACTGTAGCAAAAGTCGAACTCATGCTTCTTTTGCAGGTCAGTATATTATATACACAAACAGATTCAAGCTTCTTGATGCCATCAGAACTGAGCCTTTTTAAGCTGATCTCAGAACAAATGCAAATTAAACTGGTGCAGAAAAGGAAGCATTTTGTCCCTGAGATATCATAAAATTATCTGCTGTTTGGTTTTTATCTAAAGCATTACTTGTCCTGGAACAAGTAAGAATCTAGGCGTGGAAAGCAACATTCGTATACCAGTCGTCAACCAGACTTGGCGTTCCGGGTCAATAATCGTACGACCAGTTTCCAAAAACGACAAATAACACAAACCACCAAAGAAGTAAAAATATATATAACATATAAAGAGAAGTAGTCAGTTTCCTCCCACCATGATACTGGCCACCGTCGTGTACGTGAAATATTCTTGAGCACAGCGTAAAACACCAATCAAATAAATAAATAAATAAAAAAACAAGGATTAAAATATTTACATGAAATAGGACCAGTGTAAAATAAAGCTACTAACAATAAGAATACCATAATCCTTTCCAAACCATTACCTACCAGGATGAACAGAATATTCGCCAGAGACTGGACGATGACTGGTTTGATATAAAAGGGTTGTTCTCCAGTGTCTTTGATCATCTCCACGGCAACAGACAATTCTTCCTGGATCGTTTTGTGTATCGTATGCTGGTCGCCGTCAAATATCTTCAATGTCCTTACCATGAATTTCCTCTGCAATCGCCAAACGTCACCGAAATCCATAAAAGATATTGACGGCCCGTAATCTGGTAAATGCTTGGTAAGAAAGCTGTCTGGCCGGCCTGCGAAAGCATCTCTAGTCGCTTCGCTCACCAGGGCTTCTCGGATTGCCTTGCCGCTGTTCAGCATGACAATGTTAGCACCCGCCATGTTGAAACAAGTAACGTCGCCATAGTCCTTAGAAAGCCTCGTGTAATCCAGATGAGACGTTTCTGGTGATATGCTGAAAATGTTGCCTAAAATCGGCCAACCTTTGGGTCCAGGGGGGAATTTATACTTCCTGTTTATAAATCTCCGATAAAGAAAGAACAGAATGGGAACAAGAAGAAGGAACGTGTATGTAACGAAAGTTTCCATTGCGTGCCCTCGTATGTCCTTGTGATAGTTTGAGAACTGGGTCAAGGAGTACTGCAAGTAAAATCGCCTGCAGGGTTCAGCAGCGGACCGAGGAATTTCGTCTTGCGCAGTCTACTCCGCTGTCAATTTGCGGGCCGTGTGCAAATATACACATTAAATACAGATGACATTTTAAACACATCGAGTTTGTCACGCAACATACCGTCTGGTACGTTTACCTCCCCGAATAATATTCAGTCATGCTGTTTATTTCCGTAAATAAAATTATTTTAAGTTGTATACTTAGTGGATTAGCTTTTATCGGTTACATAAGAGGTGAATTATTAGGATTTTCTTCAGTGATAAAAGTGTAATTACACATAATTTATACATATTACTTTTGTGATCACATTTCGCTCAGGGGTATGACGTCACAATACAATGAGAGTAAACCTAAGTCACGCAGCACTAGGACTCGACGTCATACACACGATGTCATTAAAATATCTAGATCACCTGTAGTGGAGTAAGTTTCCCGTTGATTGGTGACAGTTCATGACATCTGTTTTTCGGAGTAAAAGAGATCGGTATCATGAAAAATGCCGTTATTTCCAAATTTTCTTCAGTTATTGGGGTAGAATAGTGTTTAACACCTACGTCTTGGTATTTGTTGTGTAACCCGATACCGCTGAACCTTATTTCGTACTGATTCAAATCCCTCGAATGCTGCGCATGGAGACTAAACCAGCCATTACTATAGTATCGGATTGTTTAAAAGTTCACCCCTCATCCTGTTCATATTGAAAGAAGGTATACATTGAAAATAGATCACTTTACTAAGTTATTAGCACACAGGTAGATGGTCAGTTTATATGCAAATTTCCCACTCTTTGCATATTATGTCAATTTTAGTTTGTTAAGTCAAGATAAACAGGCCCATCTGCATAGAACTGGACGTGGACCTGAATTCACACTTGTACCCATTTCCACAAAACTCATGTGCGACTTCACTTAGCACTTATAAATGCATCAGGCTGCTCTGAATTGATTACCAATGAAGTGAGTTGAAATTTTATAAAAATTAAAATTAGAAAAAAACATAAAACGGAAACTTATTCTTGATTGTAGAACTTGTTTTTGAAAGTAGAACGTGTTCTTGAATGTAGAACTTGGTTTTGAAAGTAGAACTTGTTCTTGAATGTAGAACTTGGTTTTGAAAGTAAAACTTGTTCTTGAATGTAGAACTTGTTTTTGAAAGTAGAACTTGTTCTTGAATGTAGAACTTGTTTTTGAAAGTAGAACTTCTTCTTGAATGTAGAACTTGTTTTTGAAAGTAGAACTTCTTCTTGAATGTAGAACTTGTTTTAGGTTCAGGATTATTATGTGTAATAAATCTACCCCAGGAGTTCACTACCACTGAGTTAAATGCAAAAAGTGTAACCTGCGATACATTTAATATAAATTATACCTCACCTTTAAACTTTGTATAGCAAAGCTAAAATTAGAACATACATGTGTGAAATATTATTTCTTGTACCGAAAGTTCACAAGGACTTACTTAAGTGATAAAGGTGGTGACTATTAACTGTGTACTAGTGGACGATATGACACATAGACCTACATCTAATTTCCATTAAAAACACTTTATTATACAAGGAGATCGTCGTGTAAGAGGTCTTAATAATGTAACATTTCTGACCTATTGTGCCAATATGTATTACCCAAATTCTACAAAATGAACAAGTGAGAATAATAGCCAGTAGTTCTGGCAAAAATAGCAATAATACCTCCATCCTGCAACCTGTCCCATGCATCAACCAATTTCTTGCAATGAGAGTGAGAGAACAGTGTTCGTATCTACATTTATAATGATATTCGTTCCTTTTATGTATATACATGCTGGCTGTTGAACAAAATTTCATGGTTTTCGTACCACCCTTACTTTGGAATAAACTTAAAAATAGTCTTTTTCAAACTGTGTTTTCAAAGCGGAGTTGACGGAGACTCACAAGATGAATACACTTCAGATGTGACACCAGGTTGCACATGGACACCACGGTCTACATCAGCATGCTGTGGGACTGGCTCTGGAGGAACTCCCGACAGGCATGACAAGACAGCATCCTTCTTTGTCATCCGACTGTGATGACTGTGGAATATATGTATGAAAAAATCCGTCATATCACATTACGAATGGTGATACATATACAAGCAACTTAACAATAACTCACAAGTCCATGGCAACTTACATGTACAACCGATTAATAGTATTAGAATATCATACTGGTAAATACCTGAACTACATGACTAAACTATTAAGGATACTAGCACTCCTCTCAAACGGAAAGACGTCATAAAAATGAACTTATGGTGAGTGAAAAGACCTTTAAAACCGTATGTGAAAATACCTTTACTGATTTTTTAAGTTTTTTTGCACGTTTTATTTTGATGAATAAATCTAAAAAAAAAAAAAAATCAGTGAAGGTGTTTTCATATACAGTTTTTAATGGTCTTTTCACTCACTACAAGTTTATGCCTGGTTATGTCCATGTATCCATGTATGAGAGCCCATTATACAGGAGCTAAAAAACAAAGCTTCACCAGACACCAATACCAACACTTTTCCCCCTCTCATAATACCTCGCCTTACTTCGTACAAGGAAACTTAAAAAAGAAAATGTTTTTCCTTACACATATACACGTATTCACGCACTACGTCTATGTATTACATCGATCTGCATTCTTATAAAACATGTATAGTAGAGCACCAAGTAGCTGCATTTTGTCCGACAACCAAGCAGCCGAAGATCCATGTATGGTGTGTGAATCAGAGTAGGACTTTATGATGATTTTATTCATACAATGAATGAAATCCTCTTAAAATTGCTGAAAACGAGGTATGTCAAGCACATACCATTTCATTTATACCTCCCATTCTTTACGGTGTAACCGAGCACATAAGGCCTACTATAGCGTTTGACAGTCATATTTGCCGTGTCGTGATAACTTTCGTTATGATTGGACAATTTAAAATGCACTTCGGACCAATGTGTTCATCTTAGAAATTAAGTAGGGCTATTTTAGTTTGTTGATATGGGTATGTTGTCTCATCAATGAACATTGATGTCTCCCTATCCCAATTTTCTTGGAATTCGACGGTGGAGGATTAGTTCCAGAAAAATGAACGAGGTCGTTCATTTTTTCCGGACGCCAGAACAATAAAATCTTTGCAAAACCTCGATGTTGATGGTGGTATACATGATTACGTAAGACATTTCTTGTTAAAATTAAAAGCGTAAAACAAATTTACTGGTAACTATCGTTCGTCTGGACAGTGGAAAGCTGAGGTGGCGGTGTGTTTGTAAAGACAGTTCCCCATCGCATGTCTGCTGAAGTAATACTATCTCTGGGTGACTTGTTAGCTTTGTAGTTTGGCTAGTGTAGTAAATAGCTTTTTCAACAGCTTTTCACATTTTCTGAACGCTGCAATGTAACAATGACAACACACGAACCTGTCGTGATTCAATCTGTGGATGAATTGATAAGTTATGTAAAATGTTGCATGGATTGTTGTAAAGGAGACTATATTTCATTCAGTTGTCAGTTGTGTCCACCGTCAAAGTTCAAGCCAACAAGGAAGAAGAAAGTAGGGGACCATTTGAGAGCCGTAGGGACAAAACGGTACGTAAAATTAAGCATCGATACGTTTTATTCATCTAAAATACAGTGTACATATTTAGTTATCGTCTGTGGCTTTATATGATATGCGAGCTTTTTGATCAACTTGTCATGTTAAAAAAAATTAAATATATTCAATGTCCAAGAGATGATATGTTCTTAAATTATTTTTCTACATTTTTTTTCGAAATGTATACTCCTAGTGGCCACAAAATCCATCCAGACGTATATGCTGACTTGTCGGCTCTGTAGGTGACGCCACTTCAAATTATTCGTCTAGTGATGAGGCTGAGTAATATAGATATCAAATCTGAAGTTACAGATCTTATTTTCGTGATTGGCCCCGGCGATGGATTTTAAAAAAAAATGAAGATGCAATCAACTTCCCGTCGGGCAAATGCAAGTGGCTAATTTGCAAGGAGAAAAATAACTAACACAAATAGATCAGAACATCTATGCCTGCATTTTTGATCTTCTACTCAATGGCTTCATGTGAATAGCAGTTTTGTAGTGTTTGTGTACAGGTTCACTCTATTAGACCAACAGATTAATCATTTAGCGTGTATGTTTTAATATTACACAATGTAAAGTACAGCTCTAGCTGCGCTAACCGTAACTTAAAAGCCAACAGATGTTCTTCTTACATAACGCATTAACGGTGGCAAAAATTTTAATGCCAATTACTGGAAAACTATTCATCTAAGATAAGTTTTTGCGAGAGGAGAGCACAGTTTTTCCTGCTGGCCAACATTCAAAACTGCACCATTACTGCTTTTCGCATAGTGTCTCAAATTCAGACTAAAATTTGTCTAAAAGAGAAAAATTCTTTAAAATAGAACGAAACCAAAGCCACATTCGTGGTTAGCACGCCAAATTATATCGAAAACGGTGAAATCAGCACTCAGTTTTACCATGTGGAGAAAAGTTTTGACCACGAAACTGTTTGTCACTGTCAACCAGCTGTTTTTTATGCCTAATGCATAAACAGTAGGTAATTTGGGCTGAAAATTGCAAGAACAAAAACAAGGCCAGATTCATAATCTGTTTGTCAATTTACACTGTATATAGTCACATAAAAAGTCGGATTAGCTCTGCCCGGATTTGAACTTCTTCCCGTCTCCTCGTACAGGAAAAGATTCTTACTCGTCTCGGGGAAAACACAGATCAGAAAACCATCAGAATAACACAGAAGTGGCACAGGAAAGTGACGCCGTGACCAGTGACAAAGACCACTGCTATGCCACCCAGAGTATTAAACCAAAGACGACTTGTTCTAGATCATTGGATTCCAGGATTTCAACAAAGAAGTCATCCTGTCGAGCAGCTTGTACACTATGTAGTAAAATTATAGCAGTAAAATGGATGTTAATGTCTCACCAGTCTCTGCAGCATGATGTTAATGTCTCACCAGTCTCTGCAGCATGATGTTAATGTCTCACCAGTCTCCGCAGCATGATGTTAATGTCTCACCAGTCTCCGCAGCATGATGTTAATGTCTCACCAGTCTCTGCAGCATGATGTTAATATCTACAATCATCACTGTTGTAATCGATCCAGCCAAAGGAGTGTATTGTTCGTCCCAATCAAGAAGTGGTCCACAAATCCCCATGCATCTGCAGAAAAATACGCTCACAAATGCTCCGATCAGCATTTGTGAAAACAATTCATGTATTGAGTTGAAATCGGGTCAAGGAGAGGTGGGAACAGTTCGTTTGAGTGTGATCACGTTCGTTCCGTTCCTTATCCCATTCCTGAAAGAGAAACGATTCTTAGACAAGACACGATTGAATGCATGCGGAGGGAAACTTCATCACTGAAAGCAGATATATTGAACTAAAGCAGTGCCAAAAAATAGCTGAAAGCGCAGGACGCAAATTTGTGGTTCTCATTTCACCTCATCATTCCACCTATTATCCTAGACATATTCAATTGTCTGTGTACACGGGGGAAAAGGTCCTGGTGCAAATTACAACGGACAATAGTAGCGCACGATAAACAAAGAAACACCACAATATGCAGGTGCACAAAAACCATACGCACAGGCCCACATAAACTCAACTGCAAATGGTATCTAAAACAAGAGCTACCAGAGCTGATATCGTCAGATGA
This sequence comes from Acanthopleura granulata, assembly GCA_016165875.1. NCBI lineage: Eukaryota > Metazoa > Mollusca > Polyplacophora > Chitonida > Chitonidae > Acanthopleura > Acanthopleura granulata. The sequence goes on along the minus strand of JABBOT010000009.1, from coordinate 3,101,153 downwards.
CGTGCAGTCATTATCTGATCAAGAAACTGACGAACAAGAATCTGACACTGAACAGGTAAACGGGAGTTAAACACCAGCGACGGTGTCCTCGAAATCACTTCAAGAGAAACATCATGTGTTCCATGCCAAGGACCAATCGATGCTCACCTTATTTCCAGCAGGTCGAAAATAATACATTCAGAGCTAGTGATAAAAGGTAAGGCAATCAACTATCAAGAACGGTATCCTCGAAATCACTCTAAGAGAAGCATCATGTGTTCCATGCCAAGGACCAATCGATGTTCGTCTTGTTTCCAGCAGGTCGAAAATAATACATTCAGAACTAGTGATAAAAGGTAAGGCTATCAACTGTCAAGAACTATAGGTCACTGTGTTCAGAACAACTGAATGAATGAATGGTTATGGACTTATGATATGTCGACTATATTTTTACCATACGGTATCGTGGAATGTTTAAAACTTTGCGACCTGGTTCCTGGCACAAGATAGGTCCAAATTCCGGACACTAAGCAGAACTGAATAATGAAAAACCAGCTTGGCTTATTTTTAACCATGACATTTTAATATATTCACTGTTAAATAATTTATTTTAAGCCTTTATATCTCATCTTATATATCATACACTCACAGCATCGCCAGCGGAGCTGTGCGATAATTGAAAAGATTATATGGACATTTCGTCAAATATACACACCCCCGCTGGAAATGTTCTCATAGAAAAATACAAAATCTTTTGGAGAGAGTGATATACGTAAACGTCATGTAGTGTATTAAACATTCACTGTAAGATCCAGGGTTTAGCATGCAGTAAAATATTGCCAAAAACTGAAACCGTTACTTTGCTGTCCATTTTGGGCCAATGACAGAATGGTTTAGCATCACAATTCTATATTTCTTTGATTACTTATATGGAAACTTTTATCTGAATAAGACCATATCTGGATATCCTAATGGTTCGCCGTTATATTATTAATAATAATTAATGTAATTAAGTATAAAATTTTAGAATTATCAAGCGCCTTCTGTTTCAGATACAACCGTATACAACAGGGTATGCAAACGATGCCAACTGTTGTATCAATATAAGGAATGGAACATTCATAACTTCCATGATGTTATTTTCCTTGGGCTTAATGTATGTCATTTCATCAGAGCTGGACTACAGGTAATCTGAAGTGTTTTATTTTTAACAATGATAAAATGTCAGATTTACCACGAAATATCTTCTCTATTGAGCATTCGGCATTTAGATTTTAACAGAAAATTTGAACATGAACAAACCTTCCCGCTTAATATTATCTCAAGTCAGGATATAGTTACTAAACTTCAGTTATCAATATTGAATATAATATTTTGACGTTTAATTGTTTTGGCCTTTTCTGGTTATCTTTTCATAACCACGTTGCAATAGGGCGGTCTGTTGCCATGCTTCAAGAAATGATCGGAGAGAATGTTAATACCTATTCTTTATATCCATCATACCTACATTTCGAGGCATGTACTGACCACGATTACAGTTTCCATTGTGTTGTTTGTGGATATCACCCTTCTATACTTATCTTCAACACATGTCGCAAAGTAGCATTCCGCCTTTCAAGTAGGTGGGCATGCAGTGTGTATGACAAGACATGTAATTGGTTGGTATAAATTCCTGAATATTCTGAATCAGAATATTAAATTTAATGTTATACAATGACATGTATAAACGTGGTTGAAAATCATTCTAGATATCCAGCAATATTAATATTCATACCCCATAGCAAAAAACCATAAATACATATTCGAATACCTGCCCATACATGTCCACTTTCATGCCAAATGTATAAAATTTAAAGTGGTTTCACTAGCCATCGGACTTGGTCATATCAAGATTGTTGATAAATTCCAGACTCTGACGGAGTTAAATAATTATTCATGGTAGTTTAAAGTTAAAATTTCCGACATGTCTTACTGTTACTTAGTATGGCAAGCCGTTGCGGCCTTAGGGCATTTATTTAAGATATCTGGAAATCATTTTCAGATATCTCAAATTCATTTTAAGATACCTAAAATAAATTTCGTTCTGCCCATATAACAAGAAGCATTTCCAGGTATATCGAAATGAATTCAAGAACGTTTAAATAAACGTCAATTTGATCTGGAATTCTCTTTGTGATATGTGCCCTATATTTGTCTGGTTATTCATGTGAACAAAATGTATTCTCCCTAATTATATCACCACGGTCAGCCATGATGGCTTGCAATGCGCATGAGCAGATCTGTACTAATTCTATTTTCGCTCATGGAGCAGCTACTGCAATTTGTATATTTTGGCGCAATTTTTGAAATGTGTGGCTCTTTCACGGATATGTGTATCGTATTTTTCTTTCGAGATATGTTAAAGAATTTTTGATATCTGGAAAGGATTTTCAGATATCTGCAATACATGGTCCACATATTAACAAAAGGCTGCTATTTAAGAAATCTAGTAATGAATTGTAGATATCAGAAAATTAATTCAGATATCTTGAATTCATTTCAAGATACCTGAATTAATTAGGCAGAAATGGCTTGCCATAGGCAAGGGCAGATAATTTACACATCATGAAGGCTCAAGTAGATGTTTATGTGTAGCTACACGCAAATGAAGCACAAGTTATTCAATGACCAATGCCTGATATGGGGAACATTTTTGTGGTGACAGGAAAATATTACACACTCATCTATAAATCAACAACGATGTCACTTTGTTATCTTTCAATGTTTGATTTGTCCATTCCGCCTGGCGCACTTTCTGACACGGTTCATGTTAAGGCTTTCAGTTTAGAACAACGTAAAAAACCATGCCACTGGACAGGGTAAGATATCAATATGTCAAAGGTAGTCAAATTTTAATTATTGTTTTGGCAATTGACCACAAAATTTACTGCTAGTGGAGCTCCACGTCTAAATTTAAAGACTTTTCACGATACAATTTTCCAGTACGAAAATGTAGGTCAGTGTGTATTTTCAGCCGAAAGCAAAGATTGATCTCGACCCTGGTGCACTAAGCAATCGTAGGCTAAGGTTATTGTAACTACCATGGCTGCCTATCTTTTTAACATGGGTTGTCATGGTAGTTACAATCAGCTTAGCCTACGACTGCTTTGTGGAACAGGGGCCAGGTGATTAGCAAATGAGGTTAACCACTAACAGGTTGTTCTCCCTACTTTAGGAAATAATACCATTATTACCAGAAGAAACCATTATCAACATCTTAAAATTTTGAAAAGGTATTTCATGTGTAGGATGTAATAACAATTTAATGTATGCACTCAAGTGAAAAGAGAACGCCTAAGAATTAAAGGTATTTTACCAGGGCTGGTCTTCAACGTGCATGAACTTATCTGGGGACATTTTTCCTATATTCTCTCTACGTTTATCTATATAATGTAAATGTCTTTTTTCTCTGACATTAATTTTCAGTGATTTGCTTCGAAAACAAATTCACTGGATTTAAAGTTCGCGGATATATGGGGTGGAATATTATTTATGAAGATTTAGTTATTTATTTGATTGGTGTTTTACGCCGTACTCAAGAATATTTCACTTATACGACGACTGCCAGCATTATGGTGGGAGGAAACCGGGCCGAGCCCGGGAGAAACCCACGACCATATTTATGAATACTCAATACTCACGGTTTTCAACACATCGCAAACGAAAAATTTCTCATATTTTGTGACAGGTGTCGATAATCCGAAGAATGTGTCGTGAAGTGGGTGTTAAACCAGAGGGGTCCTCTGTTGATATGATCAAGAGGTTGAGAGACATGTCGAATTCACGTGGAACATTCGACAAGACTTATGAGAAATTATTTGGATGCTCTGGTGAGAACACGCAATACTGCCTAACTATTTTTTACCTGGACACAATTGGTGATTTATGTCGTTCTCGTGGCTATTTCAGTAATGTGACAGCAGTCATAGTGAAAGACGGAGTGAATCGCATAAATTTTGGGGATACAACGAAATTAGATATGGCCAAGTATAAACATGGCAACTTTCCTCACATGAGCCTTTTTAGGCGATACAACATGAGTTAAACTTTTATTGTATTTATTAAATCGTTTTCTTTGGCCGTGGCGCTTAAAACCACTTAGCCATCAAGAAGGTGTATTATCCTTAAATACGTTTTTCATTCTTCTAGGAGGGTGGCCCCTTGGCTGTTGCCATTACGGTGTTGCTTATGCCATTAAAATTATGGGATTACGTCGACATTGAACGACCCATGAAACATCGACCTAATATTACCGTCTGCGACATACCGTATCTACTGGCAACACAGGCCAACAAATTAATTCCACATTTCCATTCCCCAACGAAGGAAGACTGGCCCCTGATACAGATTTAAACATCGCAAGAACCAAAGAGAGAGAGCTGGGTTGCGGCGCCAAATTTCTGACAAATCCCTTTCTTTCTTCCGACTGTGTCGAATCGAACAAAAACCACATCAGAGGATCAAACAAGAGATACTCCAACGATGTTCCCTGCTACCTGAACTTAATGGAATCATTGACAACCAAGCGGTGGATCAACTGTTCAGCTCTCTGAAACGGGACATCTATTATTTAAATAACATGTCCCCAGTCAAACATATTTTTTCTTTTTCGACTCATTATACAGCTCAGGAACGTCAGACGAAACCGAGAACTCCTACGTAAACATGCGATAAGATTTAGGCAGGAATTGTTCTACAATCAGTTTGGACAGGTCTGTCAGAAATATCTAACCGAAGTTGTGCAACCCACTCTGACGAATGACGCCATCCAGACGCCTGTTTGGTCTGACATTTTTTGTCGCCTGGGAGGATGAACATGACGAGACGAAAGAAGAGATCGCCAATACTTCTGAAAGTGGACGTGGGGAACCATCAGCCTGTGGTTTAACGGATGCTGAAGTCTAAGAGAACATACTTTTAGGCTCAATTCTATCAGAGTTGAATCATTTGTATGAAGATATACAGACAATCATTTAAACGTGGATGACTTAAACCAATGGCACCGCAATGTTAGCTATGCTAACACCGTTCTCTTCGTTCGTGCACCAGAAGAATGCTTGCTGCAAGAGTCTGTTGTAAACACCGAATTTGGCCTTTTCCAAGTACAAGGCACTTCAAACTACTGTGGTCTTTGCTACTTGAATAATGTACCGGGTCCATCGAATGGCGACTTCCCCATCACCATAGAAGACGTGGATGGTATGGCTGACAAGCTGTGGCTGGTGAAAAATCCTTCTTTTGGTCTGACATTTTTGCTGGAACCACTCGGGGATCGGGAGGGATATTACAGTTTTGAAGTCCTAGTCCTCCAAGCTATGGCCATGACGAAAGGTTTCCACTTGATACATATATACCACCATTTCATTTCAAAGCTATCTGCGCTGGAACTCTATCGGCAAATAAGGGAACAAGAAAATGACTTCCGACTTATCATTCGTCTTAGGTCCGACTTAAGAGCATTGGTTTGCTATCAAGACAGGTGGAGAGGATGTAATTATAATGGACTCCACTAAAGCTTCACCGGGACTTGTAACTGAGGGATACCTGGGAGATTTTGTGAAGGAAAATACAATGCCGCCTGGTTCAGTTTGCGCTTTGAAACCTTTCTTTGAACCAACCCCAAGTAGAAGTTCTTAGCAAACATCACCACAAAAACCCAAGGGGTCGGGATACAATCGGATCTTGAAATTCATACTACGTCAAGCCCTGAAAAGGTAATCTGAGTTATAGTCGCCAGTGGATTAGTTATAGCGATACGTGTGTGTTGTACACTAAATTACCATCATCCATATTTCTGTTTACAATGAAATGTTTTGTTTATTTTTTGCTCTAAGTAAGTTAAAAAACTTTGGAAACAAAGCAAGATTATAATACTAAGAAGACTCAACCTGGGCCCAGTTTCACGAAAATTCTTAAGTAATTTTTGCCCATGTAAAAGCTGTCTGCTTAAGCAGTGTAATACTATCACACTTATGTAGTGTTTGACTTAAGTTTTTTTCATTGAGGCAATATACTGGACCAAAGAAGTTTCGTGAAACCGAGCCCTGTACAATATCACTGATTATTTCTCCCGTTATTTATAGGGAGATACAGCTGTAAAAAATATGTTGTAGATACACTGGAAAGATCACACTAATTTCCACACTTTTCAGTGTGACCATCAAAGCAGAGCTCTGGGTGAAAGACCATATCCGTCAATAGTATACAATCCTAGAAATCCTGTTCTGAAGGTAAATCTCTGTACAGTGTTATGATAGCCTGTTCCCGTATCTATTCCAGAATATAGTCCTTTCTGAACGCATACTTTAATCAGCCAGTTATAGCTCATTTTAAAAAGGAAATATTTGGCTGCATCAATCCAACTACTACAGGACGATAGGTAATACATGTACTAATGGAGTACATTAAACAGGAGTATAGCGTAATGCAGTATGAAAGTTATTCTTTCGTGTAGTGTTAGGACGCTTGCGTAAATGTAAAATATATGTGTGTGCTGCTTGTTGATTTTTGTAGGCAACTTTCATTGCATATTTAGTATAGTAGTATATCTAGTTGTCACACCAATGTTAGGAAGCACATTTCTACTTCTAAAATATATAAGAATCAAAATAAAATACATTTCTGGTGAGTTCTTAAATATTTCGTTCGTATTGTTGCAGAAGCGGACGTCTTCATGGATCAGTGCTTAAGCAAACACAAAGATGATGGAAGATGAGTTCGAAACGAAATCTCCCAGAGGAATGCAATTTGTGCACATTTCACAGTAGCCAAAGAAGCATGCCTGGCCAACATATCGTCATTTCAATCGGTATTAAAAAAAACTATATATTGCTGGTGCATAATACTGAATAACATGCATCGGGATTAGGAGCATATATTTTTACTAATCTTGCATTTAAAAAGGTTTCCTCATCTGTATATTACGTGTAGTGTTTCTTGATACAGAAGCATTCCATCTTGATCATGTGGTCTGTGTTTTAGATTGTATTGGCGGTGAATTGAATGCAAAGTATGGTTCCATCCAACGTGCATTGGTGTTCCTGAAACCAACGAGCGGAATATATTTGTTTGCCCAAGTTGCATGGTAAGTTCCCCTAGACAACATACCATTGTTAAAAATTGCTAAGAACTGTATTTGACGTGTCTCTCTGATATGAGGTTACGACAGTTACGTCTGGCATAAGATACACCATCCTTTAAAACAAGTCCACGTAGGGCATGATTGCCTGCATACAAATTTCCTTTAGTTTGTCAAAGCCTTTATTCATGATTATGTTCTGTATTTATATGTATGGTAAATGTGAAATAAATTGGATATTTACAAGCCAGGTGTATGACAACGTTCATTATGTATTATATTTTAATGACCATATCTATATCTCTGTTTATAGTAACATCAATCTCCAGCAAAGCATCCTGGATTTGAGGAAAATGGTCAACTATTTTGTATATGCAACAAAGCATACGATGGAAGGTGTATGGCGTAAATTGTGGGATATTCTTATAAATTTCCCCCCTTTTTTTAAGGCGAGCCATTCTGAACTTGTTCTGCAACATTCCATTCTGAATGAATTTTATGACACTGATTACTCAGATATCAATTCTTTAAGGAAAACAGATATTCACAGTTATGGAATTGCTTATTGATGTTTGCTGTTCAGGACATATTGGCAATGTAAAGCCTGTGCAGAGTGATTTCACCCAGGCTGTATGGACGACAATGAAGACAGCAACCCTACCGACTTCGTCTGCGATATTTGTCTGGTAACTATACTTCTTTTATAAATTCATGTATCAATATAATTTATAATATAAGTGCATATATAAGAATATAATAAGTGCATCAACTGAGACCACTAATTTAAGAGATGCAATTCAAATTTGAATTGAATATTATAGTCGTGTATATATGCATTGTGGTGCTTGGAGAGAGAAATGCTGGGCATGACTGAACATTGTTGCATGTGTTAGGGTTAAGGTCTTCGTTTTGAACACATTCTTTTTAATGTGTTTTGATTTAGAATGTGTAACGATGTGGGCGTCCATTTTGATAAGTGTTACAGTCATTTCCCATATGTTTTTAAGAAAGATGCAACTCTTGGGATTTCTTCATTTTGTAGGTTTTCATGAGAAGAGTGTCCAGGGTTATTACATTTCCATGAGGAACTAAACAATGAGGAGCAGGATTCCAACATGTTTATTTATATGTCTGGTGTCATTTCTCACGTATGGCTAAGGGAGCAGTTGCCATGAACATGATATTAAGGCATATACTCAAAATGTCTAGAAATAACAGCTGTGTCTAAGCTTCAAAGAGAAAGAAAACTTAAAAATGAATTCAGTATCAGTAGAAATATACCATTAACAGTGTCTGACAATTTTTGGATTGTTAACCGAATTAAACACAATGTTGGATTGTATGTATCATGTTGATATTTCAGGTTGGTGTAATAGACCATTATGTGGAAGACTTGTTGACAGACAAAACCTCAAACGGGTGTGTACAGCTCAAATCTGTACACTTCATTTATTTTCTTTGTCTTTTACCTATATTTTTATATTTCTACATATGCGTACGCGCATTCTTTGTGGGAGTTTCTCACAATCACTTGTGTGAACAACAATTAGCTTAGGAATACCTATACATTTATACATACCTGCGCAATTATAATTTACAGATACAGTGTATTTAATTGACACCTGTATTTGTCTGTGTACGGTAGTTTTAAATATATGATCATATCTCACTTCTCCTAACCCCTTCCTCGTTCAGCTGTGTACATAATTAGGTGTTTATCGACCCGAGAGCTCTGAGCTGGAGATTTTCTTGACAAATCGGAGAAGGGAATTTCTAAAGGTCTTTGGTTTCGGTTATATCCTCGACTTGGTAAGTAAAAGTGTGATTTCGGTGTATCGGTTGTTTATAAATTGATATTTATTTTCTCGCTTAGCTTGATTTATTTGTACTAAAAATACCCTTTACATGGAAAAAGTTTTTCTTTCTTGTTCTTATCCAGTGATACCTTCATCCACTTCTTGCTGAAAGCACATTTGCTTGTTACTATATTTATATATGTTTTACGTACCAAAAACCACGCTGCAGGAGTTTGGAAGTTTGTAAATGTTTTTTGAGTAAATTATAGCTATTCAGGGTGTTATTTGGAATGGATTTTCTCTTTTAGTCTTATGCATATCTCGATGCCTATGTGGAAAAAAGTTCTTCAAACTGAAGATTAGGGACAAAAAGTACGTATAGGTACATGTAGGTAGGATGGTTACCAAGTAATCGCGGTCTACTTCATGCATGTTTCAAATAATCATGCCTACAGGTTTTTTTTGTTAAAGTACAGAACTGGGATAAACCGTTTGTTTGTTGTCACAGCTTATTCTGGTTCAAGAGTGAAGAAGAAAGTGACTAATTCATTGTTGCTAAGATCAAGCGTGATTAAATTATGTGAAACAATCCGTATATGCTTTCGTATACCTTGTCTGTATAGTTGGAAAGGAAATGGACCACGATTATCTTTCTCTGTGTGATTATACTCTTGTATGAAACATTGCTTCAGGCGCCCCGATGCACCTGGATTGGTACACAAGCTAGTGCAGCTACCAGGAACCGAGCCAATTCAGAAGATTTTAAATGTGGATGGGTTTGTATTTACCTTGTATTTTATCTGTTGGTTTTTATTTTTGGTATAATATTATATGGCTGTTATGTCTCCAGTTGTGTATGGAGTAGAATTGGAATGGCTTTCCAGCTTGTTACCCAAGTAGTTTATATGCAGACTGATCAAATGTGTATAAACAGTTGACAAGACTTAAGCAATAAAACAGATGGAAGGTAACTCAGAATATTGAAGTCATCATAGAGTCATTTACATTTATGCCAAAATTTTACAAGATTTTACGTGTTTAGATGTGTGTTTCATTACTTATCATTATAATTCCATAATTTTCTTCCGCATGACTTGCTAAAAAATGTGCTGACATATATTTTTAATTACTAGTCATCTATATACATTTCCAGATTTCAGCCTTTCACAAACTAATAGGAAGCCTTTAACAGGATTACATTCTGTTCACATTTTTTCGTTGGAGGTTCGAAGGGACAATCAGGAACAGGAGATGTAAGGAAGCTTTGGTTCGGGATGAAGCCATACTACTTGTATCCAACAAATTGCACATATCTTGACGAAGATGCTACTTACAATACATATATTTAAACTAGAATGTGGTTGTTGACTTTTGTATTCAACTGTCCGGTATTGGCGGTCACTGGATTTCTCGTATTGGATGATTGGTGGATTATATTCTAAGGTACTGTGAATCCTTTTTCATATACGTACAGGTAGAGAAAGTCAAATTGCTTTTGTTCTCGTTGATGTTGAGCTTTACTCATCTACCGAGGAAAATTAACCAACGTCCTCATCATGGATGTTGTACTTTACACCTATATATACTTTATACCTGTAGGAAGGTTCGAAGGGACCGTCCTTCTCGTGGACTTTGTACTTTATACCTGTACGAAGGTAAACTGGCCAGCGTCTTCCTCATATCATCAGGAAGGTAAATTAGCCATCGTCCTCCTCGTGGATGTTGTACTTGATACCTATAGGAGAGTAAATTAAGCACATTTTGTATAGATGCCGTGAGAAAATCACCGCCCTGCACCCGATACCAAGTACATGTATAATGTGTGGGCCTAAAGGCCTATATAGCCTGTGTCGGTAAAACGGGTCTGGAGAGGCCGTTGTCTGTTGTATCCTCAATATATAGAATACCTCGTCTTATTTATCATCTTCATCACCAATGTCTATTTATCATAGACATTGGTAAATAATTCGGAGAAGCGCTGTAGTAATTAAAATTTAAGTTAATGGCATGAGATATACAGTGATATAATCCGCATGTCTCTTATGTGAACACAAGTGTGTAACTTCGTGCCACTACTTTGCATTTCGCGTCATATGTTTGGTCATGCGCTCTACACCGTCCTCCTCATGGACGTCCGTTCTGCTGGTGGATGTCCCCTCGTGCGTATAGGCTGACGAGTACTGTTGAAAAAGACAACGCAGACAAGTGAGGAACGGAATAGAGACGTTTGTTAGATACGCGTTACTTCTTCTACATCCCGTTCTGTTCTTTCTTTATCGACGATTTACAAACAGGAAGTATAAATTCCCCCCTGGACCCAAAGGTTGGCCGATTTTCGGAAGCATTTTCAGCACATCGCCTGAAGCGTCTCATCTGGATAACACGAGGCTTTCTAAGGACTATGGCGACGTTACTTGTTTCAACATGGCGGGTGCTAACATTGTCATGCTGAACAGCGGCCAGGCAATTCGAGAAGCCCTGGTGAGCGAAGCGACTAGAGATGCTTTGGCAGGCCGGCTAGACAGTTTTTATACTAGGTATTGCGATTACGGACCGTCAACAGCTTTTATGGATTTCGGTGACATTTGGCAATTGCAGAGGAAGTTCATGGTAAGGACATTGAAGATATTCGACGACGATGAGCATACGGTGGAGAAAGCGATCCAGGAGGAATTGTCTGTTGCCGTGGAGATGATCAAAGACACTGGAGAACAGCCCTTCCATTTCAAAACAGTCATCGTTTCGTCGCTGGCGAATATTCTGTTTATTCAGGTAAGTAATTCGTTGTGTAGGATTGCAGCATAATTTAGTTTTTATCGTATTATCATTAGTAGTACTTCATTTTCCATTTATCAATTCATAATTGTGTCTCTGCCTGGGGACCTCTGTGGCCGAGGGGGTTATCGCCCCCGCACGGTGCTATGACCCCTTACTTGTCACCAATGCGGTCACTGTGAGTTCCAGTTCATACTGGCTTCCTCATATGCTGGCCGTATGCGAAGGTGGGCCAGCAACCTGCGGATGGTCGTGAGTTTGTATATGTGAAATATTCTTCAGTTCGACGTAAAACTCCAATCAAATAAATATATGAATATCTCTGGCTGTTTCGACAAAATTCGTGTTCAATACACGCTTACAATAAACAAATAAAGTAATCAAAGTAATCACGAGCAACATAAACTTTATCAAGGGGCCTCCGTAGCTTAGTGGTCAACATGTTAGGGCAATGGAAGCCCAGCTGTGGCTGACTTCCTGTTGTATAATTTGTAGGTGGGAAGGTCTGCCAACGGCCTGCGGATGATCCTGTGTTTCCCCGGGTTTTGGTTCACCATAACCCTGACCTTCGTCGTATAAGTTACATGTCCTTGAGTGTGGCGTGAATCACAAATGAAATAAATAAATAAACCTAACCAAATGGGACATTGCGGCAGAACTGTAGTTGAGGGTGTGCAACGAGAATAAGAACAACGTCAGGGCAACGAATAGGGCCCATGTACATCAATACGTCTTATGTTGACGGAAGACAGAGAACTGTGGCCTCTGCTCACTGGATACGTTTCTATGCGCGCAAAAGCAAGCATCGTGATGTTCATGCATTGAGTCGTCGCAAAGCACCTATGCCGTGGCCATGTGAAAGATGATTGTGATGTAAATGAATTTGAAACAGGGCGCCAACGACGACGCCGTGACAGGTGACAAATGGTCACCAGAGTAGCTCCGCTTCCTGTCAGTTCATCTCATGTATTGCTTAAGGTTACTAGAACCCCTCTCATCCAAAAAAAATGCATTTTGCCTTATAAATCCCAAAATATTGAATGAATATAACCACATGTATATGTATGTCTTGAAAGCTAACGGACGTCTGATTTCAGGAATACTTTCAACATTTAGCTAACTTCCATATTAATGAAAATACAAGGAAATTCCGAAACAATCAGAGCTGTTTTTTCAAAATACTGTTTCTTCGCTAATTTTCAACATTTTCAAAGTTCAAGATGCATAGTTTACTATTTAAACTAAAAGACAGTCTCAGAGATTGTTAGTATTCAGCTTAGATTGTTCTGAATTATGATTTCAACTTGAAACTTCCAAAAAACGAAAAATCTTGAAAACTTTGATACTTTTGATGTTATTATTGCTATTATCTTTAGATAACCAGCTAGAAGTGATATCAACTGTTTGTGGGACCGTTTAGGTACTTTGCTACACGTTAAAGCCTTATATTGGAAAAAAGCAAGAAATAAAAATATTTCACCCTACGACCACCTGAAAATTGCAAAAGTAGAAAATGACCCAAATGTCTTCAAGAGAATCATGTGTGATAAAATTCATCATTAATTCGTTTGCAGATGAATTTTGATCAAGAATTCCCAACCTGTACTCAAAACGTAAACATATCACCCAAGAGTAAAATTTTTAAAATGATAATACTGCAGGACCAGTGTAAGTTGCTGTTTTGTCGTCACCGTAGAAGGAACTTACACAGCCCTTAACAGTAGAAACTTAGAGACCTCTAATTGTAAGATCTTACACACACACCCCCCCTTAATAGTAGGAACTTACACTGCCCCTAATTGTAAGACCTTACACACACCCCTTAATAATAGCAATTTAAACACACCCTAATTGTAAGATCCTACACACATCCCTTAATAGTAGGAACTTAGGTACACCCTAATTGTATGATCTTACACACACCCTAATAGTAACATTTTACACCCCTAATAGTTGGTACTTACACCCCTAGTAGGAACTTATGCCATCTTCTAATAGTATGTACCACCGCCAAATAGTAGGTATTTACACCCTAGGAGTAGGAACTTACACTACCCCTAATAGTAGAGAAGCCCACAACCATCCGCAGATTGCTGGCACACCTTCCCACGTGAGGAAACCAGCGTGAGCTGGGCTTGAACTCACAGCCATCGCATTAGTGAGAGGCTTCTGGGTCATTACGCTGCACTATTATACGACTGAAATGTTGTTGATATAAAAAAAATTCAGAATGTCTTGTCGGTATGTCATTGGAGTACAAGTGTCAGGATTTGAAACAATAGTTCTTCAACATCAGAGTGTTGAGTGGAAAAGCGGCCATCTGAGAGAAGTAAATGTTAAACCATGTGAACGTTAATTTTTGCGGTTTAATCGTATGTCCACACCCCAGTCTCATGATGCTCACTTAGCCAAGTAACCACTTAACTACAATGACAACATATGTCGTTGGCATATGAAGTGAACTTAGCCGAGTATATGTACGTGAAAACCACCCACGCATCATCGTTGTTTCAATGTATCTTCAACAGATGCATATATCTTACAAACGTCTTGAATTCAACTGATCAAGATTAGGTGGTTCTTGCTATATTTATGTTATGTCACCCAGCCAAATTTGAACTCTTCTGACAAACGTGGAATTATTTATTGCTAGCCGCATTGGATGGCTCAATGTGGTCAGCTTTCTGCTGTTATTGTGGACATGGAATTGTAAATCTTTCTTGGACAACACAACTTTACGACAAATGTCCGGATAACTGGTGCTAATGAAATTGAGGCTTTAATTTCTTTCATTCCAAAGCTTGATGTCTTACGTTCCCGTTGTTTTATCCTTTCTAACTGGTGTATTCATAACTACTGTTTCAGATTTTTGGAAAACGGTTCAAGTTCACCGATCCCGCCATGCAGTCTGCTTTGGAGTTGGAAGACATAGATTGCAAGATTCTCGCAGTCCAAGTAATCAACATTCTCACCTGGTTTCCGTTTTTACGTTTGGAGTCGGAAAGCTGTGTCGGAAACAGCGGCAATCTTTGAACAAATGTCTACATTATTTCTTTGAATTGCCTAAGGTAAGTTCTTTTTCGCATCATATCTGTAAAAAGAGGACAATTTAACTACACACATGAATGTTTAGGGCAAACGTATGGGAAGATTACATGTTTTATTTAGAATATCGCTTTTTGCAGTCATCGAATTTCTTTCGCACACTGGTGTGTACTGCACGTATCTGATCGTCTCAGTGCCTGAGCCTGATTTACCGAGCCATTTTGGAGTAAACTCCAAAACGTCAATATTCTTTGCTGAACATTATATATGAAACTGGATGCTAAAATTGTACTCTGAATCACAGCATAGATTCAGAGGTGTAAAGTCTATCGGTTTGAAGCGCATTTTAAAGAGCATAATATGAAATACAGTTTAGGCTAAAGCCCAAAGCCGCTTTATAAAAGAGGGCTCTGCCATTTAAATTCTGTAAGAATATAATCTATATCACTCAATATAGTAACCATAATATATTTTCTACAACGCTGGTTTCACGTACAGTGTACCTACCTTTTCGGTGGGATGTTATTTAGTTAAATCCGTGTATTGTTTGCATTATCAGAAGATGTTTAACAAGTCCGTAACACGAGGGTTTATAGATCAACTGTTCAGACTTCAAGCTGACAATCCGTGGCTGACGGAATAACAACATCAAAGGCATAATCAGAGAAACCATTGGGGCTGGTGAGTGTGAGGTTGTTACTTCCCAGTTGGGCTGTAAAGAAATGAACAAGTTCTACATCGTAATTTCATCCACTGTCCATCTGCCCCAGATCATGTAAGTGAAAGGGTTTAACCCTGGGTCGCAGGATCGTTTTTTAAGTGAGCAATTTGCTATCCATCCTGCCTCTGGTAAGACGGTATAGATGGTACAAGACACTACAGACTGTTAATATGGATTGAAAGCAAATTTATTCTCTGCTTATTCTCTTGCATGAGGTAATGACATAACATACCATTCTCGTTAAGGTAGACAGCAGTTACAACATGCCTGAATCAAAATGGCAACGACTTACAGTCTCGTCAAAGATTGAACAAATGGTATAAAATTAAAGGTCTATTACAACAAGACGGCAGTGTTTTTACGACAAGCAGTTTTAGTTGACAACACCTCGGACAACACTAAGATCTATAAGACAAGGTATCAGAAAAATAATTTTAGATAAGTCTGAGACGGGGCTACCAAGCTGCTTAGAACTTGTTCCCGATGACGTTCCTGTAGAACATGTTCAGTTCATTTCACATTGTGATAGTTTACAAATGGTCACACATATCCGGTGATGTCACTCTGAGGTATACATGTAAAAGGCTCTTATGTCTAGAAACACCGCCAGACAAAACTGGCTTACTGGAGCATTATAACTTAGCTTACCTCTCAGTGAAAAATAATACACAGTTACTGCAAGTTACACAGTGGAACGTTGTGCTTTGTCGGCTCTAAACAGTTGATGAACCAGTCCGACGCGTCCGCAGTCCGAGTTGTACATCAGCGGCCATTTTCCTCAAAATGTCGAACGTGTATGATACTTTTTGACAGTACAAGAAATATGTAAGATACACCTCACATATACGTCTCTTTCACAAAATTTCTTTGTAAAAATGGGCAACGTCGTAAAAAATCGTACATCATGTTGAACGATAAAATTTACGACAAAAATATCGATCGACCTTTTGTGAAAGTGGCCCCAGCTGTCGAGAATCTACGAATCATGATGTTCCATTTCGCAACACGCAGTGGTCGTTTTATTATACCGAATGACACATCATGAACGTAGATGTGACAGAACGTTAATTTCCGCTCTGCTTGACACACCAGTCAGAATGTATATTTGAAACTGGCAACAGCAGATGATCAGCGAAATTTATTACAAGGGGACGCAGCTCACGATGGGACGAACAATAAATAATATGCAACACGTCTAAACGTGGTACATTGCATTTGCTACGCTGACGTCACTGCATACAGCATCACGGATTGGTTAAACGCAATCTGATTTGGTGTTATTCATTGAGGGGAAGAAAAGCGTACGTAAGCTGTAAAAATAATGAGGGTTATACTGTTAACATGTGGAAAAGATTTATACCCGTTAGTTAACACAAGCTTATTTTTCAGCTGTTCATGCATACATTAGCGTAGAGTGTCGCTGTTATACATATAAATATACGTTTGGTTTCATATGGCTGGTCATTGGCCTGCTCCACAATGAGGCAGATTGTTTTTACTGACAACTTATTTGTGTCATAGGTACTAATTTTATATCACTAACGCAATATCAGTTGGTATCTTCGTAAGTTTTTCAGCAATCTGAGAGTAAGCCTAGCACAGTAGTGGTGCGCTAGGCCTTAAAAGTTAACCAAAATGCTAGTTTGCAGGTCAGGCATTCACACAACTTAAGTAAAGTATTGTATAATTTACTCCAAATGTGACTTACTTCATGCTGTGTTTATTTATTCATTCATTTATTTCATTGCTGCTTAACTTCGTGCCCAAGAATTTCTCAGTTATACGATGGCGGTCAGTTTCATGGGTAGAAGAAACCTGTGTTCTTGTGGAAAACCGCCGATTTTAGATGTCACGAACTTTCCCGTGCGTAACGTAAATACTGGTGGACTGAAAGGCAATTGCGAGGATCATCGACTGATCACTCTCCCTAAGGCCCCATATATGGAGAGTAGAAACCTGGGAATACACAATTTCCTTTTCCAAGCTTGATTTATTCATTGATTAAGACGCTTTAATATTAAAACCGCCTCGATGGCCTATTGGCTACAGCGTTTGCGTTGAGGTCGGGAGACCCGGGGTCAAACCCGGGTCGAATCATATCAAAGACTTTAAAAATTGTACTTGTTGCTGCCTCGCTTGGTGCTCATACCTGAGAGGATAGAGTAAGGATGCAGGACTGGTCGGCCCCGTGACACTGGGCGGGGTGTCATGTCTGGTGTCTTCGGCATGAAGGTGAAGGTGCCAGTGAAGGCAGCACTTTGACTCGCCCTGCCACAAGAAGCCACAGTATGTATTACATTCCAAGGGCTCCTTGTCGTCATATCACTTCTATACATACATGCATACTTAATATTAGTTCTTCAGTCCGTTCCACACTGTCCAACCTCACGCTGCTTTTCTTGGACAACAGAAGTCGACTTCGTGTTTTAATTGTTATGTTGTCCAACATGTTGGTGACACATCCCCACATAAATGCCAACAACTGCCGACATCCTTGGGCCACGCTGCACAGTATTGATGAATGGAGAGAAATGGAGAGAATGTCTTTCTTTCTACTTATTAGACAAAAATGAGGTCCAACGGAAGAATCTTAGGCCATATCGCGAATCGAACAAGGATTTTTGGGAATGTGTGTTTGTCCCAAAAGGACGCCAAATATTGATATTAGCTGGAGGTGGCTGCTTGGTTCAGGACGCGTCCACACGGAACACGAAACACGGCTCAACTTGTGCTGGAGAACACTAGGCAACACGACGTTGACTCCTCGTGCCCAACAAAAGTTGGATGGGCTTTCATAGTGAGGACAGGACTACTCCGAGGACATATATATTCTAACGTACAGGTACACGATGTCATGTTGTCAGGCCTTAGTACCAGGAGGGAAACCCTGTTGAGCTTCTTCCTCGTCATTCTTTGATGAAGAAAATTCAGAAGGAGATCGATACAGTGATCGGGAGAGATCGATCACCGAATCTGAGTGATCGAAGAAAGATGTCTTGCACAGAGGCAGCCACAATGGAGATACTACGTTACGCCACCGTGGGTCCTCTCGGGATGCCTCACTGAACAACACGTGACGTGAAATTTCGAGATTACGTTAGCGAAGAACACTTTGGTATGTTAACATGTATAATAAACCATTTCACAACGTCGAGCAGGGCTGCAAGGCACATGTGCCACTACCCATCTACGTTTTCGAAAGGTAAGCACTCAAAGGAGCTTTGCCTATCTTTTAACATTTTCCCTACTTATTGCGTTCTTTACTCCATTTCGTCCTCTTTCTTGGACATATGTTTATAGGAAAGCAGACGTGTTTTTTTTTTTGGCGGAAAAGCAAATGCTTCGGTGTAAGCAAATAGCAAGAAATCAGCGGCAGTATCTTCGCTAAAATGTTAAGAGATACACTAAGCCAGTTTGTTTATATGCCATTTTGAAAACGAGACTTTGGTATCCTGGAAGCCGCACATGCGCCTGACAACCGTGTTCCATACCGTGCTTATACCTGTACTCGGTACACTTCTGAATGTGAACTGTATTTATTTATTTATTTATTTCAGTGGTGTTTAATTCTATTAAATGTTGATCAACTGGAAGGATTCAGAGTGAAAACAACAAAATCGGGCTGATGGTTTAGTTGTTTTATCATGGATCCTCTTTACCTACCTTTCCACAAATCCACCTGTTTTCAAGAAAGCTATGACTTGTGTAAATTACACCACATTAGCTTACTGAATACATTAATGACATTTCTACTCCATGCATAGTACGACCGTACTTAATTGAAATTAACCCAACAAATTGCATATTACTTCATCTTGGGTTGGTCTCCAATAACCAATGTCTTCAATCTGTAGCTCTCCGTGTACATGTAAGTATGAGAGATAAGGGTACAGCACTGAATTGAATATAAACGGATACAGCTGAGAGAGCAAAACCAGAGCAATGACAGCAGTTTGATAGTTGGCAAATGGGCACACACAAGCGGTGAAGTCTGGTCTCTTGTCATTTTATTTGGTTACAGGGTTTTATATTACTTTTAAATGAGGTATTCCGCGCTTTGAAAAAACCAAAAAAACAAGCCCCCCCCCCCCAAACCCCCTTAAACTGTGTTTAAAAATCAATCACTAATCCATCGACGGATAACGGGTGGAAGAGACTGGTATGAAATCACTCGGGAGGAAACCACCCGGCTAGATCACTAACTTCCAGACTTGAAGTCGCAGCTAAGACAACAAGAGATGAATGGGACATGCCACCTCATTGGTCAATGCACAGAACTTTAGTCGTAAAATGAATATGAGGCCCTCTTACCAAGCCGTTAAGTGGTCAACAAAATCTAAAATTCCACTAGAACAGTTGTAAGAAAAACTTCCTGCAACATTTTTGATCACTTTCACAACATGCAGTGTCCTAAGTTTTAGGGGAAAATGTGCCCCCCGCCCCTAAAAGAAAAACGCGGAAGAAGAAAAATGATATTGAACATTACCTTATTATGACTTGGCCATATTGCATAGCAATATGCTCAGTCTTTAGCACGATATCATGGTGGAACCGTTATTGTTCCTTAAATGGTTTCTTGCAAATGCATTATGTACATTAAGGCCACACGAGTGCAATGTAGCTTGTCCAATGTTTACATAAAACGTGTGGCGCAATTTCAGCAATCAGTTTTAGTTAGCTATAATGTTGTCGTACATACCTCGTATAGGGTCTCATGTTATCATTTCGTGCCTAACAGCTACAACCAATGATACCTGTCACAGATACTCTAAAACATGGATTGTGTTTGGTTGACGGCTTCCGTGTGTTCGTGCAATGCAGCAGTGGCCTCGCTGCCCGACTCCTTCTACACGTTCATCTCGAATACGACTCCAGTCTCTTGCCATTCAAGTTTTATCAACCTAGATCTCACATCTGTTTTATTCTTCCCAGCTTAGCCTTCAGAAATACAGATTTGTACTCTACCGTTCACAGTTTGATTATGTACATTTGCCTATGGTCGGCAACGATTCTACGCAGTCTACTCGTTATTGGATTTGTTTGACAGCTTCATTTTTTAAGGCCATGGGCATATATCATGAGATATGGTTTTACAGATCATATATACGTATATACAATTTCCCTGATTATATAAATGTAGAGTTTCGAGTTTTAACCGACGTTTATATTTTTTAACTAGTTTTAAACACGTTCGTCAGCTTTTAAATATTTACTTTTGTATGTTGTCTTTGTCTCGATAACGATATACCGACTCCAGGTTTAAACATGTTCTCATCACAATATGGCTGAAACATTGCCAAAGTGGCGTCTTGCATTCATTATCCTGG
Organism: Acanthopleura granulata; assembly: GCA_016165875.1. Lineage (NCBI taxonomy): Eukaryota > Metazoa > Mollusca > Polyplacophora > Chitonida > Chitonidae > Acanthopleura > Acanthopleura granulata. The sequence goes on along the minus strand of JABBOT010000009.1, from coordinate 3,080,393 downwards.
AACTGAACCTTTTTCAAGTGTGCTCCTCAACATGTCATGAAGTTTTCCACTTCCAAAATATGTTTTCTTTAATCCTTATATAATTCTGAGCTCATGTCAAATATGTTTTCGTGAATAATAAATACCATGCCATCACAATAAGCCAGATAGCTGTTTCGACTGCGCATGACCGGAATGTCTTCTCTGGTAGATAAACAGTTCCTCTTGGCTGTGTTGAAAACATTGTAATGGTCGACAGTCACACAAAATTCAGTCTCATTTCGTGCCTTTTATGTGTCTGTTTGACATTTGAGACTATCCACGGCCTCTAGGACTGTTTCAACAGGAAAACTCCTTGAATAGCACACAACAAAAAATTAGAACAGAAAATTAATACTGGTCTGTCGCCGAAGTCTGTGACGTTAAAAGAATGGCACGAATGACCATGTGCTTTTGTTTATCTACCGTATGACGCGTTATGCTCATGCGCAGTTTTGCGCATCTCGAATTCGCTATCTGGCTTATTAACACAAATGTACCTGGCGTGACCACGGCAAGCCAAACTTCGCTAACCGCTATTTTCGATTGTAGTCATCGTTCGGAAAAAGATAAAGTCGTGGAACGGTTTTTGTGAAACCAAGTAAATGTACTCTATTAAAAGTTCGACCCGTTATGTTGGAATCTTATAAATTTGATTTTTGTTTCAATGACGAATAGAAGGAACTTAAGCAACCACAGTGAAGAGGAAGAGGATCTTAATTTTGTTTACCTAACAACGCAGTGACATGATTCGAAAATGGCGGCTTGTTTTCCGAGTGAATGATGTAACATTTGCTTTGATCTTTACTATTCCCACACAATGAAGTGACAAGCCGATACAATTAACAATGAGAATCAGTATGCAGGGTCTTCGGTGCCATTAGCCCACTTGCAGCTAGAGCTGCCATTTGCTACATGTGTTAGTCTCTCTGACAAACAATGGCCTTGACCTGTTTTACTGTCCTAACCAGGTGTTTGGCAATCTGTGGGCCGCACATCATGACGAGGACGTCTGTGGTGATCCTTGGGAGTTCCGGCCAGAGCGACTCCTGGGCAAGAACGGACAGTTGTTGCCGATTGACAGCGAAATAAGAAAAAGGTTAGTTTTAGACACCAGAGCCCGGGAGAGTTAACATTTGTATTGAGGACAATGCAGGCCTTACTTGAGAGAGTTGCTCTGCTTTTCTCTCTCCGCAAACTCTAAAGAAGGGAGTACAGTAAGGTTGTTTCTCCGGAAATTTATGTCTACATGTATATGTAGATTAATGCCAGGGTAAATAAATGCAGGTATGTATATATCTTTATACACTTTTCGGTGGAAAAGTCATTTTTAATAGATTGTCCGATGTACTGCATATTATTTTACCCTTGAAGTCCGGTTATTATGTTTTTATCTCTTCAAGTAATTTGTTTTCAACTGTTTCAAAATTTAAGAATAAAATTCTTAAGAAATGCAAGGTTGTAAATGCATTATGACCTACTGGCCTTCAACAATGCACAAATTGCCAAGGCAGTGAAAGAAATTTAGCTACCTTTAAGTTCATTACACTGCAGGGCCATAAGGGCTACACAGAAGCCTGATGGTATAGACGACGTCAGTCATATTTGGACCTATATACGCGTACCCGTTGTGCCATTTTTATGACAAGAGGGATAATTTGAAACATCGAAAATCAAAATCATCCTTGTTGGGATGATGATACACAAAAGGCTCCTTCATATGTATACATATCTCAACCTGTTGCATTTGTTAGATGCAGTGTAAATGGTGATGATTTCATTGGCTCCGTGGCCAAGGGGATTAGCGCGCTTGTGCATGCAGCGTGCAATAATAAAGGTACCTCTCAGCAATGCGATCACTGTGAGTTCCAGCCCTGCTCACGCTGGCTTTCTGTCCGGTCGTACGTGGGAAGGTCCGCCAGCAATCTGCGGATGGTCCTGGGTTTACCCCAAGCTGAACTCTGCCCGGCTTCCTCCCAACATAATGCTGTTACGTAAAAGTGTAATATTCTTGAGTATGGCATAAAACACCAATAAGATAAGTAAATAAAGAAATTCCAATGGATTTCTCCAGTTGTTGATTAAAATAAAAAAAGTTGCGTCAAGCATACTCCAATAACGCACCTGATTGCACATACGGAGAAGCATTCTGGATCTCTGGCGATATGTTTCACAGTTATATCAAATTTCTCATAAATTGGGAATAGGTTCCGAGCAGACATTCATGTTTACTACATCAGCTTTTTGCAATCAAAGGGCCACCGAGATATCTGTATTTGGACGCAATCTAGAAATTATTCACCGACTTGCGGTACGAATTTAAAATTTGATTTGGACATCATGCCGAGAATATCGACTGGCAAGCTTAGAATAAGAACTAATGACTGCTTTCTCGGACAGGTCACCAGAATTTTTTTTTTACCTTTTATATAATAATTGATCGTCCGTCGCCAGCGCAGCGTATTGACCAGGGTGCCTATCACCAATCTAGCTGTGAGCTCAAGGCCAGCTCTTGCTGGCTTCCTCTCTGGCTGTTCGTGAAAGGTGTGCCAGCTACCTACGGATGGCCTTGGGTTTCCCCCGGGATTTGCTCTGTTTCCTCTCAGTGTAATGCTGGCCACCGTTGTATAAGTGAAATATTCTCGAGTACGGCGTAATACCCCAATCAAATAAATAAATAAATAAATAAATAAATAAATAAATAAATAAATAAATATTTATTTTCGCCTTTTATATGTACTGGTTTAGGGTGTTCGGAAATGCTGTGATTACCGACTTGGAAAGCCCCTTCATGGCATACGAATGTCGAATTTGACGTTTTGATTTCAGGTCACCTTTTCCACTTTTTATTCCTTTTCGCAGTTGGCTCCCTTTTGGAGCGGGAAGACGGATGTGCTTGGCAGAGACATTCGCCCGTTCTAGAGTTTTTCTGTTCATCACCACCTTTCTACAGCGATTTGACTTCCGGCCATGCGCACATGAACCTCTCCCATCCTGTGGTCCCAGGGGCTTTGCAAATGGAATCACATTGCGTGCGCCAAAATACAACATTCGTGCTTATCTTCGTTAGCTTTTGGCAGGGGAAGAACATTTGAAGGGATGAGGTTGGTAGGGGAAGTGGCGATCTTCTTCGCTAGTAGCAGGCAGTGGATGAGATTGAGAGATGAGGAGACTTTGAGATTTGGTTGACACGCGATCGGGTGATTTTCTTCGCCAGGCGTAGGCAGCGGATGAGGTTGGCAGGATACGGAGCTATGTGGAGATAAGATTGGCAGTGGACGATGTGATTTCGACATGGCAAGGGAAATGGTTGGCAGTGGATGCAAGAGGTTCAGACAGGATGGGATAATTTTTTTCACCAGTAGATGGACAGGGAAAGGAAGACTTCCTTCGCCATTGGTTGGCAGTGGATGAGATTTTCTTCGCCGGTAGACGACACAGTACGAGGTGATTTTCTTCACCAGTAGTTGAGAGGGCACGAGGCAATTTTCTACGCCAATATTTGACAGTAGTTGACAGAGTGGGAGCTGAATTTCTTCGCCAGTGATTGACCAGGGTGAGAGTTGATTTTCTTCGCCAGTAGTTGACAGGGTGCGAGGTAACAACTTCCTTCGAAGTTGTTAAAGGATGGGATTGCTGTAAATTTTGTTTGCTCGTCTAAATTGATTAATTAAAGCTGAACCGCCTGTCCGTGTCTGTAACTAATGAGTCTTTTCATGGAAACAGTAAATCCCCAAACCCAGTAGTAGTGAAACACAGAGTAATGTATTTCGCTGTAGTAGCGGGTGCTAACTTTATCCTTGTGCTACGAGAACTTCTGTTTCTGTGTGCTGTCAATCATTGACGTAACTGTTTAGTATTCATGTCATGCATATTCCCGCCCACGGAGGGCAGTTGTGTCAACCCCGCGAGAACTGCATGAGGCTTCGTTGCACGCCGCGATGTCATCTGACAGATTCTGTGAGCGTGGAGCCCACCACGGTGTGAGTGACAGTTGCATATAGGAACTTTCTTGACAATCTCTTGTTTACGAATCGAGTTCGTGAACTGTCTGTGTTTGATATCAGAGAATCCTGAGGAGAAAAACATTCGAACTTTACAACAACATGTATGGCAAATCCTTGACTTTTAGCCTTCAGTGGAGGACACTTACGAAGTTGATCATGATTACGGCTATATTCGGCCACACTTCACGTTGTTTCTAACGTAAAATTACTAACGTTTTTGTAGTTGTAATTTTGGATATTCAGACTGCGGTTTATTATAAATTGAGCAACACCGGTGCACGTACAGTGCAGAGTTCACGTCCGATGAACTAGGGAGCCAACACCGATTTATTCCCTTCAAAGTATTGTCCCTTGCTTTCGTGTGACATTGTTAAGTAACGCATATTGTTTGATTCTTTGTTTATAATTCCGCTGTGAATTTTGTCCTCAATGCTTGTTTTTGCTCCTTCCAGCCGTTACCGCTTCCCACCCGGAATAAATGCTTCACAAACTAACTGCCGAGTGTCAGGTTTGAGTGATTCGATATTCAGCGGTGCTAGGTTAGCTGTCTGCTATCTTGTTACGACAAGAGAGGCAGAACATTCTGCATTATTTCACATGGGCCTGCATCTTTTCCTATAATTACCTGTGATAAGAATGCAGGCCCAGGCCAACTGTAACGCTTAATACAGGTAAATGGATTAGTCAAGCAGACGGCTTGGCGTAAGTATGCCTACCAATACGTCATTCAGCATTCTATCCCGCCATATGTCTAATCCCCTGGATTATACAGTGCCTTCTCATCGCACGGAATTGTGAGGAAAAATGAAACAAACACACGGACGTACACACGGACTGCCTCAGTTGAAAGCCATCAGTTATCCATTGGCGGTTCATCCAATCAGCATCTCATTCCCCTGTCCATAGTGAAGCTAAACGGTATGCGACGTAACTTTAGGATGTGACACACGTTTAGCATGCAGAAGTGCTGTAATACTCTTCAAGGCGATAATTAATAAGGAGGATGGCTCGGTCGGTCATGTGCTATTCAATAATTTTTTTCATTGCAGTTTCACATGGGGTTCAAGAATATTTCGCCGGTGCAACCTCGGCCAGTAATATGGTGTTTATAAACCGGGCAGAGCCCGTGGGAAACCCACGACAATACACAGGTTGCTGGCAGACCTTCACACGTACTGCCGGAGAGAACGTAGGATGTAGATTAGGATAACTGGATTGCTCAATAGGTCCAACGCCAAAAACGGACCTAAATGAGCTGTCCCAAGATAAGGACCAGCCATCATCTTGTCAGGATTATGGCTCTGAATTAGTTACTGGGATCTGTATCACAAGACTTCGTAAGTCACTTTTTTCGTAATTTTTCTCATAAATGACGTCGTCTAGGTCATATCGCCATAAGGCGATGTGACTTACGAAAAAAGTTACGAGAAATTGATTTATTCAGTTTTGTGAAAGTGGGCTCAGATCTCTGGTGAGGGAGAGAGAAAATTCACCCCCGAGCTAGGCACCGAGGATTTACCAAGGTAAGCGAGCAAAAATGTCCTTGTGGGATATTCTGGACAAATCCGGTCTCTTTGTTAGTTTGTTCTAACTCTTCGTCTAAATGTTTAAGAAGTAAACGCACACTGGAGGGTTATTTGACCGTTTAACGCCCAAAAGTAGACAAGCCGGCCGTAGTTTTGTCGAAAGTGCATGAAAGATGAATTTAAGCTGTGAATTGTCATGGATATTGATAAAGGCACGTGCCAATTATCAATATAATAAGGGATTTGTGGGAAAACTAAACAGCTCGGATAAAGTATAATAACATTTCAACAAAATTCCATTCTTGTTTTCATCAAGTATGACGGTTGAAGATGGCCAAATTTATCACGCTGAGTTCCTGGAAAAGGTATCATACAGGGTATCATGCTTGGTCCACCTGTCTAATGAGATACCTTTTTCGAGTTTTTCTGTGCAATGGTGATTCGGTCCCAAGCTGATTTAACTATTAATCTCTTGCACTGCACGAGTAATATATTATCAGTTTATCCACAAAACGTCATCGTAATTGCAGGAATGAACAATACACCATGCAGCTTGGACATAAATTACCAATGACAGAAAAGGTTCCAAACTGCAATATGGGTGCACAAGTGGACATCTTCAGGAAGATGTATGTAAATTTTCATCGAAATGGGTGTTGTACTTTGGCTTGGAAAAAATGTCCACAAACAGGCGCGTAAGATGGATTCCACTATACCCTAACTTTGCTGTGCTACTATGACTCTAAGCAGCATAATATCAACTCACTACGGTTTTGCGTTACACAAGAATTCATCGCGATGAGATGAGAGAAGGCATGTGAACAAAAATCTCAACAATAAAGAGTCGTTCAAGCAGGTTTGTGGAGTTCAGTTATTAAGTGAGTATATAACACAACACACCATCAAAACAGCAAAACTCTTCCTCAACATTACCAGACTTTTGTCTGGTGTATTTTTTAAATCTCTCGTACATTTACACCTTCTTCAATCAATGGCGTCCATGGAATGGAGACAATTAAATACATGCCTTTGGCCAGGTACATGTATATATGGCTGCGAGAGTACATAGCACTTTCATCACAAGCTCATGGAGGGATTTTAGTCCGGCTTGTTTTGTGAATAGATATACCATTCATCAATGCAGGAATTCACACAATTCCTAACTCTGGACCAAGGATAAAATTAACACAAAAGAAAAAATAAAAAATTACAACAGTGAGCACTTTGACATGGGTAACCGACTGTTATTCTGGTATTCTGTCAATGGCTCACCACAACTGCAGTTTAACCCTAATATTCATTAGCAATCAACTGGCTGTATCGCTCTGGACATTTGCTGGCTGATGTGCACGTGTCCGAAATTCAGGCATTTTGCACTTTGTACTTAAGGCAGTACAATACATAATGTAAATACATAGTGTCAAAATGGTTTTTCAACTGAGAGCTGCCGATGCTTCTGAAGGTTTTTTGTTTGATCTCAGGTCTATCTGGAGTCAAGCCAGTGTGCATCAAGGGCAAAAACTCTTGAATAAAGTGGTCATCTGTGTTGGCTTGTCTTGGATCATGGTAACACATGCCACACTTCAGTACGGTCATACTTGCAGGTGTCGTCTGCTGGTGCTCTATGCTACAGGATTAGCAAGTTGGGCAGAATTTGCAAACGCATTTCCGTTTGTGGTGCTAAGGTCTTCATCACTGAGGTTATCTCCCTTGCTGAGATGTTCCTGGTATTTTTTTTCATGCACACCATCTGAAAACAAACAGAAAATCAATCTATAAATTCAAAAGTTAAACAGCTCACCCAACTTAACTGAAAAACCCGATAGTCAGATATGTTTGGTTTTACTACCTGCAAGTCAGAAGCCAAATGAGCTCTGGCAACCCACAGTGAGAGAGTAATGACTGAACTTTCAAAACAGAAACCCTGTGTAAACAAAATCAAAGGCTTAAACTTTTATTTGAGAATAAAAACAATCTCTCTTTCCCTGTCTGTTGATGTGATTACTGGCTGTCCAATAATTGCCTTATTTTTTGCACAGTCTGAGTAAATAAACACAAGGCAAGAAACCTGAAATCAGACACAAAACTTCAAGATCTACATCACTCACAATATGAAAATGAACTACATGTAATATCTGAATCCTTGATACAGTAGTAAACTGGGTGTACATGTAACATCTAAATTTTTACAAGGGACAATTGCGTGTAGGTGTAATATATAAACATTTGAAATCACTAACTAGGTTCAAAATCTGTATCTTTACAAGCTTTTACTAAGTGCAATATCTAAATCTATCAGATGTGATCAATCACTCATATTAGACTTACACACCTAATTAATTATCATCTCAATATTTGACTGGGATCTCATCTCAGTACACCGACATCTGTCACTTGTAAGATGGCTGTCAGTTTTATGGGTGGTGGAAGCAGTGTACCCGGACAAAACCTTTGGTAAATAACTGATGAACTTTTCCACACGAGTTATACAGACACATGTAGCGAATGCCATATTAGTGGAAGGCAAGTAGTCTCCACTGAATGTCGTGTAAGACCATCTGAATATGCCAAAGAAGCACTATCCACTGATTTAGTCTTATTACGTACCTAATATCAACGAATTAAATCATTTGAAACTAAAATAAAAGCAACTGTTGGAATGCCAAGTGCTTTCAGATGCTTCAAAGCTTTCCATCCATAATCTTCATGTTATTCCCAAATTGGCAAGTACATGCAGGGGTTTAATGGAAGCATTTTAGATGATACTGAGTTTACAGTGGTCCACACCAAACCCAAGGATATTTCCCTCAGGGACTGTGGTGCTAAACTTAAGAGTCTCCCTACATGTACATGTGAACAGACTGTGTCCCATAACACCAACACCCGAAGACCATGCTGTTAGCAGGTAGACAAACTAAGGAGCTAGGATTATGTAGCTACATGTAAATGCATAGGTTAAGCGTGCCAGCTAAAAAAACAAATACTCCACCAAAATTGCTATGCACTATACAACACAGAGTAAACAACAACCCACAGTCCACTGGTAAAGAACACACAGTCCAGATGTGTAAACAGTCAACACAGACCTGAGTAGTGTAAAAACCCAGCAAACAAGTATACAACCCATTCAACTAGTATACAACACACAGTCAACTGGTATACAACACACAGTGAGCCTGCCCACACAACACACAGTCAACTAGGATACAACACAGTCAATTAGTATACAACACATAGTCGATTAGTATAAACCACAACAGAGTCTACTAGTATACAACAGTCAGTATGAAAAACACAGTCAACTGGTACAAAACACAGTCAATCAGTGTACAACACAGTCAACTAGTATTCAACATACTGTCAATGACATGTAGCGCCAGTAATCTTGTCGGTTGACTATTGGTCGCTGTGCCTATGTCACGTGACATCTTCGTTCTGTTGCGCATGCCTACAGCGGTTGGTGTTCTTTGTGTAAGTTTTCCCGCCTGTTGGCAGTCTGTGCAGTGCCGCCTTGTGTGCGTGATTAACGATTCTCGGTTACCCACAGCCGTCGTCTTGGGGTTCTGTCCCGGTCTAGTTCCCCCCGGAGGAGTGAGTGTATTTTATCAAATCTGGCTGGGTGGCAGCGCTTTCATAAACCCATTTCCAAGACTTGCAGCCCACACAAAGTGCAGCAATTTCATTCTGATCGGACGAAGTATTACACATAAGGCGCCGGACAGGCAGGCAGAGAGAGTCTGGTAATCATGGGCCACGGAAATGTTCTCTGAGTAGACTTTGAACACCTTTTAAGCACAATGGCTGGTACGCACAGAACTCATAAACAATGGTGCCTCGGCAAGGCAGAGACTGTGAACTCATTTGAAAATTGGAAACAGAATCTCCATTACACGCTCTCACTTGACGCAAATCTCGCCCCATTTCTAGCCGCTGGGGCACAATGGCTAAAGAAAACCCGTTTCATAGCTTTACCGACGATGGTAAAGAAGTTGGGGCCGCTCGGCGTTGTACTGCCCAGCAAAAGGCAAACATCCTGGAGGTAATGCTAGGGCAATTTGCCAATTACTGTCCTGAAACAGCATGAAATACCATAGTGGGGATTCCACCTCAGTCAACAATTTTTGGCAAGTCATACGCCTACATTTTGGTTTCCAGTCTATAGGTGCCCATTTTCTTGATTTTGCGTCAATTCATCTTGAACCGGTAGAGCGGCCTGAAGATCTTTATCAAAGACTTATTGCCTTTGTAGACGATAACCTTCTACTCCATCATGGTGAGATAGTAACTGAAGACGAAGAAATATCACCTTCTTTAGAAAACTTTACTATCCTTATTTGGCTCCCCCTAATACATCCTGAGCTACACAAACTTGTAAAGCAAAGATACGGCACTGGGTTACGCTCGCCTACACTTGCGCCTACAAAACCCGAAATCTCACAGGCCTTATCTTCCCTACTGGACGAAATGCAGGCATGCCAAATGGCACGACCAGATCGCAACTTTCTGGGTGAATGTAATTTCTTACCTGATCAGGACAAAAAGTATTTGGCCAAGGCTAGACAAATATCCCACATTCTTTACTGCTCTGACACAGAAGAAGAAACAGAATACGAAGCTATCCCACCCCCTAGTCCAGAATGTTTAGAAACTGCACCAGTTGTGCCTACCCTCAGAGTGCAAATTCGGAAATCACCCTACTTTGGTCTTGTCGTAGAAAATCTTGATGTCGATGTTCCTGCAGGCACACCTCTTATAGAACTGAATGACATTTCAGTCCGCCCCGCAAAGCGACAAATAATCCTCAGTGACGGCTGTATCTTTCATTATCATTGTGCCGACAAGTCGCGCTCACACCACACCACTCATCGCGCTCACCTTCTCCGAGCGCCGTCATCAAAGACATTGTGACCGGGGGAACATCACAGACTCAACATTTGCCCTGGGGCCTCGTTGTGATAACCGGTCAACGCCTATCACATCAAATACATGGCCGCCACCGGACCTTGTCTCCAGCGTCTCAGGAAAGATTCGTATCCCAAACGATACTGACATTCCTAAGGTTATTAAATCTCATTAACATTTTTGCCAAATCCACCATGTATATATGCCTTCTGAAAACCCCCGGACGTCCCGGAGTGGTCTTTGCTTGCGCACAAAGAACACAAAGCGAACCGATTTGAGCGTCACTCGTCTAAAGTTATCCTCGATCCCGGCAATGTTCTTCCACCAAACATGAAGGCCAAATTACAATCGTTGCTAGAACAGTATGACAAAGTCTTTGATCCCAAGTTCAAAGTGTTAACATGGGACCCGTCCAGCCCCCACAATGCAAAGGCAGATTGCCATTATATTCTAGAAAGAAACGGCTTCAGCACAAATTTGATGAACTGGAGTCTCTAGGAGTCTTTGTACGATCGGAGGAAGCTGCTTTCGAATATCTTAACCCGTCCTTTCTTGTGAAAAAGCCTAGTGGAGGTTTTCGACTAGTCACAGCCTTTGCAAACATCGGTCGCTACAGCAAACCGCAAGCTTCCCTGATGCCAGACGTGGATTCTACCCTACGACATAAAGGAAAATGGAAGTCTAGCATTACCACTGACCTGTCAAACGCCTTTTACCAGATTTCCTTCTCCAAACGATCAATGAAATACTGCGGAGTAGCTACCCCTTTCGCGGCGTAAGAGTATATCCCTCATCAGCTATGGGAATGCCGGGAAGCGAAACATCCCTTGAGGAACTTACCTGTCACGTTCTCGGGGATTTACTAGTGGAAGGAAGTGTCGCAAAGCTGGCCGATGATTTGCATCAAGGTGGGAACACATTGAAGAACTCCTTAATAACTGGCGTCGACTGCTCGATATTCTGCAAAAGAACAGCCTTAACCTGTCTGCTGCTAAGACCGATGTTGCCCAGTCAAGTGTCATCTTGCTCGGCTGGCTATGGCGTCAAGGCAGTATATCTGCTAGTTCACAACTCTTGCGGCTTGTTCTTGCCCAGAAAAATTCTCTGGATTCCGCTCATTTATCGGGGCGTATAAGTCATCGGGCGTGTCGTTCCCGGGTGCTCTTGCATGTTATCCCCGCTGGATGAAGCCACCGCAGGCCTATCTTCATCGGATACGGTTGAATGGACAGATAGTCTACGGGACTTCTTCTATAACGCCCAAGCTGTCCTGTCTTCACATCAAATATCGTCTGGAGGATTCGTTATGGATTATTACCGACGAATCCGTTAAGGAAACGGAGAAGCACGTAACACGGAATGGTAAGCAGCGGTTAGCCGGGTTTTTTAGTGCTAAACTTCGTTGACACCAAGTCACTTGGCTCCCGTGTGAGGTAGAAGCTTTGTCGATCGGTGTGTCCACAAAGCATTTCAGCCCCTACATCATTCAATCAGACCATAAAGCTTGCCTTCTTACTGAGAGTAAGCCTTGTGTGCAGGCTTTCGCAAACCTGTGTCGTGGGGAGTTCTCCACCAGCCCGCGTGTAGCCACATTCTTGGGGACAGTGAGCCGTTACCAAGTGTCTGTTTGTCATCTCAAGGGCTCCACAAACCTCCCTTCTTACTTCGCTATCCGCAACCCCCGTCCCTGTGACCATCCATTATGTCAGGTGTGTTCTTTCGTTCAACGGATGGAAGACTGCGTTGTTCGATCTCGCTCAGCAGAGGGTATAATTACAGGCCAAAACGAGCTACCATGCCCACACCGAATAACCTGGCTGGCTTTGCAGTCTGAGTGCGCAGATCTGCGCCGCACCCACGCTCATCTGAAACAAGGCACTCGTCCATCTAAAAAACTCACCAACATCAAAGACGTGAAACGCTACTTAAACGTTGTCACCATTTCTAAAGATGGTCTCCTTGTCGTTCGCAGGCACGATCGATTCCAAACCTCCCGCGATAGCATCGTCGTTCCTCGTCAGATCCTTGATGGGTTACTCACTGCCCTTCACGTTAAGCTGGACCACTCATCCACACATCAGTTAAAGTTAGTTGTGAACCGCAGCTTCTTTGCCCTCGACATGGAGAAGAAGGCAATCGGTAACGTTACTTCGGGTTGCCATCACTGCGCATCCCTAAAGAAAGCGGCACAGTATGTCAGGCTACAGTCATCAGAGCCGGTACCCTCGACTGTCCGTGTTTCCTTTGCTGTGGACGTAATCAAGCGAGCATGCCAACTAATTATCGTCCTCAGGGAATCAGTAACGTCATACACTAGGTGAACATTTATATCAGACGAAAAGAATAAAACACTTCGTGGCAGTCTCCTCTCATCCTTGAGTTAAAACCTTTGGAAGGGCCACCAGCAGTGATTCGGACTGATGCTGCTCTAGGATTCAAAGCTCTCGTCATGACAAGCTCCTCCATCAATATGGCGTGTCAGCTGAAATTGGGAGAGTGAAAAATCCAAACAAAAATCCTGTCGCGGAATTATTCGGGAGCTAGAAATGGAATTGTTGCAACAAGATGCGCATGGAGCCCGGATCTCGCCGCTTCAGCTTGCATCCGCCACCTCTCGGTTAAATTCCGGCATTCGATCTAGGGGTTTATCTGCAGGAGAAACGTGGACTCAGCGCGACCAGCTCTCCAATATCCAAATCCCAATCCAAGATCAAAGTCTTATACTATACCAACAGATGCGGCAGAGAAAACCATCGGCATAGCGAGAAGTCCAAGAATCCGAAATGCATTCGTCCACGGATTACTTCCCTGGAAGTTGGTGACCTCGTGTACCTGTATTGAGACAAATGAAAGACCCGTGCACCTGGCAGGTACCTGGTGGTTTCTTTGAATGGTCAATGGTGCGAAGTTAAGAAGTTTACCGGCTCTCCGGTACATAGCTCCCCATACCGGATCCGACAAGATGAGTGTTATAAGGTGGTCTATCCTTGCCGACCAAGATGGGCTTCAAAACTCATCTGGGGAAGCTGAAAACGGCGGTCGTCTTCGTGTTCTGTCGCGGTGTACTTCTCCGTCAGAAGTCAAATCTGGCGTAGCATACAGCAAACAGTCAGAAACGCACAGTCATGAAAAACATGAAAAGTTAACCTGTAAACATTACAATAATCAAGCAAATTAGAATATAAAATAAGACATGACAATATTTAATGCGGAATGACACATCACTTATGCCGGCAGAACATGAAGTTAACCAGTAAACACTATCAACGTCAGACATCAAAACACTAACGGCAGCATTAAACATCACCCAAATTAGGCCTCACTATGCCCAGTGAAGAAGCATTTCAAAGCACTTGATCAGGAATTAAAAAGCAGTATACTGAATCAGGCAGGCAAAATGAACTTCCCACAAAGCATTACAACACTACATACTGTCATGCAACACATTATCAAGCATTAGAACATTGATAAAAATGTACAGAGGCAAGTTTACAGGAGAACAACAATGCTAATCAACCACCACATAAAAAGTAGATGTGTTTTTACTCTGGCTTTATGGGTAGGAGTCGAGCATCTCTTCAGGGTGTCCCATTATGTCAGAATCCAGGGCGGATATATCTGAGACCGAGTCGTTACTTCCTGGTAAATAAAGTTGTTTACACCATAAAGTTTGTCTTGCTCAAATACATTCTATTACATGAAAGCTACATGCACATTTGCCATATGTAATTTTAGCAAATAATTATTCCAGAAAAGTGGACTGCTTTCACGCTGTAAACCAATAAAAATGTCTCTAGAACATGTCGAAGCCTTACACATGTAAATTTGTAACAAATTCACTATTTTTGTGTTTCGTGTGTTTAACACTATACTCAAGAATTTTTATTTCATATACAGTTACGATGACAGTCGTATTTATGGGTGAACATGAAGATTACTACATGTAGTTTATGTACCAAAGAGTTACAATAAGGGAGTTTCTAGTTCAAACTCTTTTATCGCCAAAGGTAAGGAAGGTCATACTGTATAATGTGACTGGTTCAAAATGTTAGGCAACTATTTTTGATTGCATTTACTACAATATAGGCATCTGAGAAAAGTATCGCAAAAAGTTATTAAAAAAATTAATTTAACAAGCTCCTGAATGAAGGAAAGGTCGCTTGCACCTCCTTAACACAGTGAGACAAATGATCCACACATTTATTGTCAACAAAATTAGATTTTTGACCAGTCAAATGTTACAGTCGATCTCTTTTTACCTTTTGCCACAAGAGAGTTCAAACTCGAAACTCCTCTATTGTGATTAACGCATACAGTTAAGTTGCAAGTTGTATCCATGCTATTTGTTCCTAAGCTCAACTCCTGAAGTTAAAAAAAAAACAAACATGTTTTCGAGCATCAGTTTTCTTGCCTTCTGGAATCAGCTCTAATTTTCTAGATTTAACCTGGAGCTGATCCAAGAATTTGCTATGTAGGAGTTTGGTTGCCATGAGCATTAAGGAAGCAGACAGAGATTCCACAAAGCCATTTCTGACTTCAGTTAAAAATTTAAAATATGATTTAAGATATTATTTTGTGACCTTAAAAATTAAAACTTTGACCACAACATCAACGTTATCTTAGGACAAGTGCAATAAAATTTAAACATTAAGTTCCAAAACCTGGATTAAGACAAAATTTTACACTGATGATTTTTCACAATACTCATATAGCAGTATAGGGGCACAACTGCCAAAAGAGTAACATCGCATTGATCACTGCATAACAGATACGTTATGAGTGCTATATGAAATTGATGACTATTTCCCAGTTATCTTCAATTCTGACGCTATGAGAGGGAGAGAGTTGGTTAGCACACTAGCACAGCGTAATGACCCAGAAGCCTCTCACCAATGCAGTTGCTGTGAATTCAAGTCCAGCTCATGTTGGCTTCCTCCCGGGCCGTAGGTGGGAAGGTGTGCCAGCAACCTGCGGATGGTTGTGGGTTTCCCCTGGGCTCTGCACGATTTCCTCCCACCACAATGCTGGCCACCATTGTATAAGTGAAATATTCTTGAGTGCGGAGTAAAACACCAATTAAATAAATAAATAAATATATAAATGAGAGGTAAAGGCATGTCAAGACTGGCTACGGGTAGAGAATTCTTCTACATGTACATGTTTGCAGTTTCAGAAATACAAGTTACACTGAGAATCAAACATTACTGCCTTGGTGAACACTGTACTCTACCTTGTACAAAAAAAAGGATTTGAACTTCAATTCACTGCAGTTACAATACATATATATATATATATATATACCCCCTCCCCCCTGCAAAAGAAGAAATTATTTCATATGCATGGTCATGTACATTTTACTGTAATGTAAAAAGCTAGTTTTTTTGTTTACTTTGTTTATATGAAAGACCATATAGAACACAATACATACAAACAAAGAGCATGCACTCATTACCTAAAATGCCACTTTGTGCCGACTCCAAATATAGTCTTCAGTATTTTTTGACATTTTTTTCCAGTGGTTAAAATGGAACTTGAGAATTAAGGTGCTATGGCTGACTTTTTCGGCCATATTGAACAGGCTGAAGCAGAGTGACTTCACAGATTCTTTTTAGCTGACTGTTATTCGTCTACAGGGCAATGCCTGCATCCGTACTTAATGTGGAAATATAAAAGTTACAGCATACATGAATTCAGCACAGCACCGAAAAAAAAAATGCCAAAAAATAATGAAGACCATATTTGCAATCAGCACAAAATGGCTTTTCAAATGCTGCATAGTTTTCTTGAATGTGGACTGTTCTTTTAAATAAAATACATCTTTATCTTACCAACCTCGGACGGCGGCATCCACCCTTGCTCTGTCTCTGTCGATAAACAGAGCAGTGGCTAAGAAGCAGGCCCCTCCTAACACACAGACAAACGTGGTGATGAATAAAGCGTACTGGAGTGTGATGAACTGTGACATTACCTCCCACTTGTCAGTGTAACGCCATGACAAACTGGATGCTATCTGCAGATAGGTACAAAGTTAGCAAGTTCTATAGATGCAAGAGGTGTTTATAGATATAGAGTGTGGAGTAAATGGCCACAATATACATAATGAATGGAATATATCTAGCATCTCTTGCCCTTTTCTCATCCACTGCACACTCAACCAATGTTTTTGGTATTCAACCTTCACTGTGAAATATTTCCAAAATAATACTCCATGCACATGGTTTTATTTATTTATTTTTTTGATTGGTGATTTATGCCACATGCAAGAATATTTCACTTATATGATGGCAGCCAGCATTATGGTGGGAAGAAAATGGGAAGAGCCAGGGGAAAACCCTGACCATCCACAGGTTGCACATGCTTTTCATTGCATTTTAATTGTACAGCAGTGCAACTAGTTCATGAAAAATTCCATAAAACCATAGGTCATTTAGTGTAATTCTTAAAAGTTCATTTTGACAGAAACAGCTGAGTTTGGTAAAACCGGTGTGAACCTTGCATCATACAATCAATGAAAAACAAGAGGAAAATCACAGCCTGTGTAAATAATAAAATAACTCACCTGGCCAACAAGGTAAGGGCTTCCAGCATCTCCTAGTGCATGGGACATGAGGATTTGAAAAGACTCAGCAGTTGAGCGACGTGTGGGCAGGACTACATACTGTAAAAATAAGCTCAACAGATTTAAATTGACCACAAGTCAACTGTGAATGAGGGACTGATTGATTCTTTTATCACTAAAATTGTTAAATTTGGCAATGGCACCACAGGTCCTTTATGCTATGAGTGAAAGTTTCACTGGATGGGGTATGCCTGATTCATTTCTTTTTTGTTTCAGTACCGGGGTTCTATATCACTCATTTGACAATAGTCAGGACTGCAAATTGCAAATAACAGTCTTTCAACTTCGTTAATCAAGGTTTTATCATCAATTGGTCAACGCATGACGATGCAAAAGGCAAGGGAGGGGCTCAGCTTTTGAAAATAATAGACAGAAATGTGATTGGATCACATACTGATACATTTTTGTAGATGAAAAATACATGTCGGAATGTAAAAATTTGCAGTGAAGCCAAAGGATTAACCTTTCAGGTAATCATACAATAAACAAACAGTAGTTTAATAGTTAAAATATGTGTGAAATACACTCACCAGTAACATATCGGCTACAATGGCCCAATTTAAACACAGCATTGTCTCACCGAGGAATATTAACACCTGAAAGATGAGCAAAATGAAAAGATCTTATTGAACATTTCAAAAGTAATGACTGTCCACGGATTCCTTTCAGATTTCCAAGCCTGCAAGTAAGCAGCATGTCTTGGACATTGTCAGGCATCATATCCCATCTTGTCAGGTAAAAACTGAAATGGTGCCTGGCAAACTTCACATGTAAATAACAATGGGAAAAGCTCAAAGCATTAATTCAGTTGAACTGGTTTTCAAATTTGTCACTCTCGTCTCAAAATGTTATCTGCAGGTCGGCATTACTGGTTTCTTGGGTTTGAATTGGACTTCCTCTAATAGTGATGAAATAAATTTAAACCAAAGCTATAAATTCAAAAAGGAAATGAAAAGTTTTCTTCGCATATATTTTTTTCTGCTCTTTGAACAAAGTCTCTGGAAATGAAGAGCCTGAAAATGCATCACACAATAATGTAATAAGATTGCATATACCATCTGCTGCACATACATGTTAGGTGCTAACCAGCTGCCCCCAAGGCCTTCAGAAAGCCAGTGTATTCTAGTAGTGTGCTACTAGTGCACTCTTAACAAGCTTTTAACACTTTACCACCCTGCATCTATTAAGCTTGGAGAGTTAGTACAGTGTGAACACCGTATCCAAGCAAGTTGAGTTTTCAGTCCAGTACACTACCACTCTACTGGGTCACTACAGAGAGGCTACTGGCAAGCTTCTGAAACTCTCCTAGAGATATTTTAGCATCTCTTTCACATGAGTGATTATGGCCCTAATAATGCTGCTTCACTTCTGACATTTTTTAGGAGTATAACTTGTAAACAGTATAAAAATAATACATGAAGTTTAATAACAATAGATACTGGCTAATCCAATGAATGTTTTCAAAGTGACGTTGCATCAAAATTTGCACTTTAATATTTTAAGAGGACAAGTCTGCAAATAGGTGCTTCACATTTTTAAACACTCCTCTGGTGAAAGTGGTATGACCCAAAGGACCTTTGCTCAGTATGTATAACCTGGACAACATGGTGATAACATTTCATCCAAAAGAGTGTATTCAAAGATGTCAGACACCTATTTGCAGGTTTCAGATGAGAGGACGCTTACCCACGTTGCTCCTTCGTTATATTGTGAGACTACAATGGCAAAATACAGGAATGGAGTACACGACAGCATGCCAAAGGCGCAGACAAGTGGGTCGGCCCGAGGGTTATGCTTCTTGAGCCTCCTTGCCGACTCCGTGCCCAGCGCCACACCCACAAATCCTGCGGCACATGTGATACCTCCAAATATCAGGCCAACTCTGCAACAACAACAACATTTTATTACACATATTCATTACCTTATCCGATTATTGCAGAACTCAAGAACCTTTCTCACTTGTGTGGAAGCACTCCATTTTATGGTTGGAGGAAACCAGTGTGTCTGGCATACACCATTTACCTTTGGCAAGTAAATGACAAACTTTCCATGATATACTTGCATACCAAGTCAGCACGCCAAAAGACTGAAAAGCATCATCAACCTTGCTCTGTCACCTAGTCATGGGGGAATATAAAAGTTTCTGTGAATTGCCAGGACTGAATCAAAAGCTCAGGTCCACTCACCTATGTTTGGGACTCACTTACACACTACCTTAAGTCATGTGAACTCTGCATTCTGGCAACATTTAACACAGGCTGGTTCTATTGTTGTTCAGATATACTCTAAAAAGATTATGTTATACCGTTGTAACAGACCTAAGATTTCTCCATGACTAAGTATACATGTACCCAATTTGCCAGATTCTCAGAGTTTTACAGACTTCAGAATGTTTGCTTGAGGTTTCTTTAGAAGGTAGTGTAATACCCTACTGGAAAATGTAAGTTTCAGGCTCAGCACTGAAAGGAATACTTCAATTGCATCTAAATATATATATAAATGTATATATATATATATATTGTTTTTTGTGCAAATTTTAGAGAAAACATAGTTTTCAATTTTCATCTGATATCAACAGTTAGAAAAGACCCATGGTTATAGAATGAATACACTCAAAACTGTGAGAGCTGTCATACAAATGTGAATGAGCCCAATGAGAAGATTTGTTTGTCTTTTTAATTATAATTAAGAATTTTTAACTGCCATAATGGCAGTCAATCTTTTAGGGCTGGAGGAAACTGAAGTGCTCTGAGCAGACCATCCACTTTTGGCAAGTCCAAGATGCCCGTTGTCACATGTGATCAGGGTGTGGCAGTTCAGCACCCCATATGGGTGAATGAGAAATGGTGTTCAATGAACGAAACACTGCGTAAGTGACCTGCAGAGTTGGAAGATGACGATGGCATTACTTACCGGGCTTCCTCGCCCATTCGCCCGCTCTGGACACCGATGGCGTACATCATGAAGTAAGGGGCCCAGAAAGCCAAAGCTCCAGTTACGAAGGCCACGCAGGTAAACCCAAATGAGGACAGAATAAAACTCTTACTGCAAAAGATAACACAAAAACACACATAAACTCACAAACAAATTCTGCCATGTTAATAACTATTTAATCGAGTTATGAAGTCTTTAGACAAAAAGACTTAAAAGAGCTTAAACCTCAAGGGTACTAGAGCACTTTTATCTTTTAATAACACAGCCAAGCAGTGGTTATTTCCACACAGTTTGATAAATGTCTTTAATAAGTGTGTAGGGTAGAAATGAGATCACATGATCACACAACAACTCTTTAGAAGCAAGATGCGACTGAATTAGTTGAGCGCGTGGGGTGTATGATTCCACTGGATGACCTACATACACACACACAGCACAGTTAGGACCAATCTGTAACTGAGGCGAAATAGCTCCAGTATTTAATCCATCGAAGGGATCAGGTGCATCAATTTGAAGAAAAACAGGCTGCTAACCTTCATTCCAAGAATGAGCCAATTATGCAGAACACCAACACTGACACCCCCACTTTTTCCCTCTCTCCCAATCAGAAAACGCTGGTAATATTGTAAAGGTGGTTGTTATAGAAACCAGAGAACATGACATACTTGTGTAGAAGAGCCTTAATATCTGTCCACCAGGACGTGTGGGTGATGTGGGTACCTCCCTCTGCCTGACCCCTCTGGGGCTCCTTCACCAAAACCAGAATTAAAACAACACTGATCGCCCCGAATATGGGTGTCACCTGAACAAAAAATAATACAAGACTCCTTCATTAAAATTTCACAATGTGGCTGTATTATAACGAGAATAGCAGTCTGCAAGATGGGTGAATCACAGATGGGTTTATCTTTGTTTTATTACATGTACCTTGATATCAGAAGTACCGATCAAATGCACTGTGTATTTATTTATTTATTTGATGGATCGTATTCCAGAATATATCACTTTTATGACGGAAACAAGTGTTATGGTGGGAGAAAACTGGGCAGAGCACAATCATCCACAAACACACAATCATCCACAAACACACAATCATCCACAAACACACAATCATCCACAGGCTGTCCCTTCCAAGGTACAACTAGAGAGAAAATCAGCTTAACTTGACTATAACTAAAACCAATCACATTGGTGAGAAGCTTCTGTGCCACTGTACAGTGCCAGCATGCTAATCACTAGGCCAGCGCGGGCCCTGAGTAATGCACTGTGTAATGAAAACATTTAAACACGTCAGGCTAAACATGAGATTGTGATCGAATGCTTAAGTATTTGGACATCAGGTTTACGACAGCAAACCAGCAACTAACCCTACCAGTTCTCACTCATGGAGGCATTGAAAAGCACCTGTGTTATCAGATTTTACCTGCCACTGGCCGTGAGTGCAGACGGGTTATGCATGTTGTTGTTTTGTATTTGCTGTCCATCAATAAGGAAACTTATTGATGGACTTACTACCTGACTGGCTGTCAGTATGCTTCTTAAAATCGGCTAGAGCAGTTGTCTCTGCTAGCTGGAATAAGACAGTAAGCCGAGTGAAAGATGAAAATGTAGCAATATACACTGTGTCTGGCTTGATTTAATGCAGAGGCAACGGGTCAAAAAACTGCATGTGCTATGTGCATGAGTTGAAATACAATTACAATATTTATCTATTTATTCATTTATCTGATTGGAGTTTTACGCCATACTCAAGAATATTTCACTTATATGACGGCGGCCATCAGTATGGTGGAAGAAAACATTATGGAAGCATTATAGAGCACAGCCTGTGGGAAACCCACGAACATCCGCAGGTTGCTGTCAAACCTTCGCACATACGGCATGAGAGGAAGACAGCATGAGCTGGACTTGAACTAACACTGGCTGCATTGGTGAGAGGCATAGGGTCATTACGCCATGCTGGTGTGCCAACCCCCTCAGCCATGAAGGCCCCCAATTACGATACTGTACCACATTCCACCTTAATACAACATAAGCAATATATCCATGGCCCAGCAATTAATGAGACTCTCATTGGATCTTCTGAATGACCCTTTCTTCTCAGCACCCAATCAGCCCCTCAGCAATGAGACCGACAGGACATTCAATTTTTTATTTATTTGATTGGTGTTTTATGCTGTACTCAAAAATAGTTCACTTGTACGCCAGCAGGTAGCATTATGGTGGGAGGAAAACGAGCAAAGCCCAGGGGGAAACCCACAACTGTCCGCAGGTTGCTGGCAGACCAGCGACGGGATACTCCAGCAATAATGTAACATCTGTCACAGAAGTGGAAAGGTCTTCAGCATAAACACAGTGAAATAAACTGCCTTATTAACAAACATTTCATAATTAATTATAAGGAAACCTGAACGATACACAAGCCTGCATTGAAGATTCATCGAAAATATCGCAATTTTTTACTGGAAGACGTAACACAATTAACGATAAAACTGAAACTGAAACAATACCCTTAGCGCCCACTGCCAGTGCCCTGTCCACTTCGCTATATTGGAGCTTAAGATATAACCCATACCACTGAAACAGGAAAAAAATCATGTTATACACAACAGATACATGCAATTTAGGGTCATTCATGGTGTTTGGATTCTCAGTTATTTCAAATATTTACTAACATCACACACATAAAAGTTTGTTGACATGTCCCATAGTATAAAATAGGTCAGAGTGCTTCTTTCTTTACCCTTGAAATGTTTCAGCTTTTATGACCTGCCTTATGTTGTCTGCGCCTGCTGCAAAATGCCTTCTGGACAACAGATGTCTTAGAATAGAGAATGACACATCAATCAAATAAATACATGTAAATAAGTCTTCCAATGATGATTATCAATGTAATTCTGAATAAGGAAATCAGATAATATGAGTTCTCACCTGCCTACAGGTATAGCAAAGTAAAAAAACATCAACATCAGGGTGCGCCTGTCCTTAGCGAACAGGTCTGCGATGAGGGTGGGGGCAATGGTGGAGTAGCTAGCCTCTCCGATACCCACCAGCGCCCGCATGAACAAGAACGCCCAGAAATTCTGAAAAATATATGTAGGCAACAAAGATTAATACCTGGTGCTGTACAGTAGTCCTGCAAGATTTTGTTCATAGGTTTAACGGCGTTACTGTTAACACAACTATTAGTCAGGTGCATGTACATTCACACCTGCACGTATGATACGTGGACATGTACATAATATGTGCTTGTTTTAGAACCTTTTGCATATTTACAATATGTTTTACAATGTATGCTAATGTATGAAAATTTTCTATCTTGTGATGTTTAATTGAAGTAATCGTCAAAAATGTATTTTGGAAACCAAAATCTCTAACAGTATACAGTATAATCCCCTTGAAATCCCAACCACTGCTGTGCAGCGATCACTCACTAAGAACAAGGATCACATACGGTGAGGACTTGTGGTGTGCAGTGACCACTCACTAAGAACAATGATCACATACGGTGAGGACTTGTGGTGTGCAGTGACCACTCACTAAGAACAAGGATCACATACGGTGAGGACTTGTGGTGTGCAGTGACCACTCACTAAGAACAATGATCACATACGGTGAGGACTTGTGGTGTGCAGCGACCACTCACTAAGAACAATGATCACATACGATGAGGACTCGTGGTCTACATTTCATAAATCTCAGACTGAAAGTTAAGGTCAATAATGGCTTTGCAAAAAATTAATTCCACATAAAACTTTATGGGTGCAGGATCGGATTTGTTTGTTTCTTTGTTTGACAAGGGTTTATGTCATTTTCAATGTTAGTTTGGTCACATCACAACGGTCTCTCCCATTGTCTCCTATTTGGCAGACTGGACCTAATGCTGACATAGGATTTGTATCGTCCCCTCAACGGACCGCCATACCCATCACATCAGAAACTACGCACCATCCAATCACATTATTAGTGATACTTGGCATTTTCATTTCTCTCATGTTGCGTGCGATGTGAAAGAGTAAAGAGGTTACCCATGATAAAGACTTTAGTATAACTCTGATTTGAGATTGAATTCAGGATCTGTTTTTTTATGAAGCAGATGCTCTCTCCACTACACCAGCCAAGAAATAATACCAGTGCTGGAACTTTCAAAGAATTGTGTCACAGTGATTAAATTTTAAGGGTTGTTGACAAGAAGCTGTTTCTCTGCCTGGTCAAAGAGCATTCCGGCTACTGTCAACGCAGTGACCAATCAGACCACCCAGCTGGGACAGAGTTCCTTACTTTACAATGTGTTTACCATGATTGGAATGTCTTTTACTGACATTAAGAGATGCTTTGCACTGGAGATATGTCTGAGCTGTAATTCAGTGAGCTAAATGCACTCCCTCCTTATTTAACATTGACATTTACCTTGTCGGTCGACATTTAGCCGGCCTCCTATTATTTTCAGTGCGCGCTTCTTCCAGCACGCTGGTCTGGCAAGTGGGTACATCAAAATCGGACTTAGTCAAGAAGCAGATGTTTATTTTCATAATTCCCAGGGCAGACACACCAACAAATACTGTTTAGTTTCTGCTCAGCAGACATTTGATTAATGCTTAAATAGCCCTTGATTTTTAATTAGTGTGCCAGAGCAGTGAATGAAAATGTATTGCTAAAGCTTATCTGCAAACTGAATGACCTTCCTTCTGTTTCAGCACTCTCCAGTGTTGAAGTCCAGGTTTCATATATTTTACATTTCTAAATTTATATTTCACTAGGAGAAAGTCTTAGGTTATACACAGAGTTTATCATAACAGTGTGTGATATGTTATGATGTATCAGCTCGTGTTGTCTGAGGTTGGCCTGTTGTAATAGCTGAGCTCGAATACGAGCCTGATGCGACAGGCCAACCTCAGACAACAAGAGCTGATACAGCATTGCGCAACACACACATTTATGATAATCCATTTATCATATACCTTTATTTTTATGTGAAAAATGGTCAAAAAGTTCACTGATTCTTCAGCCATAACTAGACAACCTGTGTGATGAAATGTGGCTCTTCCAGGAATGAGCAAAATTACTCAGGCTCGAATAGGATTATGTTCTACAAATTTATATTTTATTAGTTTCAAATGGTAACTACTTAAATTAAACCAATATAGTAAACACCCACAAGATTAAACTATTATAAGGCAGTCACTTCATGGAATGCTGATCAATGCCTATGCCATTGGAATTCCCTTACACACTGTCGTCACCTGGTCACGTGAGACAGCACGATGATTCCAGCAAAGTTTCAATGTGCAACAGTTTAAAACCAGCTCTTGTTTAAAAGGAAATGACAATGACTGACTGGAAGTTTGGCCCTACAACAGTGATGCGAAGCATACATTTCTTGACAATATGTTCCTCATGCAGCTGTGTAAGCGCTGATCATGTCTGGTTGCAGTGACACCTAATCAGTGGAAATTTTCAAACCAGTCACTGAACAGCAATATCCCCATGGTGGCCATGATGAAACTATCACCAACTTTTGTAAATGAATGAATACCAGATACATGCTCTCTTTTTGCTAGTTATATTTCCTGAATGCAAGGCAAAGGGCAGTGGATTCATGAAAACAGCAATTTTGGGATTAATTTCACAGCGATCTTAAGTGAAATGAGGCCAGGTAGCCAAATGGACATATCAGCACACCCTATGACTGAATGTCCATCCCGATGACCACATGCATAGGTTGCTTTGAGAAAAAGTTTAAGGATTTTCACGAAGAAAGTCAGTCATATTTTCACCGAAAACTGAACTTTAAATTAAAACCCACACCTCTGTAGTGTGAGTGTGAACTATATTAGACAGAAGCCCAAAAGGTTGGAAGCTGCGATAGACCTGTGGGCAGTTTTGCTCTTGAAATTTAAGTAAATAATGACCCCATCCCCATCCTTAGGCATTGTATAGTGTGCTTACGTTTCTATGTATGTTAAAACGAAAATATTAAATGTGTTTTCTTCAAAACTTGATGATGTTGTTCTAGTTACACCACACTAAATTCTAATGTTTAGTTCAGGGATTTTCTTGGTAATGGGTGCTTTGAATGTAAATACTGAAAGTAGTCCATGTTTTCAGAGGATGCATATATGAACCATCTTATATGGTAAAAGATAGGATGCCTCTGTATCATGTGGGATATATGATAAACTGTGATTAAGATAGTACCAAGCTGGTTACAGTGAAAAAGTTTTGCGTTCAGGAAAGCATGCGTCACCCATTAAATGTCTTCCGACCGAATGAGTGCCAGAAATATAAAATACGGAGGTAATACATTTAACGTTGTTGAATTAGTCTGAGCTGGTTTGAGCTAGTCTTTGCTTACACCATAAAAAACTTCAAATGTGAATGACGAAACAGCAGCATCCCCCCAACCAATCAAAATACAAATGGTTAAGATACCTACTGTCATAAAGGACCCTGTTAGTGTTACTGCTGACCAGAACAATATTCCAGCTGCCATGATGTATTTTCTGATCCAGCGATCACCAAGGAAACCAAATATAGGGGACAGGATCATGTAGGTTAGGATAAATGAGGTCTGCAATAATCCCAGCTCCACTTTGTTGACGTTGTAGGCCTTTTGTATATGGTCCAACACACCTGCAGATAAGTGGAAGAATTACACTCATGTCATACAGAGCATTGCGCAGGGTGGAATGACAGGTGAAATCTCTACCACACAATTTTTTCGGGGTATTCCAATGAAGTTTACTTTCAAGCAAAAAGGCTCCAGGTTACACTGCTAAAATTGTTTTAAGACATCCACCATTTCCGGCATCATTTAAGTGGGTCAAACACGCAAACATATGAATTGCCACCAACAGTTGAACTTCTGGACAACACAATTCACAGCTGACTTTCATTCACATAGTGTATGACGATAACATTATAAATAAAACAACTAAAAACACATCACAAGTGCATTGCAAACTTAATTCATGAGAATCCAAAAGAAAAGAGCCAAAAAACATGCTGGTAAATAATGTTACACACATCCACTTATGGGGACATTCCTGAAATTGCATTTACCATTCTACTTGTACGTCAGTACCACACAGCCTGCATGCTTTCTGCTTACAAATCATACTTGGTCGGATTACCCTGACAAATTTAGGTATGGTGATGGGATGGGAAGATGTTACCATGAGAATCTGACCAGCTAGAGGTATGCGGAGTGCTTATTTGCAGTGCCATCTAGCTCATGCTGGCTTCCTCTTCGGCCATACGTGGGAAGGTCTGCCAGCAACCTGTGGATGGTCATGGGTTTCCGCCAGGCTCTGCCCGGTTTCCTTTCACCACAAGGCCAGCCGGCGTCATGTAAGTGAAATGTTCTTGAGTACATCGTAAAACACCAATGAAATAAAATAAATAAATTCGCAGTGCAAAGTGTTAGTTACCATGTCTCAGTCCCTGTAGGAGCTTCAAACGTGGAATTTGAGCATTATTATCATTTCTAATACATAGCCCAACGTGTGAGCAATCTCGGACTAAGGGAAAAATAGAACAAATTTAGTATAGTATAGTTACTAACAATTCTGAACAGAACTTAACAGATCTCATTTCACATAAGCTGGATATCCACCTGCAACTGTAAACCTATCCATGTAGTTGAGGAGATTAATCATGAGGAGGACAGCCACAGTGAGATAGCCTCTTTTTCTCGAGATGCCGTCTGCTTCCGCGGAAACTGACGCCTCGGTGACTCCGTCTCCCTCGTCTGGATGTAAAATCTCTTCCCGGTCACCCATGGCTGTCGTATCTGCAAACGGATCAGATGGTAATTCCGCAAGCTGGACAGTGTCGTCAAAAGGCAACACGGTGCTCATCGAGCTTGCTGACGCCTGTCACAAGATCCCCTCCACTTCCTCATTGTGCTTATGTCACTTTCTGGTCCGTATTTCTCTGTTGTGGTGTGACAGGAAGTGGTGAACAGCGCCCCCTATCGCGGACCCGCCACAAAGCTGTCACTCACTTTCGGAGATACCGCATTACACCGTGTACAGATAACGGCTTACATGTAGCTTTATATATTCATCAGGAACAGTATTTAATTTATATTTAACCTTAAACGTGTACGGTGGTACTTATAAAGAAAAACTTCATCTAAAAATGTAATTATACAGGAAAGGTTTTTGATTATTTAAATATTTACAATCGTCGAACACGTACAGAAAAACTTACATATTATCACAATCAAAAGTCAAGGAGCAAATCGAAAACATGCTGATTTCAATTTTTTTTTTTTTTTGACTTGTTTGATTGATGTTTAATACTGTACTGAAGAACATTTCACTTATACGACGGCGGTTAGCATTACATGGTTGGAGGAAACCGGTGGAAAACTACGATCATGGGCAAGTTACTGGCAGACCTTCCCAGGTTCATTTCAGTTTTACAATTAAATACAAAGTACAAACAGTAAAATATACCACTACATCGGCGTCTTGGACCACATTTTTTTCTTTTTTTGCTGAACCTTGCTGTCACTCTGAACTGATAGAAAGTAAATATTTATACATATCTTAAATAAAGTAAATAAAGTAAAATCAGCTTAAATAAAGTAATGCCTGGATAACTGGATATATAAATCATGCAACTAAGCCTACACATGCATGCGCACTATCTCCAGTTTATCACCAAAAATATCTGCTTTTACATGAACTATTTGGTTTGAGTGACACGTCCAATCATTCTTCGAAGTTTAAATGGGACATTCATACAGGGATTATATATCAATGAATGATAGTAAGTTTTGCGGAAGTGAGTTAACGGGGCTGTTTTCGGCAACAGGAATAGCTACTAAATTTAGTTCTATCCGTTGGGTTTCCGAAAGAAAGCCTGAACGAACGCTTGCGAGAAATCCCTTATTAACATATGACGTCAACTTCCGGCGGAATATTTACCTTATTTGGACGAAGTTGACATTGCGCTTGCGCAAATGTCCACAACATGGTGGGCATGGTGCTGGATTTCGAAGGTCCAAGGCGAAAGATGGTAGAATTTTAGAGGTCGAGATGGCCACGCAGAAACCCGGCGAGTGGGTTCAGGCCCTCATCACTCGCTTCGATGCCCAGGTGAGAAAAGAAGGGGATTGCACCGTTGGGTAAACGCGGGGTCACCTTGGTAATCTGCGGTCTCCTCTAGTCGCCAGACTTTCATTCATAACCCCATTGCTAATTTAGTGAGCGAATATAATTATGAATGAAATGTTATCCCTTGGGGCGAAAACCCAGACACCCCAGATCGGCAGCGTTTATGGCCGCTGTCATGTTACAACATCGCTGTATGCCTCGATTACAGGTCCCAATAATTGCTAAATCTAGAGATGACTAAAGTGAAATAAATTATGTGAAATGATGTCAAATTTATGGAAACCTATATACACAAACCGGAGTGTATGTTGTAAATGCCCTGCAGATCGCTGGCTTATGGCTTATAGATTCCCTGGACAAGTTTGACTGTTGACAATTATGATGTTGAAGTGCATTTCACATATGTGACAGGAGTAAGTCTTGGGATCACTGACCATGTATATCAAGGCCGCTTTCTTGTTGAGTGCGATTTCTTTTGCAGTTTAATTGCCAAGTATATTTATAGTTTTTAATTTTGCATATATTAAGTCTTATGCAATATTCACACAATAAAATGCATTATGATGGGTTATTAAAAAGCTGCACTCAGTGTTATATGTGTGAATATAATATGAAATATTATCTCCGCAGCAGATAGTCGGCAATCCATGCATAAAATACACCTTTGGGATTGGTCAGACAGGTGCTTGTTGGTCACATGATCAAGAGATTTCATGAGATTTAGTTTCAATATGGCGACAGCCTGTGAACCTGGCTAAAAAAATGATGAAAATCTGTCATTTAATAACGATTCAGGTACTTATTTGTGTTTTATTCAATCCTAACATAGAAACAAGAAGCCATAGGATGAATTAGCCTCAGGAATTGTTATGTTTGACACTTCGTATGTGACTGCGGAATGACTTTTCGGTTGTCAGTCAAAAGTTGACCGTTTCATTTTTCGAGACAGACAGTAATGAGGATTCACTGACAGATTTGTCCACATCTCATACTGTTTTATCCGCTCTGCGGACCACTTCACAGGCTAAAAATATATATTATATATATATATATATATTATATTTTCTTAGTTTTGAGAATCCAGGTTCTTCATGAATCTCACATGGCATATCATCTTAATGCCTGCACTTACAAGAATAGGGGCATTTGACTACATTTTTTGCAATATAAGTTAGGAAAAAAATATTTGAAAAGCATGAGTCATTTGATAATAATTTTTCAAATATAATAACATAATATTTTTACAAACTGTACAATCTTATACAGGTCCTAAAGTCCTTCCAATATAGAAGGTATTGCAGGGAGTAAAACAAATGTGCATGTAAATAACCATCAGTTTTTTTAGTTTCAAACAAACATATTTTTTAATGCCACGGCTTGCTCTTTATATCATACATCAACCAATATGACTGACACAATTTAACTCAACATGTTGATTGCTAAATAGGTGACACAAGCTTGATGTACTTTTAATTGCATAATGTAAAATAGTGGCCTCAGATGAATTCAGTTAAATGGCTTCAATCATGTGCACCACAGAGACGCCAGCCTTTAAGCATGCTTATTGCAGGCAGATTAAAATTTTGGTTTGAGCTATGTTGAAGCCTGAAAGAGATTTGTGTTCATCTTTATATTTTTACTGTTTTCATAAATGGTATCCCACCCTCCATGTATATACACGCGAAATTTAAATCCAGCGAATTTGTTTTCGAAGCCAAGCCCACGAAAGATAATGCCAGCGAAAAATCAGCATTTACAGTATGTTTTAAAAAATGTCATCATGGAGAGAAATTGTGTACACACCTATAATACACAATAGTATGCAATTATAATAAGTTATTGTTTGATAAGATTGCTAGTTTTGAAATACATCTTTTAACGACAACCAAATAAATACTTATTCTGTTAGAAAGGTTGCCACTCTGTCACTGGTTGAGGGGCCTTGTGACAATAAGAGGTTGGTCTGATGATGGGCATGTGACTGTTTGTGCAGACTAACATTTGCAATGATTTTGTGGAAGACCTTGTGATTTATTTATTTTGTTTGATTGATGTTTTACACTGTACTCAAGAATATTTCACTAATACGACAGCGGCGAGCATTATGGTGGAAGGAAACCAGGCAGAGTTCAGGGCGCATTCCCACGTGCGACTGGTGAGGAAGCCAGTGTAAGCTGGGCTTGAAATAGCGATCATATTGGTGAGAGGCACCCAGGTCATTACACTGCACTAGCGTGCTAACATCCTCGGCCACAGAGGTACTCGTAGGCCATTTGGTGTACATGTCTGTAGATCACAGGTGGGGAAAGGTTGCGATTCACTTGCCCATGGTCGTTAGCTAACACCAGGCACTCCAGTGTTCTCCACCCGTCATCATGATAAGTGAAATATTCTTGAGTACATCATGTTAAACAACAATCAAATAAAACAATGTATTAATGATGAATTTCTGGTACTACATGGGAAGTTCCGCCAGCAACCTGGGGATGGTCGTGGGTTACCCCTAGGCTCAGCCCGGTTTCCTCCCACACTAAATCTGGCCGTTGTCGTCTAAGTGAAATGTTCTCGAGTATGGTATAAAACACCAATCAAAAAAATAAATAAGTTAATGTGGTAAATGTAAAGGTAAAAGTTATGTTAATAGTGTTATAATTTCAGTTACCCATCAAGACCGGTTCCCACACCACCCAATCCATACAAAATGTGGAGCAGAACAAAGAATGTCTGATCAACGTCAGCAAACACAAGTTTTCATTGGTCATCAATGGACTCACCAAGACCCTTCAGTCCATTGATAGCACGGTAAGATGACGACCCCTCGTGTGTCAGTATCTCTTTCTCATTGGGTGTGTGTGTAGTCTGTGGCCTAGTGATAGTTTCTACCATTGGTATAACTGGATGATTCATCGTTCAGTTGAAAGTCGCACGGTTGTAGACTGCTTAGAGATGGTCTTCTTGTCCTGTGGACCAAAAGTATGCGCTATAAACAGATTCAGGCCTTCGGTTTTGTTGTTGAGCAGGAGTGTAATTATCACACCCCTTGCAGAAGGCCAGAAGTGTGATTATCACACCCCTTGCAGAAGACCAGAAGTGTGATTATCACACCCCTTGCAGAAGACCAGAAGTGTGATTATCACACCCCTTGCAGAAGACGAGAAGTGTGATTATCACACCCCTTGCAGAAGACCAGAAGTGCGATTATCACACCCCTTGCAGAAGGCCAAAAGTGTGATTTGCATGCCTAGACTAACATTCCCCAGATTCCTCATTATTTCAGGCGTGTGTTTTTAGCACAGTTAGATTTTGTTTCCGGAGTATGCTAGATGTGATAGCACATCTCAGATATGAAGGCCTGTGAGCTCATAATAAGGTTCATAATATGATCCTTAAAATTGAAACACTTGACTCTGAGCTGCATGTAGAGTTTAGAAGCGAAGAGGTAAACTACATGTTTCAGAAGGGGACAGGGTGGGAAGCATTGCTGCTTTTGTATTAACATTGTGCTACTGCTTGTGCCATTCATAAAAAAAACTTGATGTTGTGTAATACCCCTGAAAAAAAACTGGGTACGTAGGAAATACGTAGGAAGATTGCAGATTTGATATTTTAGCTAACTGGGCCCAAAATAGAAATGTTATGTTCAGTGACACATTCATTTATTAATGCAAGAATCAAATAAAGTAAGTTTTGTCACATACTATAGGTGAAATGGCCGAAGAGCACAAACCTAAGAAAAGTGTGGATAGACATGTATACTGTATTCCATAAAGTTTGTATTCCATAAAAGGTGATATATTTTCAATATGAAGATGAAAAAATGCATAACAAAACACTTTGGATAAGCATGAAGGTACATTTAACTCCTTCATGACAGGTTTAATGTGTCATAAATTTAACAATATGTTTATTTAACAGAGGATTTTTCCTTAAAGGTGGGGAAAACATAACAGTTGCATAATGTTCTGATGAAAGAGTGCGAAAAGTTAGTTGTATATGTGGTCTTGAATATTTTTTCAAGTTTTCTTTAAGGAGAAAAAGACACTGGAAAACAATTTTGTATGGTGGGTATTTTGGACCACCTTTTGGTATATATAGTCTTTGTGCAATAATGTTATACTTGAGGATGTAACACATGTTTAAGAAATATTTTTTTGCTGTAGAATGTGTCCTTTTCAGGGAACAAATGTTTTTAACCAGGATTTGGATCATATTTATATTTTCACTATGTTCATAAATATTTTCATAATTCAGGTTAAATGCATATGTTTGGATATAAACAATAAATTTACATTGAAATAAATTAATTAGACATGCGTCATATCCTTGTGTAGAACATTATTATGTAACAATGATAAATACCAAAAGTTGGTCCCAAATACCCACCATGCTAACACGTAATACAATTTTTTCATGAACACAAAAAATCCCCCCCCCCTATTAAAGACGATAGTTGGAAATAAGTTTTGATGCTCTTTCATCCGATTTTGGTATCATTTTTGTCTCCTTCTCCTTTAGTGAAGAACCAAGTATTGATGTGTTCTTTTCAAGGTTATATGGGCTCTGCAGTCAAAAAAATTAAAAAAAAGGAAAGGAGGGAAAAAAAAGCCTGAGAAGTGTATTCCCCATACAAGTACATTGCACATGCATGGCTATTTTGACTGTAAGCCCCCATGTAGGCTTTGGATCACATGGCTGTCTCATGTATTTTAAAACACTTATATTAGGAAAAGGAGAGCCAGGATCATGTCAATTTGCATGAAGTTTAAAAGGTGAAACTTTTCAGCATTTTCCTTGCATATGAATTCCTGCCAGTCTGGAATGCATCTGTCTTTTTCAAATGACCCTAATCTTCAGTCTTTCCACTACAAAAATCAACTTTGTAGAAATAGGTACTTTTTCTTTACCAGAAGAAGGGTGTAAAGATAACTCAAGGATTAAAAGACAAAAATGCTGTTTTGATCTTGTGACTGTAAATTTAAAGTTCTAAATTAATCAGTTTCAAGATGTCACAATGTTTCCTTGATCCATAGAGATATATATCCTTCTAATACTGAAATAATTCAATTCACAAATAATAAAGTAAACATATCATAAAGTAAACATTTTGGTGGACTTACTGGCCTGAAAGTGTTCGTGCAGATATGTTGAACAGAAACAGGACATTACGGCCACGATTCAGACTATCATTTATTCAGATTAACAATCAGCCATAAAAATGATGGTAACAGGCTCCTTGTATTTTCATTTTTTTTCATAATTTTGCCAAGAACACTCGGCAGAACAGCAAGTAGGCTACCTGACTTGATTCTTGGATGGTGCGCAGTGGTCACAGCCTTTACGGAGTGACGTCTATTTGTGTCCCTTTCTCTGTGCTGGAAAGGCACCAAGTAAATATTTAATGGGTGTAATGAAGTTAAAATGTTTCAGGTTGACCTTAATAGCAAATCACCATTGAATCAAACTGATAACTCGAATCTCGCCAGGGTTTTGGCGGTCATAATGGCTTAGACAAGGAAGTTACTTCCCCTCAAAATTTGGCTAAAGTTATCTCCCTTCAATTTTGGCTGATTGAAAAAAAACGCTGAGGTTATTGGGGTTTTTTTGTTTTGTTTTTTTTTTTTGGCAAATTTGGGTCAGTCAGGTTACAGCAAACACAAATAATATTGTGTATGGCCATAATGAAAATGGAACATGGTGCTCATATCAGGAACAGGGTGAAACAACCTACTAAAGAAGCCCAGCTTGGAGTTTAGCATGCTCATATTTCCATTTATTTTAGTTTAAACAATTTCTTCTTATTTAATAATAATGATATAACAATGTCTTTATTTTTCGAGAGTTATACAGCTCAGTAGATATGTTATTGATCTTTTCTGAGGCCCTCCCCTCATCATGAAACACACACAAACATTTACACTATATACTATTGGAACTAAAGTGAAATATAAATGAAATACAGAAAACAGTACCGATAGTAGTCAAAGGAATATATGGTGAAATAGGCTAACACAAATTGTTTCTAAGCTGGTTATGGGTATATATGGTGAAATAGACTAACACTTATTGTTTCTAAGCTGGTTATGGGTATATATGGTGAAATAGACTAACACTAATTGTTT
This sequence comes from Acanthopleura granulata, assembly GCA_016165875.1. NCBI lineage: Eukaryota > Metazoa > Mollusca > Polyplacophora > Chitonida > Chitonidae > Acanthopleura > Acanthopleura granulata. The sequence continues at coordinate 3,045,143 of JABBOT010000009.1, read as the reverse complement.
CTAAGCTGGTTATGGGTATATATGGTGAAATAGACTAACACAAATTGTTTCTAAGCTGGTTATGGGTATATATGGTGAAATAGACTAACACTAATTGTTTCTAAGCTGGTTATGGGTATATATGGTGAAATAGACTAACACTAATTGTTTCTAAGCTGGTTATGGGTATATATGGTGAAATAGACTAACACTTATTGTTTCTAAGCTGGTTATGGGTATATATGGTGAAATAGACTAACACAAATTGTTTCTAAGCTGGTTATGGGTATATATGGTGAAATAGACTAACACTAATTGTTTCTAAGCTGGTTATGGGTAGTACAATATACACTATGAACAAGAAAAGATTACACAGTAAATGCACCTGTCCTTCACTTAGGTTAGCTTATCCCTTGCAACGTAAATGTTGGAAATTCTGCACTGATAAGGCCATCATTAAAAATATGTTTGCTGCCATTAGCCCAACCGACCCTCCAAAAGAGAGACCTACTATGAAAGTTTTTACTGGGCTTTAGTTGGAAGAACTAATTTCTGTAAAATCCTTATTAATTTTCATTCGCAAGAACAAAAAAAATTAAAGCTGTTATCCAACAGCGTTGCTGGGGCCCACACCTTTACCTATTTACCATGTCCCCTGATAACTTTATGATAATACAAAGGAGAAAAAAAACGAAAAGATTGCAAAAGAACGAACTGGATTTGAACCCGTGACAAGAAGGTATCATGTACAGTGGGCCTACTACTAAAAACCAGCGTGGAAGTAGTTCAGCTTTGGTCTTTCGCTCATAGCCCACAACAAAAGACTTGAAGATAGAGTGTAGCTCCATTCTCATAGTAAACTGCACTCAGCAATGTTCAGCTTTACAGTTATAACGGTTTTCTATCACGTGACCTCTAAATATTGTCAAAGTTGGCTTTTTCTGTAACATGACCTCCAGATTTCAAAAACGATTTCAAAAGGTGTCCCACAGTGGACCTCTAAATATCCCCACCGACTGATCTATTTTTTGCAACAAAGATTTTTTCAAGGATGGCCTAAACGATAAGAAGTTCAATGTACATATAAATGAGCACCCATTCTACATGGAGTTTTCTTTGTCTTTAAATTGAGTGATATGTCTTTTGTCCAAGTGTTCACTCATTCCAGGGATGCTTGAATGTAGCTTTTGTGGTCACTGGTAATATTGTTCATGTGTATTGTAAATTACGTGTTCAGCAGTTATAACTGGTACTGATCCAGATTTACATGTACATTGAACATGTAGGTCAGAGAGTGATATCTATTTAAAATAAACGAATGACCATTCAAGTGTATATGTATATTTCTGCTAGGTAGTTTACCGTATATGATAAGAAATTTATCTTACTTGCATGTGGACTAATCTTGCATTCTGCCAGTCCCAATCACATCTGTTAGAACTTTAAAAGACGGTGTAGAGTTTTGCTCTGTACATAGAAATGTCCTACCGTTGGTATGTTATACAGCACTGTGTTCATCATGGTGTCAGAGATGTGAGCTGTTTAACCTGAGATTAGTGAGACAGCAGCAGATAACAGACGTGTTTACTGGGATAAGTTTTATCATTGTTTAAATGGGACCACGTGGGTACATGTAAATTGCTGAATGAGTGTTACCCAGTGCTGAAAGCTGCAGTCTGGAATGTTATTGCTTTGAAATGCCCCTATAAAACCAAGTTTTGACTTCATGTCATATGGCCCTTAGTGAAGGGTCTGGGGTGCGGTAGGGTAGGGTTTGATCATTAATGACCATACAGATATTGTCATCAGGATGCTTGTCTTTCTGTCATACATATATTTGAGGAATGCTATGACATTCCCACATCTAGTGCACTGCTGTAAATCTAGGTGTGGTTATATCTATTTGATTGATATTTATATGGCGTAATCAAGAATTATAGTGAGAGGAAACTGGGCAGAACCCAGAGGGAAGGCCATGATCATCCGTAGGTTGCTGGCAGACCTCCGCGAGCAACAGGTGTGCTAATAACATATTCGTGAAAGTACATATACTAAATGTCTGGAGTGTGAGTGGAGATGTGCAAATCCCAATCCCCGGTCGTCTTCAAGGGGTGTGATAATCACAGTCCTGCTCTAAAACAGAAACAAAGGACTGCTTCATTCCCAGTGTTGGACTTCATATTTCCCCTGAGCCTCTGTCATTCCAGGCTTGCCACCATGTGGTGTTACATGATGTTTGCGTATCATTTACCTTACACTTTTGTGACAAAAGTTTGTCAGTCACCACCTGTATCAGGTATCTATTTTTCACTGTTCATTTAAATGTTCTACATGCACATTACAGGTAGCATGAACTTTTACAGGTACATGTAATTCTAAGTCAGTTTGTGATTCTGTATTTTTTTATACACATCAGTGACTTTTCATATAATGAGGTCTTTTTACCTTCAGCCCTGACCTCTAACCAGTCATCCTGACATGTCGATTATATGAGCACTCTCTAGGTGTTTGCGTGTGTTAATAGACAGTCAGACCATCCTTAAAAATATGTTTGTTGACTGATCCTTCAAAAAACACAGAATTTTTTATTAGGATTTTCTTAAATTTTTAATTTTCTTCCCCTACTAATTTTTTCAAATGTCTTCTTCTAGAGCCAGTGTGAATAAAATGACTTCTTTGCAGTCTGATCCCAGTTGTTCTCATTGGGTCAGGCTATGCTTAGTTTTGTAAGGATGGCCTCGGGTGTCCCTGATTCTGACTTGAAAGCAGTGATGATAGGAGTTTCAATGTATAAAGTAGAGCAGACTGTGGCTGGCATTGTTCGTACATCAGACGTGTTCTCAATGGGTACATGTGTACTGACATCCCAGTGAGGATTCAGCTCTCTGCTGATAGCTTCTTGGTTAGAATGTCAGCTTGGGATGCTGGAGACCAAGGTTCAAACCTGACTAGGGTCATGCCTGAAACTACATAATTATGAAATTTTGTCCTTACAAATTCATGATGAACGGACTAGGCTTTTGTTTTGAGTGCTAGTTTTAGTGGTACATGTGCACATATTTTGTTTGTTGTAAAATATGTGTACATCACGGTAAAGATGATGACTTTTTTTCAGCATTGCATATACGAACATACAAATCAAGCAGTTCACCTTGATGATTACTCAGATTCAGTGTTATTCATACTCATCATCTTTTGCTGGCATACGGAAGTTTACAATTGCAAGATTTTATATACTGTAACTAGTAGACTGTGTTTAAAAATGAAAATTTAGATAATTAATCAGACCTGAACCTGGCTGGTTTGGCCATGCCCATAAGTGCAAACTGTTATCAGACACATGTAGATGTATGTGGTGAAGAGGAAAGGACTTCTGAACCTGTACGACATACAAATTAAAAATATGGTGGAATATGCTATTGAACTCCAATCAGTTATGCATGTATTTTTTGTTCTTCAGAAAATCCACGGACCAGAGGCAGAGAGGAACTACTATGAATCGCAGCTGATTATTTTAGACACCTTAGAACAGGTGTTAAACTCGGTGAGAACATGTTTTGTCTTTTCTTGAAAATCGAGACCTGTATTTACTATTCCTAGATTCTCCGAACAGGTTTCTTTTATAAATACTGGCAGCACATAAATTTACGTACAGATGTGTATTTACTTACTAAAACTAAAGGTGAAGGGAAAGAGTTCAGTGTGGTCCTCATTATTGCTTCCTGTTGTCACAACTACTTTTAATACCTATAGATCTGATCATGAAATGTTGCCTGCAGAGACTTTTCTGGTCAGTTTTTTGTTAGTAACTCAATTTGACCAAGGCAGAAAACTAGATGTCTTCTTGTCATCAGTGTATTAAAAATTCCACACCAAATTGGTATAAAACTTAATTTTCGATGATTCTCGTTGTGGTAACTGTAACTAGAAAGTGGTAAAAAGAAAGCCTGGTCTGTGATTGAGTTTTGTACAGTGCAAAAAGAGAATGAAATCATGTATGTGCATCTCTGTCACGATGGTGTACACTTATGTCTGTTTACAATATTGCAGTTTGTCTTGTGCACGTAGTGCCTGACCTAAGCTGATTTTAAATGCTATATACTGTATAAAGTTTTGAGTGTCACTAGATGTACTATGGGTACTGAAACAAGCGGTGATAATAAAAATCTTAAATTTGTCCAGTGTAGTGAGGTACCTGTGCATTGACAATTCTGGCCCAAGCTCTCTTGACCATTGTCATTGTGTAGTGCACACGTAATGGTTCATCATTTTGCCCAGAAAACGTCATCGTAAATGCAGAATTGAACAGTAGACTACACACCTTTGACCTGAATTACCTCTTGCGGGAAAGGTTCCCAATTGGTCTGTTTTGTATGGAAATTTTCGGCAGCCTTTGAGCTGTAGAAAGTATTTACATGAAGTATTGTCTCATAATGTCTGCATTACTCCGTTGTTCTGTATGAGTATTTGTTTGCAATCTTTTATCCTACATTTGGCCCTGTTGTATTGAGTTATGATTTATCAAAGTGTTCATATGCAGATGTTCACATAAATGTATTTTGCATGTGTGGTATGACATGGAGAAATTCCCTATCTTTGCAGCAACCAAAAGACACATCCAGATATGAAGAGGCATTAAATGTGAAACTCTTACTACCAGAGATGTGTAAGGTGGGTGAACAGTTGTATTTGCAAATGTGCAGATCTGTTGTTCGAGTTACATGCTCTCAACATGCTGAAATACACTCTTGTACATGTATGTATGCATGTAACTTCAGTATATCAACCCCGGTCTCTGCTCAGTTTCCACGCAGCATAATGCTGGCCACCGTTGTGTAAATGAAGTATTCTTGAGTACAGCATGAAATACCAATCATATCAAAGTTAATTTACTGCATGTTTAAGCTTGTGTAAAAAAAAAATCATTTTGTATATAAAGTACTGGTAGTGTAGTGGTTGAAGAAACCAATTTGTATTTGTTTTGTATTTCAAATGTCACCATAGTAAATACAACTCCACACCTGCAAATGCATGTGAAGGGTTACTTTCCCAAGATGCAGCTATGGGACTCTTATATACTCTTATATATATATCTTATATACTTATATATTATAATATACTCAGTAGTGCTTTGTACAAGTCGTACACTAAATGACGTAAAATTTTGCCCAAAAATAGTACCTTTTTATACAGTAAGTTGTGTCATAAGATAATGTCTTTGGTGCTGAAACTTGGCTGCTGTCATCTTACCTACTAGACTGACCTCCAAACACCTTTCTAAAATGAACAGATCTTGTAAAATCAGGAAAAATGAGCAATTTAGACATGGAAAAGACTTTAAGTCATTTTGGGTAAGTAACGTTTTGGTTGATATTGTTGACACAGCACAGGTGCAGAGCAGGGAAACAAAACTGCACCTGAACCTGTACTTAGTTCTGTTTATATTCACTTATCTTTGTGTTATCTGTTCTCAGTTTCTCAACAACAACATTGATAACCCTCTTAACCCTCACCTGAAGGCTCTGGCCTCTAAGGTGCTGTTTGCTCTTAGCCTGAACAACTTCACAGCTGTCTTCAACAGGATCTCAGCAAGGTAAGAACTCAACTCCCAAAAAAAAAAAACAACCTATTATCTTGGTTATAGTTTAGATATAGTTCTTTAATAAATTGCATAAAAAAATGTCTGTGGCTAAGGTAGCCTACGTGGAATGACATGCAACACCAGACAGGACACCCAGTTTACAAATATACACCACATTTTCAGTACATGGCTGGTAACAATATTTTACTATTACCTTTTTTCTAGATTGGCAACCCTGTCCTCTGCCAATGAAGACCCCCATTATATGACCGATCATAATCTTTTGTTGGTTTTGCCCTCTTTCTAGGTTGGCCACACTCTCCTCAGCCAGTGAGGACCTCCCTGATATGTCTGACCTTGACCTTATTCAGCACATTAATGTAGACTGTGCCCGACTGACTAAACTGCTCAATGGTAAGCTTAAATAATAAATTTATTGGATTTGATTGGTTTTACGCTGTACTCAAAAATATTTCACTTATACGACGGCGGCGAGCGTTATGGTGGGAGGAAACCCATGAGCTGGACTTGAACTCATCGCGACAGCATTGCTGGGAGGCTTCAGGTTATTGAGCTGGGCTAGCGCGCTAATAGACTGGGCCACAGAGACCCTGCTTAAAGGATAAGAAGCATTTAACAATAAATATGATGTAAATTATGAAGTCAGGTAAAGCAGTGAATGTAATATCGGTGTTCATCTTTGCAATCATAAACAGTAACCCGCCATTGAATTATTTAGCTTCACAGTGATATTTGACCTTGACATTCGTCTGGCTCTAGTTTGCATCATGGGCGTTTTCAGGTTTTACCATCTTTCAAACATCTGTTTTGTTTCTTCACAGAATGTGTGCACAAGTTGAAGTCCCTGAAACCAATTAAACAAGTTCTCTTCTGCTTGGCTTATAATTTAGAAAGGGTGAGCTACCTGTTTGCAGTTGTATCTTAGTTGTGAAAACCATTATCATTAACATGTGTTTTCAAGAGGTACACCTGTTCCAAGGAAAACAGGGCTGAATTTTTGTCTCTATCCTTATCGTTTAATCCTTTTGAAAAAAAAAACACCAAATAAATAAACAAAAGAATAGATGTACAGGTATTATTATTTAACCTTTTTGTTTTTAATTTTCAATAGTTGAATTCTAAAGTTGGATTTTGTTGTCATTGACTCAATACAACATTATAATGGTGTCTGGAAGTGAGATGTTCAAGATTTAGTTTACAGTACAAGATCTAAAATTTCATCTCTTAAGTTGCGACTTTTCCCTGATTTGTAGCATTTTATTGATTTTAGGTAGTTGGAGGTGTGTTTAGATGGTAGTATCATATGCTAGTGACATAATGTAGGTGTCTGCACCAAAAGTAATATTATATGACATTTAAGTGCTGTAAAATTCATTATATTGTGCAAAATTTTAGGTCAATTATGGTTGTTAGAAAAATTTGACCAGGTTAAATGATACAAAACATAAATTTATGAAAACAAAATACAAGTTTGTTTTTGTAAATTTTAGTGCTCTTGGAAGCTATCAGAACATCTATTTGAATGTGTTGAAATGTTTGAAGAAATAAGACGGAATCTTTTAACCACCATCTCAGTACTGTTGACATACAGCATACATGGGAGTGTTAATGTGGGGAAAACTCAGTTTATTCATTCATTCATTCAGTCAGTCAACTCACCATTCATTTTTCGTTATTTACAGGCAATCTGGAACTGGATGGACAATTTCCCTGAAGAATTTGGAGAACTTCAGAAACGACCAAATGAGGAGCTACAAGGTAAGAAACTCGGCGCTTGGAATGCGTATGAAAATGATATCGTATGTGCTTGTCAACTCTCCTGATCGTCTGTGGGGCCTTCATTAAAAATATGTTTGGTACGAGTAACCCGATTCACCCTCCAGAAAAGGACCGTACTTCAAAGTTTTGATTGGGTTTAAGATAGTTTTCTTAAAAACCTTTTTATCTAGTCCATTGACAAAAATAAAAAAGAAATTTCCCCACCAAGCAACCCTATTTTTGTAATACTGTAGTGTTTACATATACCTGCAACAAAAAACTTTCTAAGTATGGCCTGGGTGACATTTCGTGTGTTTAGTAAAGGATTTATTTGTGAATGTTATGAGTGAAGCCTGGCAAGTTTTACACCTTTCATTAACACTTAGAATATTGCAGTTTTAAGGGAATAACACATTGCTGAAAATTAAACAAGGAATAGAATGGCTGTAGAAAGTAAAATCCAGTTTGACATGGTGAATGATACTTAATAGGTGGTAAATGAAAGATTTTCCTGCACAATGGCATAAAATGAACCATACGAAAGTAAATGTTTTGCACTGCTTTTTTTTTTTTTTTCAGAATGTTGTGACAAGCTGTTTGAAATTTTTAACAGCTTTATAGAGAATTCCAAAAAGAAGGCAGCTGTGTGGCCATTTCAGATGATGTTGCTGATTTTATGCCCGGTAAGGTTGACACATATTTGTAGAAACTGACAGAACACTCCTGGGCTCTATCTACTAACTGTCACAAACCTTGCACATCTACAAAAACTATTTCTCCAGTTGTTACGTTAAGTCGACAGAGTTATGTCCCTTTGTAGCTAAATGTTGCTGTGTTGCATCATGGTGAAGGTACTTGTCTGTCTTTGGTTCAATTACAATAAACTACTACATGTAGCGTAATTTTATCAATTCATACAACAGATAATGCACATTTCTGCTAAATGAATACTTTATTCGCACATGTAACTGGCTTATTCATGTAATTGGCCAACCTATAACTAATAAGGGAGATTCCGAAAAAAAAAACAGTGTACTTGTAAAAGCTTAGCTGGTTGTTGCCAGGCATCCACTGTTACTGATAACAGAGGTTTAAAAGCCAAGCAGCACTGGGCCACAAACTAGGAAATAATTCAACCTCCTGTGGGCTCATCTAGGAACGGTGTCGTTTGACAAATTGTCTGGTTGCCTGGCTATTATCCGTGATTTCGCCTTGACTCTATGTTGTTTTGCCTAACATGGCCTTTAAGGCCTTTATGGTTGATCGCTAATGGCAGCTTGAATATCTGAACTTTTGTACATTCTGTAGGCCTAGTTCACACTACAAGACCTTGATGAGAATTCATATACCCATGTAACAGGCATAGGGCTTCATAGAGCTTGAAAATATTGGTAAAAAATTGCGCCAGTTACATGTGTGAATACGGTAGTTTGAATGTACAATGACACCGTTGCATGGATACCAGACTGTCTGTTTATTGAACATACATGTAACATCCTAGGTAAAACATCACAAATTTTTCCCCCACAGAAGTCTCCATTCATTTGTGTTTTCTTTTTTGACAGAAAATCCTAGAAGAAATCAACAATGCTGAAAATGGAGCTCCATGTTCACTACAGCATCTTAAAAAAGTAGACAGTCAAGAGTTTTTACTATTGTTTTGAATGTTGTCATTCCATTTGATGCTTAGCATTGTGTACCTACAAGGACATTTATAAGACATAGACTGAGTTGTGTAGTCCTTTGAAATTCATAACATTGATATATACAAAGACATTCTGATAAAAATAATCACATCTTCCAGTCACCACAAAGACATAAAATCAGTGTGTATGCACAGTGTATATATTTCAGATTTATTTTAAGAAGGGTTGTTCATTCATTATGTACATTGCTCTTGGTTTTATGAAAACTGATGAAATGCTTTTTAAGGAATTCCTTCACTTACTGAACCTTGCTGTTAATACTTTGCAGAAACATTTTATTGACGAGGTGAGAAAGGCGATATCACCGCATCACGGAGGCTCCAAACAGCTGGTAGAGGGCGCTGCGGTGACATGTGTGCGTCTGTGTAAAGCCTCGTCCTACATAGATCAGAAGGACAGGCTGAATGTTCTCTTTTATCTAGTCCAAACTGTCATTCAAGATTTAAAAGTAAGTTTTCCTGAAATTTTGTATTCTTTGATTAATAGTTTCACTAGGTTCGTTTATAGCTACCCAGCAGTTTGGTTTGTTTAGTTTACTCCAGGTGTTCAGATTTCCACCAGCCACAAGACAGTTGGAAATTTTCATCTGCAGTAATAAATTCAAACAGAGTAAAAAATCGAATGAATAATCTAATTTGGATTAGACTAAACTTGGTTACGTAATACATGTTGCTGATTATCAAGTAGTTGCTTCACTTTAAAATCTGTGACAATTCAAGAAACACTTCTTTTCTCCAGAAATATTGTTTTCATTATTATTGAAATTTTGAACTATTATTTTCTTTATATATGTGTCTGAACAAAATAGCACTTGTTTCATTTATAAATAACTTATCCTTACTTTTCTTTGCTTTCGTTATAGTTCCTTTTGTGTGTTGTTATTTTCCGTTTCACTCATACAACTATCATGATATGCATGTAATATTGCTGATTTGGAAATAAAGCTCGAATCATTTTTTTCTCTCCCACAGAACAACCTTTTTAACCCCACTCCTGGGAAGCCGTTCTCTAAGAGCCAAGGGGTGGGGCAGGACCTGGATCTAGTCATTGACTGTTTTGTTTCATGTTTCCGCATCACCCCTCACAACAATGACGTTCTCAAAGTCTGCCTTCATTCCTCCTCTCCCCCTTATTATCATTATGTGCTGGTTAACGCCCTCTTCAGGATCATTACACAGGTAGGAGGACATAACTCTCTGTAGCTATGATTTGAGTTAATCACTAAGGCAGTAATGTCTGGCTTTGTGTGTATTCAGAATGGGCATAAATAAAGTGTTTTTCATGTCCACAATTTTCAAAGATATAGAGGAATTATAGTGAAGGAACGTGACAGTAAGTCCTTGGTGTTTTTCAAAAGGGCAGGTATTAACCATTGAATGGAAAGATGTTTAAGTCTTTTCCCTGTACCTGCTACATGTCGCCCAGATGTCTAATCATGGGTTACACATCTGCAGCCAGTTGCTACAAAGCTTCATTAGAGATAACTGGATACTGCAGTTTTTTTGAACATTTGCCAGCACATTTGCCTTCATGTGTGTTTCCACCACCAGTCTGATTGTCATTAGGTGGATCACACTTCAGTCATTGTTTAAGTTTACTGCCCACATTTATTCCAAAATGATATGATGGAAAACAAGGGATTAAGTGTCTTAGGCCTCATTTTAAGTGAAAAATTCTGGAATGTGGCACTTAATAGCAATCAGATAAATTAATAGAATTGTGCTCTACTTAAAAGGATTAGTGTCCAGATTTAGTATTTATTCATAATTAGCTACCCTGGTATATGTTGTTATATTGAGATTTAAAATATATTTAAAAAGTATACATTAATCTGAGTAATTTAGCACATAAAATAACAAAATAATAAGGCTGGTTTCATGTTTCATGCTGGTTTCCCCCAACTTTTCAGCTAGTAGTTTCAGCTGAGTTACATCATAGAAGTTCAACCTTTAGGATATGTCAGAGCTTTGCCGTTTAGCTCAGTGTTATAAAAGCTACAAGCATATCAAATTTCTCCACAAAATGGTTTGCTGTTCTGCATAATCTTGTGAAAACAGTTGCCCTTGAGGTGGTTTTCTGTTAGCTAGAATGCACCTGGAAAATTATATCGTTTTGATGCAAAATTCCCAGGTTATATAGCTCCCAATCAGCCTTGACTTGGCAACCTATGATATCACCCGCTTAGTCGTAATGGGTGACCGGTTGGAGGTCAGCTGAGACAGCTTGAAAATCTATTGTTTTGCCATATTTAAAGTCATCGTTATGTTTGTAAGAAGCCTTCGCGGTAATATACTGTGTAAACTGTGTAGTCTTTATAATTAGGGCCAATGGCAAAATCTGGACACTAATCCTTTAACTTTTGGTGGACCTTACCAACAAATGACTTTTGCGTAAAAGTACAGTAGCCCTTGTCTGTAAATGGATGGCAGGTTCTGTTCCGACTTTTTGGTCTGACTGACCTCATATTGAAATTTTCATGTGTAGAGTATTGCCGTAGAGGAATACTTGATAGGCTCGTAAAGTAAACGAATAAACAGCATTGTTCTTTGTTTCTTTGCTTTTTTGGGTATATCGTGTATTTTGATGTATTCTGACAGATTTCCCTGGTTATTGTACTCGCAATAGCTGTTCATCTGTTTAATTGTGAAAGCTAACAGTTTTCAGGCTTGACTAGTCTCATGCAAGACTTTGTATTATTTTCTTCCCATCAGCCAAGGTTACCTTGGTGGCCACAGATAACTATCATTTACGGAAAAGCAGCTGAGTTAAGGAGCATGTTTACAGAGACCCTCAACAAGGTCACACCCGGCTATTTCACCCAACAACAACACAACATCTACAAAATGACTCAGGTAGGTGGGTGACCTGCGTTGCCATGGCAACTATTGCTGACATGGATGTGCAGTAGTCATGCTGTATGACAACACAACATCTACAAGATGATACAGGTAGGCAGTTGACCTTTGCTGACATACATGTGCTTCAGTAGTCACTTGTCAGTCAGCACCAGTTTAATCAACTTAAGTAGCAGATTTTCATGAAAGGTGACACCATATCAACAGCACTAGATTGGATCCACATCATTTTGGCACGTTATGTCAATGTTTCATCAGATACATTGTTTATGAATGTATTTGATGTATTTTCATTTGACAGTAGTGCTTTGGCAGCCATTATCTAACAAGGAACAGTACTAGTAAATAGAAAGTATTGTTAGACCTGATGAAACTATTATCAGATTGTCGTGATAAATGGCTCTACATGTTGATACTTTGAAGAACGTGATGTGGAGGAACACATGTAAATACGTAAAGATGTTTGATGTTATTAATTTATTTTTTTTAATGCTGTATTTAAGATATGTATACATTTACCTACCTGTTGATGGTATTTTGTTTGATTTCTCTGTAGTTGTGGGACATCTTGTCTGTGTGTGTTAAAATGTTGTCTTTACCCTTCTCCAGAGTATAACACGGGTGACTCGCCTCAAACTGACCAAAGCTACAGAGGAATCTGTCAACTACAAAGATCTCTTGTTATGGATTGTTCGTCTGATCCATGCTGACCCGTATCTCATGTTACATGTGAGTCAAATACATAGTTTTATGTTACACGTGAGTCAAATACATAGTGTGATGTTACACGTGAGTCAAATACATAGTGTGATGTCATTGACTTCAGAGGTAATTAAAGAAGTCATTGAGTTTTGAGCAAAAATATGACGTGTTACGGAGTTTTGCATGATAGGAAAAATCGTTACTGGGTTTGAATCAGAAAACAATGTCTTACTGGGTTTGAGTCAAAGTAATATACATGTGTTCCTGAGTTTTGAGTCAATATACATGTTTGTTTATATCGATATATTTTGCATCATCATATACAACCTTGTTTAGAGTCAAGTACAGATTGGTATCTATAAGGATCTGTGTAGGAACATACATGTAGAAAGCCATGGAAGTACGTTACATGATCTCCTCTAGCCTGTGTCAGACTTTGTCCAACCTTTTTAGTCAGTGTATTTGAAGAAAAACCACAACTCAAAATTTAAAAAAAAAAAATTAATCATCTGAATGTATATCCTGCCGTGTGTTTGTTTGTTTATCAGAATCTTGGCAAACATGGCCACGAGATTCAGAGCAGCACGTTAGAGCTGATCAATGGTCTGGTGTCGCTGGTTCATCAACAGACCATGCCTGAGATTGCCCAGGAAGCCATGGAGGTGAGACACTGGTGCCAGATTTTTATAATACCCTACATGACCTAGAATTTCATCCATGACAAAGGTGCTCAGGCTTCCAGATCCTGAGAGTTCTGTTGATTCCAGAAAGGTAATTTCAAGTTTGTTTGGAAGGTTGGGTGATACCAGCAGTGTACTGCTGATGTATGGCATGGTGAGGTTTATGAATCAATCTATATACTTTTATTATGGCACTTTTATATTGAAGAAGTACGCTTGCATTTACATTTTTGTAGCAGGTCATGAAAACTACTAAAATAAATCAGTTGTCATTGTTTCTTCATGAGCTGTTTTGTATATGTACCGGCTTATGTTATACTGTGCAAGACAGCGTGACCTTTCAGGTGTCATACTGTGGGTTTAATCCACCATTTCAATCATCAGGGTGAATGTTACAGCTGCTTACCAAACTGTTGAGGGTTATGGTGAAGCCGTATGTTTGTACCTTGTAGGCCCTGCTTTGTCTACACCAACCTGACAACATAGAGCTGTGGAACCCTCAGGCCCCTATCACAACCTTTTGGGATGTCAGGTATAAAGGGAGACAACTGTGTCCCTGGGACCAGAGTGAACTTCTGTATATGACAGTGAAAAGTCAATTGTTAATCTTAAACTCGTGATTTGAAATATTATATTAATGCTTTGGGCTGTGTAATCAAAGTGCAGCAAACCAGGACTGAACAAATGGTCAAATGAGGCAAGGGCTACCAGCAACCTGTGGATGGTCGTGGGTTTTCCACGGGCTCTGCCCAGGTTTCTCCCACCATGATGCTGGCCATCGTAGTATAAGTGAAATATCCTTTAGTACGGTGTTAAAAAACAAACAAATCTGAATCAAACAAATGGACATCTAAACCTGCTTAGGTTTCATGTGTATGTTTGCCCTAATAACCTTTTCACAAAACCCTGTTGTCATGTAATGCATGCCTGCAAATAGGTACCTATTGAAAACACCCCTTTGGTGAAAGTGCTATAATCCAAGAGAACTTTGTCAACATGGTCATACCACTTTATCCAAATCGGTGTTTTCGGAAATGTTGGGCGCCGATTTGCAGGCTTTGTATTGGCAGTACTCTCTGCGCCGTTCTGTTTTCGTGGGATGTTTTTTTTTGTAAGGCTTTTTGCTTTTTGACATCATGTATATTATACTCTTTTTTTTAACATCGCAGAAATGTCACGTATAATTTTGAATGGATCATTGGCGATTTATTGAAAAGTTTTATAAGACCTTCCAAGTAGTCACATACACAGACTCAAATGCACGTGTGCATATTTAATTTTGTATTTTCAGCTCCAATGTGATGTTCTCAATCTCACAAAAGCTTATCCAGCATCGAATGTACAACTACACAGAGATTCTGAAATGGCTGAAGGAAATCCTGGTTTGTCGGAACTTTTTCCTGCAGAAGCACAAGGAGTATGCTAATGTGGGCAGTAACATTGCCGTCTGCAGGCAGGCTCACATCAAACTGGAGGTGAGTATACACACACACTGACGCCTCCATAGCCCAGGTGGTTCAGCACAATGACCTGGGAGCCACTCAGCAATGCAGTCATTACGAGTTCAAGCCCAGTTCCCGCTGACTCCCTCTCCGAATGTATATAGGAAGGTCCGCCAGTGACCTGCAGATGGTCATGGGCTGCCCTGTTTCCTCCCATCATAATGCTGGGCACCGTTGTATAGGTGAAATATTCTTGAGTACGGCATAAACACCAGTCAAATAAATAAATGGGATATACTCAGTTATATCTGCCACACCAAGACAAAAGCTTTGGTTATCCAGTGAGCAGTGACCCAGACAACTTTGGGATCATTCACATCACTGATCCAAACTGCCCTGCTGTTACTCGCAGTGGGGAGCAGAGAGAAGGAAATTGCATGGCACCACGGGAGTAGAAGAAGTAAAGGCAGTCTGTCATATTGACACAACTTAAAACTGATTTCTTTTGGATGGTCTGTGTGAACAGACAGAAAGAAAATGAGATTTCAGTGGCATTTATGGCAGTAGGTGTGTCAGGCACTGGAGAAATTTGTTGACTTAAATCGGCAGCTAAATGAATATGAGCAGAATTCATGTTGCTTCATTGAACAGGGGTGCCTGTGAGCTGCCATTAGAATGAAAATAAACTGTGTGAACTAAAGATTGCCTGCAAGCACAGCATTATGTGAAACCATCTTTGAAGTATCTGATTGTCAAATTTTCAATGCCAGATCATCCCAGTATCCAGAACTGACATCCAACTTCGAACAGGTTCTTGATCATACATAAACTATTTGCTACTTGTTAGTGATTCCCTGATTTAAGTTTTCATAATTTTCGTAAAATTTTACACAATTCTCGTGCGTGTATTAAGTAAGTCAGTGATTTATTTTTGTTCAGGTTGTGTTTTTCATGTACCTGTGGAGTATCGACATTGACGCGGTGCTGACGGCCATGTCCTGTTTCCACCTTCTCTGCGAGGAGGCTGACATACGCTGTGGAGCTGACGAAATGGCGGTCACACAAATCCTGCCCAACTACAACGTGTACACAGAATTAGCTGCTGCCAGCACTGTACTCACCACAGGTAGGGCCACGTTTGGAGGTCATTTGAGCTAATTAGTTAATCATTCTTATGTAATCAGAGATAGAAGTTTAGTCTCTATCTCATTGGTGGTCTTTTATTAATTTGTTATTACTTTATTTTATTAATTTCTCAATTCTAAAATTATTTCCCTCAATTACAAAACCGCAAAGCTTTGTTTTGACATCCAACAAAAAGCCAGTGTTGTCTGACACTGCGGCTCCTCTCAACGTGAATGGTCAGTGTTAGAACATAAGAGTATGGGATATTTAACCAACTGACACATGGAACGATTTGTTGCAGTTGAAAAAAAAATGTTTCAATTATCAAAGTTAATAAAAAATGTCTGTGTTTGTCGTCTCCATTATGAGTTGTTGCTTTCTTTGCAGGTCGAGCTGCATTACAGAAGAGGATCATGGTATTGCTCCGCAAAATTGACCATTCCACACAAGGCAACATGCATGTGAGTATATGAGAACAAACCCTATCATTGCATCCTCAGTGCCTGGCTGCGCACCCAGGTTCAGTCCTGAGTTGAGTCTGCAGTCTTGGGAATTTTCTTTCTCGTTGCCAAGAAAAGGGTACTGTGCTTACATTGAAGCAGTTATTATTAAGTGTCCTTGTTATGGTTCTTCATTTATTCATCACTACATGTACATGTACATATACAGTTAGCTGCGGTCGCTGTGAGTTCAGCGTGAAGTCCAGCTCATGCTGGCTTCCTCTCTGGCCGTACGTTGGAAGGTCTGCCAGCAACCTGCGGATGGTCGTAGGTTTCTGCTGGGCTGTGCCCGGTTTCCTTCCATCATAATGCCGGCCGCCATCGTATAAGTGAAATATGCTTGAGTATGGCGCAAAACACCAGAAATTTAGATACAATGAAAGCAGGAAAAAATCAAGTAGAGATCATTTCTTATGAAATTTTAATCATTTAATCACCACATGCTTTTGTTTAAAATGGTTTGATAAATGTTACAGGTGCCTCTCACCAAAGCGGTCGTTGTGAGTTCAAGTCCAGCTCATGCTGGCTTCCTCTCCACCAGCAGTCTGCATATGATTGTGGGTTTTCCCTAACCTCCGCCCAGTTTCCTCCCACTAGAATGCTGGCCGCCATTGTATAAGTGAAATATTCTTGAGTTTACCAACAAAAACAAAATTTGATGAAAGATAAGGAACATGGTGTAAATGTGTGATAAAGGGTGGTGCAGAAAAGATTTGAAACTTGGTGGGGCATTGAGAAGAGTGCAATCATATCAATACCTGCCTATTTGAAATTATACATGTGTGATCTGTTTTTATAGAAGCCTCTCGTTGTACATGGTATGCACAGTATAGTACATAATTCTTCAAGTTTTTGGGACACCAGGTCTGTCTTTTTTATTTAATGTATATGTAATGGTAACAGGAATACAAACTTTCTTTTCGCTCTCTTGGTTGGTCCATCTAATGGCCAACATATCCATATCTTTAATTTTGTTCCATAAATTTAATATTGTGCTTTGAGCTGTACTAGTGTTTGTCCAATATGTGTATTGTTTCATCTCAGGCCTGGGAAGATACATTCAGGAACTGGGAAAGGCTCACCAAGATTCTAGAGACGTATCCCAAGTGTAAGGTAGAGGATGGAGGCAATGTAGTCACGGATTCCTCAAGGTTTCGTCGCAAACCGCCGCACCACGCCACTACTGAGCATGAATTAGAGGTGAGTTCATGATATAGCCGAACGAGGGGAACTGAGGATGTCTGCTTTGTCAGAAACAAAATCATTTATGATCTGGTCGTTAGAGCATTTGGGAGTTGGGAGACCCAGGATCAATCCAATTTGTGGTAATATCAGATACCTTAAAAATGGTACTTGTTGCTGCCTCGCTTGGCACTCGGCACTAAGAGGTCAGAGCAAGGGAAGAGGGCTGGTCGGCCAGTTTAAGTATAATGTTACTGAATGGAGTGTCATATCATGTGTATTTGGCATGAGGTTCCAGTGGCGGCCGCAGCTCTGGCGGCGTGGGCTCAACCTGCCACAAGGAGACACAGTATCAATAGATTCTAAGAACTCCTTGTTGTAATATGATTGAAAAATCGTTAAATACGATGTAAAGCCCCAAGCATAGCTACATACCTATTCATTTATAAAGGTCGTTATTTCTCCACCCCATAAATCTTGTTGTGTATGTGACAATGCTTTGACGCCAGCATTAAAAATGACAATTAAACAAATCAGCTAATATACCTACACTTTTAAACGTATATTTGAGAGAAATTTACAGGCCTTATTTCCACTAGAAGCCACGACCACAACTGGGAACCAGTTTGTCATTTTGTATGGAAGAGTTTGTACTTACATTGCAAGCATTTGTTTGTCCCTTTCAGGACCAGTCAAACGAGTGGGCTAACATGACGGGATTTCTGTGCGCGCTGGGCAGTGTGTGCCTACAGAACAAGGCACATAGGTCCAGGTACAGCTCAGTTCATTTTGATGCCCTTTTTTATGAAGGAAAATATTATACATGTATTTAAACACATTTTCTTGAAATTGTTTTGGGAGCCTGCATGGTCAAAGGGGCTGGTAAGCCAGCGCGAAGGAATGACCCGTGTGCCCGCATGCCAATGCAGTGGCTGGGAGTTCAAGTCCTTTTCACGCTGGCTTCCTCTTTTGGCTGTTCTGAAAGTGAAATATTCTTGAGTACAGCATAAAACAATCGAGTAGATAATTAACTGCCCTTGAAGTTGTTTCATTTTCCCCTTCACACAAAAAAAAGCTGCACTGTTTCGGTTGCCAAATTCTCACCATGTTATTTTACTGATCGTAGTTTGAGATGAGGGATTGGTGACATTGAAACTACATCTGTAGTATAAACAGATTGTAATAAATGCCAATATTTATCACACATGTAGCAGTCACATTGCAACATAAATCCGGGAAATCGCCAGATTTGACTACAGTATCCTCTTTGAATGGGGACTAGATCTCACTATGTTGTTATTTGTTTCTCGCCTGCAGCATGTTCTCCCTGTCGTCTACCTCCACCTTTGATGTGAGAAAGAGCAGCCTGATGCAGAGTTGTGCAGGAGAGTCCACCTACTGCCCTGTCACACAGTGAGTTCTCAGTAGTTGTCATTACCTGGTTACTTTGTATTTATTTTACTATTCTCCTACTGTCCAGTTACACAGTGAGTTCCCAATAATTGTCATTACCTGGTTACTTTGTGTTTAATTTACCATTCTCATACTGTCCTGCCCCACAGGGAGTTCTGAATTTCTTGTAGTTGCCATTTTCACAATGCATTAATCGTACCATTCTCCTACTGTCCAGTTACACAGTGAGTTCCCAATAATTGTCATTACCTGGTTACTTTGTATTTATTTTACCATTCTCATACTGCCTAGTCACACAGAGAGTTCTGAATTTCTTGTAGTTGTCATTTTCACAATGCATTAATTGTACCATTCTCATACTGCCCACAGTATTCTCAGTGATCAAAACCAATCACTGTGTATTTATTCCACCATATGCTATTATTTCCTGGATAGTTTCACATATTTGCCCAAGCCAAACGTATTTGGTTCTCAGATTTATTTTACAAAATTCAGATTACAAAATGTAGAGTGTAATGAGTCATTTGTTTGTGTAGTTTGTCCTCTTCTGTTACCGGGGTGGGTGGGGATGAAGGGTGAACCATAACAACATTTCGTTGTATTGTATTGAATTGAAACCCAACACATGGCTTAACCACAAGTTACACCTCAAAGAGGACTGTGCTAGTTATGAGCTGCTTCATCCATTTTCACCAAAATTATGGCCATCATTATATCTGCCTGCAGTTTTAGTAGAATTCACATGTACATCTGTGGGGGGGGGGGGGTGGGGCCTGCATGACTGAAATGGTTAGCACGCGAATGTTGTGAGCTCAAGTCCAGATCATGTTGGATTCTTCACCCGCCACACATGTATGGGAGAATGTCTACAAGCAAACTACGGATGGGTAGCATGGTTTCCTCACACCATAATTGTATAAGTGAAATATTCTTAAAGTCTAGCATAAAACATCAATGAAATAAATACATGTACGTCCCTTGAGAACAGGTATTGACTGTGTAACGACAACATAAACACTGGAAATATATATACATCGGCTCCTGTCTACAAGAAGAGAAAATATTTTGAATGTGACGTTTTGCCCAGCGCAAACAATCAAAACAAGAGAATGTTTTGTTCTCCAGGTTTCTGGGAATTCTGTTAAAACTGCTGGTGTGTCAGAATGAGAAGTTTGGGGCTCAGATACAGAAGCATGTCAAGGAGCTGGTCGGCCATGAGCTCAACCCGGCTGTCTACCCCATCCTGTTCGAACAGATCAAAGTCTGCGTGGACAAGTTCTTTGATGCCAGTGGACAGGTAACTCGAAGGTTGTACACTTGGGCCATCCCTGGCTCAGATGGTCAACGGGCTGGCTTGCTGAAACTGGCCAGCCCTTGTCCAGTGAGGCACATGTAGCATGTTCGCAGTCTTAGTGTGTCGACCACAGCTGGAAATCAGTAAGCCATATTGCTGCTTTGAATGAGCATGACCTGAATTCATTTGCTGCAGGACAAACAGTATTGTAACCCTTGGCAGTCACATACAGTTTGATCTATTTCTTGAAGTTGATGCCAGTCCATGTGATATCAGAGACTTCACAAGGGCTCTAGGTCAGTATCAAGTTGAAAACTTAGTAAAAAAAAGCACATGAAATAAGTAGAAACAAGCTGAACACTGGGTTGTCATGGTAGCAGCTGAGGTTGAATCAGATGTGTAAATGCCCACAAAATGTTCTTTTGTTTATGGCACGTTCTGCTAAAGTACAACTCAAAACAGCTGTCTGTCTACTAGGTTTCTCAGTCTGAGTTATCTACACTTTAGGAAAGGCATGTGGCTTACTCCAAGCACTCTGATCAAGTGGCCTCATTAAACAGACTGCAGTCATATACATGTATGGAGTTGAAAAGGGTCTTTTGAGTCACGTGAAGCTAAAGAAATGAATGAGCAGAATTGTAAAGGAAATTATGTGATGAGGCAGATCAGAGATGTGAGTATTGGGTGGGGGAAGAGGTAAGGGGACGCAGGATTATTCTACTCTGGAATTGAGAAGAATGTGATGTTCAGTTTGTATCAGTGGATGTTTACGGAAAGGCACTTTAATACTGTACATGTATGTTTACCATAAAGCACTATCTGTTAAAGTCGTGGTACAAAATCCTCGCTGGTGCATTCTGTGGTATATAGTGGATACCACTTGCGTTACCTTTTGCACAGTCTTAATGTTTGTAGAAGACCTCCTGTCTTCCAGCGAAATATTGTTCAGATCAGTATGTCACATGTGTGAAAGTTTGTCACTGACTTGCCAAAGGTCTGTGGTTTACCCCAGAACTCCGGTTTCCTCCGCAGGTGAAAAATGATCGCTTTAATGTGCGTCAAAAGCACTTGAATTTCGAAGTCAATCCACTGATCTGTAGTTCTCACCCCAACAAATCGTCCCCTGAGCTCAGGGTTGAATCAGCTTAGGCTGCTTTGGCTGCAGCTATATCTCATTATACTTGTCTGACTAATTGGGAAGGGGCAAATGTTTACTCAAAGAACTTACCAGAATTTGTTCCTTAGACCCTAGTCTCCTGCATCTATAAACTTATCAGCCACGGAAAGTTTCGAAGAACTTGAGCACTTCCGGTATACCCGTTTTATAGGTTTTTCATTCTTTATTGGTCTTTTCTTTCTTTGGTGAGCAGGTGACTGTAACAGAGCTGAACACTCAGTTCATAGAGAACATCATCTTCATCATGAAGAACATCTTGGAGAACAAACAGGATCAGCCGTGTGAATTCCTCGGCGTGACCAGCATAGAAACCCTCATGCTGAACATTGTCAGGTGAGGGCTGACACATTTCAACTGTTAGAGACCTGGGTGGGATCTTCATTCATTGTTGCCCAGGAATTTATCTCTCAGTGGCTGCGGTTCAGTTTTACACTTAGAATTTGAGAGGCCTTTATTGGTGAGGTATTACTCGTAGAATTTCACAAGACTTGTTTTGTTGTTTTGCGTCAGAAATTTGATCAGGCTTTTGGTTAATGTTATTTATTGCTTTCAGATACGTTCGACATCTTGATTCTACAGCCCATGACATCACAATTAAGACCAAACTCTGCCAGCTTGTGGAAGCGGTATGTTGATGTTGGTTGCTCATGATGAAAATGAATTTGTTTTAATATTAAATCAAATTTGTTGGATGTTTTTTTTTTTTTTTCACAATACAGTGTAGTCTTGCTTTAAGACTCCTCGATGTAGTGTGAAATAGGATATAACGCGACCCAAATCATGTCCCCCCAAAACATGTGGTGTACTTTCGCGTGAGAAGGCTTAAATTTGACACAAGCATTTCTGCCAAGAAGTGAATGTCAATAGCATGCCTTTAGAAGCTGTAGCTATCCAATATTTGCTGGTAAGTAAATGTATCAATTATTACTCAAGGTGAAGAATCTTGGCTATTATGTCAGATGAGCAAAAAGAAAAGAATTATGGCACAGGTTACACTTCCTTGTGCATATATAATTCTGATTTGAGAAACATGTGTGACACTGTCGTTGTTGTTGCAATGTGGGACTGTGCTTTTTTCGGCAATACAGGCTCACTGTTGAGCTTTACTGATTGCCACAGGCCTACCTCATGAAGGGATTAATATTTGTTCAGTCTCAGCAAATGCCTGTAAATTTCATCAGGTTACTGAATGGCTATAAAGCGAGGTGTGAAACCGCAAGGGGTGATATTAGCAAGTTGACATATCTGAGTTGTGATGAACTCAGGCATGTCAATCAAACATTCGACAATTTCTTTATTAATGTTGCCTTAAAAGAATGAATTGGTTTTCATGTGGCCAGCTTTAAAACACACAGTAAATGATGAACATGCTTTTCTGTTCAATAATTATAACGTGGTGTCAATAGTCTGTATAGAGTCCGCCATTTTGAATTTGAGACATGGAAAGTTTTGTGAGCTTCTGCAAGTATTCATATGAGCAGACTTGGGTGGGACGGAAAACAGCTACGCTGTGGCTTTTTCTGTTAAAAAATAGATAAAGTGGGCAAAACTATATTCCTCTTTTGGGGAGATCACCATGCATTAGTTCGGTGGTTAAGCAGTATCAGGGTATCTGTGCGGGAGGAGACTGAGATGTTGCTCAGTCCAGAAAAACATGTTTACCATCAAGCAGTAGATTATTCCTCAGGTAATAAAAATCTCACGCCTTTATAGTAAACTGGCAATCAAAAAAGCATTGAGCAAAGGATATTCCATAAAAGGTAGTCCTGACCTTGAACATAACCATACATTGGTGCTCATGTTATTTTCATATAGCGCAATGTAGCCTATAACGCGGCCCAGAACCTGTTCACAGAAGAGCACGTTGTAGTAAGGTTACACTGTATCCACAAGTAGATTGGTGTTAACTAAAATATTTACTGCTGGACTCTGAAATTTCATTTTATTGTTTCAAAATTCTCTTGAACTTTATGCAGTGTGAAAAATACAACACCAAGATGCGTGTCAGTTTTGACATTATGTAATTCCTACTGAAAATGGTATTTCTGATGGGTTTGATATAAAATAGGACTTGATATAAGATAGAAAAACATTTTTGGATGAAAGTAGGCATATCTGATCCTCATGGACACGTGTTGGGACTTGTGGTGTAAAGAATATATTTTATGATGACATTGTATATTAAGTTTAGGTCCTGAAGTATAAATCTCTGTCTTAATGTTTATCTGCATCATTTTTAGCATCCATGTTTCTATCCCGTATTTCAGCTTTTTTTCTTTCATCTTGGCACTTTTCCAGATGATGCATCGGCGTGATGACCTCACGTTTCGTCAAGAGATGAAGTTCCGTAACAAACTGGTGGAGTACTTGACGGACTGGATAATGGGGAACTCGCACCAAGTGAACATCCAGGGTGACATCTCTGTTATGTCACGGTACGCTGAATGCTCTGTTTGTATGCAATCTCACAAATGTGCCATATACAAGGCCCTGCTACGACCCTCTGCACCTGGTTGTTAGCGTACCAGTGCAGTGCAATGACATTGTAGCTTTACCAACCTTGTTGCTGTGAGTTCACTATATGCTGGCTTCCTCGCCAGTCATGCAGGGTTAGGTTTGCCAACCACCTGCAGACTGTTGTGGTTTCCCCTGGGCTTTGCTTGTTGTCCTCCCACCTTAATGAAGGCTGCCATTGTATAAGTAAAATTCCTGAATACGGTGGGAAACACCTGTTAATTAAATCAAATTTTTTTGAGGCTGTGATTGAACAGAGATATATGTCACAGATTATAGTATTGAGGGATGATTTTATTTGAGGATTGAAGCTAGATTTCAGAGAAATGAAAAATCTTTGTGTAAACAGGTTTCAAGTAAAGGGTAAGTAGCTATGGTTGTGTTGTTGTGTATTCAAATTCTATACACTTACATCAGCAGTTTTAACTCACACTGGTGTCATTGTAATGTGACAAGCTTGGGAATGTCATGTCTGGTGTCTTGGGCATGATGTTCCAGTGGCCTCATCACTTTGGTGGCATGAACTCGCCCTGCCACAAGAAGGCATGGTATATATAAATTTTAAGGAATGCTAGCTGTCATGTGACTGAAAAATTGTTGAGTACGACGTTAAACCCAAGCATCCATACCTTGCACTCTTGGGGTATGCTGCCCTTGTTGTCATAACTTCCCCTGTTCTTGTGGTCCTTGTTGTTGTCGTAACTTCCCCTGCCGTTGTTGTCATAACTTCCCCTGTTGTTGTAACTTCATATGTTGTTGTTGTTTTGACAGTGACCTTGACCAGGCGAGTATGGAGGCTGTAGCTGCCCTGTTGGCGGGTCTGCCACTCCAGCCAGAGGAGAGTGACCGTGGGGATCTGATGGAGGCCAAGTCACAGTTGTTCCTCAAGTAAGTAAACCACCTTAGGGGGGCCTCCATGGCTGAGGGGGTTAGTGCGCCAGCTCGGCGTAATGACCCAGGTGCCTCTCACAAATGCGGTCTCTGTGAGTTCAAGTCCAGCTTTCACTGGCCTCCTCTCTGCCGTACGTGGAAAGCTCTGCCAGCAACCCGCAGGGGGTTGTGGATTTCCCCCAGGTTCCATTCGGTTTCTGCCCAGCATAATGCTGGCCGGCCATGCCTTGAATAGAGCGTATAACAATCAAATACATAAAAATAAATACCTTAGAACACCTGGTGATACTTCACTCTGTGCATGTGGATGCTTGTAGTACAGCGACAACATTTCATGACTGTTGTCTTCTTCAGAGAAGTCCTTTGGATGTGTTCATTTTTTGACTAATGATGACTGAATGATTATGGCTTTGTGCCACATCGGCAATTATTCAGCCGTATTGTGACAAGAACATATTGAACCAAGAATCAGTGTATGGTTTTCAAGAGGATAATGGAAACATACAAAAATGTGACTAAGTCTTGAACAGGTTGGGATGTTATTATTTTTATTTGTCTGTCCAAGAGGTCAAGCCCATAAAAAACGTTCAAGTGAATATAACAATTAATGTCTTTTGTATACCCAAAATCCTCTACAATTTCGACCAGTAAAGTATAAATTTAGATGGAATTTGAAGACATAATTTGCCAAATTCTGAAGACCAGATTGTACTAAGCAGGTAGAGGCATATATTAACTTCACAGAAATTATGAAACAGCCTATTCAGATCAGATAATATTCCTTTGATATGCCAAACATTTACTATGTCTGTGGCCGAATTTGTTGAGGATTTAGGGTAGGTTTTGTTTTAAATGTACTTGTATTTTATCTCTCTGTCATAGAACTCATCATTTCATGTGGAAGTAGTTTTGGAACAAACGGCTAATTTTCTTGTTCGCTTCCAGATATCTGACATTGTTCATGAACCTGTTGAACGATTGTTCAGAGGAAGAGCAAGACAAGGCCATGGACCCGACGCGCAAGCGCAGCATCTCCAATCTGAGTGCACTGCGCAACTGCACCGTGCAGGCCATGTCCAATCTGCTCAATGCAAACATTGACAGTGGACTCATGCACTCCATAGGTACAGTACACTTAAATCATCTAGAATTTCATTGCTGCAGATGACGGTGGGTTTTTCCCCTGAGCTTTGCCCGGTTTCCTCAAATTTTAATGCTGTAAGTGAAATATTTTCCTGAGTGTGGCATTAAACACCAATCAAATAAATAAAAAAATGATAAATCAAATGGATGAGAGTAATTCACCAAAGGCCACTGGTATTTCTCTTGACACACCTCTTACATCCACAAAGACCACCATTGAAAGGAGTGAAAAATTACTGAGTACCAGTACGGGGATAAAGACCAATCCAAGAAGTAGATAAATAAATAAATTTTGGTGCCCTGCAGGTCACAGCTGTTCCTAAGAAAGCTTGTCTATCTGTTCAGAGGTGTGGTGGTTTGTTTGGTAGCCAGCTTACATCTCAAACACTTGGAGTTGTAGCGACATTCATAAGAACTGTTAGTATTCACGGTCATGTTGCTCTCTGGGGCCTCCATGGCCAAAGGGCTTAGTGCATTAGTGCAGTGTAATGACCCAGATACCTCTCACCAATGCAGTTGCTGTGAGTTGAAGCCCAGCTGATGCTGGCTTCCTCCAAGGTCCACCAACAACCTGCAGATCGTCCTGGGTTCCCCCCCGGGGCTGTGCCAGTTTTGCTCCCACCGTAATGCTGGCTGCCGTCGTATGAGTGAAATATTCTTGAGCTTAAAACACCAATCCGAGAAATCAAACTGTATTGCTGTGTTGTTGTTGTAGCTCTGGGTTACCACAAAGACCCTCAGACAAGGGCTGCTTTCATGGAGGTTCTAACCAAGATCTTGCAGCAGGGGACGGAGTTTGAGACGCTTGCAGAGACGGCGCTTGCTGACAGGTTTGAGCGGCTGGTTGAGCTGGTAACCATGATTGGGGACAAAGGAGAGCTGCCTATAGCCATGGCACTGGCCAGTGTTGTCTCCTTCAGTCAAGTGGTTAGTTACGCTTTGGAAAGAAATGTTGAATTTTACATCGTTAATGGCTGAGGAGGATTTATTATTTTTTTTTTAACATTTAAACTCATTTTCAACATAAAACATCATGTATATGCTGTGCTTTCTCATTTTTTTTCAATATTCAGGTTTTTCTTCCTTTTATCTAGATATCTCTGCAGACATTTAAATATTTGAATACATTGTTGTAGAATTTTCACGCTGACTTTGTACAGGGTACACAGGCCAGGGGTTAAACTGGACCTCACTTTAAGTATGAAGTTCTGCTTTGCTGGCAGGCATGGATTTTAGTACAGCTTCACATTTCATTAGTTCTGAAAACAGCTGACATAGCTGTGGAACTGCTTAGAACAGAGCATTTGTGATGTGATACATTCTGATTGCTTGTCTCCCGCAGGATGAACTGGCCCGGGTGTTTGTGAACCTGTTTGATGCCAAACATCTGCTCTACCAACTCCTGTGGAATATGTTCTCTAAAGAGGTGAGTGGTTTATAGTGAAGGAATCTGGTACCTTGATCTACTGTATTTTACCAAAGTTTAATTGTAAAATTCACTATAAGAATCACATTAAGGTCTTAAAATAATATCTTTGATTCAAAAATATCAGTTTTGACAAGATGTCGGTTTGCGGAATATACCTTGTGCAACGACACTTATCGGCACTTCCTCGTATACAGCTTGCAGATGTGTCGCTAATAAACAAAGTTCTGTACAAGCAAGCAAGGTGAATTAAGTTGGGTTTTTTGTCCCAACTTTAATTTCTTTAAATCCTTAGACGAATAGGCAAAAACAAGTAGGGTAATAAGTAAACACAAGTGGAACTGGAGCTTTTGAGGCATTGTTTGTCAGATCAGCAAATTTTATCATACTTGTCAAGCCGGAGTAAAACTGTTTCCATCTTATGATTCCCTTGAAAGTAAATTTCCCAACAGTGTGTTGTGGTTTAGGACTTAAGGAAAGTCGTAGAAGGCTGAATGAGTTGGACATCAATCAGGGACTTGTACATTTCCACACGATGTTTCATAGCAGATCGGTCAGCCATGCTGAATTTTGTGAAATTTTGAATACAATGCAACCATAAACTGGAGCATTTATATATATCCTGAATTACTCAGTTTCATCACAGCTAACAGTGTGCGGAGTGTTTCAATCAAAATCAGCTTGAAGAGAATGCTTTGATCGTTTAGTGAAGTGTCCGCTGAGAGGATTATCTCCCTTTGTCATAAGACCTCTTTGACCCCCAGGGGTGATAAAGGCGGAGGGTTCAAACAGTTGATTGGCACCATGCTGTGTCGATATTGTAGATTAACATGCACTAGATACAATGGAGACTAGAAATCCCTGGCGGTATTGAGAATGGACAAGTGTCGGTGTATTCAACAAAAATAACATGGGTTGTAAGCGGATATAAAAGCAAACCAAGCGGCATGGTTGGTATTGACGTTGGTTTTTAGATGTCTTGGCAAATTTCACTGTATAAATAAAAAAAATTCTCAGTGACTTAGCATCGTGTTGATGCATCATGTGATGGCTTTCGTTTTGTTTCTGTGCTGCTTTCGATCTTCACGGACCCCTCTTGGCCACTGTCTTGGAAAAACATTCATCATCAAAACTTGCTTGTGTGCTATACTCAGTAAATATTGCTTCTGTCACTCAGTATGGAAGATCAATAGCAGTTGAACAGTGGTGGATTTGGATCAATGCTTATTGTTGTTTGGCTGTTTCTTTTGTGTCATGTTGGTTGCCATGAACGTGAAACACAGAATCGAAGTTGTTGTCGCTTAGGCAAGTAAGAGTGAAATCCCCCATCCTGCAGGGAACAGTTCAAATGTTTAACACTAATTGGTATTTGTTTTCCTCATAAAACAATTCTCAAACCTCCTGGCTTGCACAATAAACAGTTGAAGGATAAAAATGTGGAATTATGATAGATTTACTTTAGTGTCTTGATCATAAACAAAGGCCAGGCAACAGAATTATCTACATGCTGGAAACCTGAGCGTTCAGCACAGAATACATTTCAGTGTCTATAAGCACTTTGGTGTGGCCTCCTGTTTCCTGTGTTGTTGTTGGAATTTGTCATCCATTGTTTTTTCAGTTCGTTAATCCGTTGCTATTTTAAATGGTGTATTTATATGTATGTAATGATGAGTTCAAATGAAGATGGTGTAATGTTGTTATTCTAAAACCTAACCACTTATGTTGTCCTGACTTTGCAGGTAGAGATTGCGGACTGCATGCAGACGCTGTTCCGGGGTAACAGTCTAGCCAGTAAGATCATGGCCTACTGTTTCCGATACTATGGCCAGGGCTACCTGCGAGAACTGCTCAAACCGCTCATCATGGAGATGTTCCAACAGGACAAAGCACCAGAAAGAATTATCTCCTATGAAATTGATCCTGCCAGGTCAGAACTGTATTTCACTTAAAATTTATCATTTTGCCGATGACACATTTTTTCTGTATTCTGGTTGATTCATCGACACATATCTTCTGAGACTGCTTAAGCTTTTTGTTTGTTTTTTCTTATTTTAATACTTAATTTGATCAGAAAAACATTTTTGAGCTTTTGTGTGCTTCTGAAGGTACAGTTTTACCAACCAAACTTTAGCTTTAAACTTTAAACTCTTGCTCGTGCATTGCAAAGACCCAGGAGCCTTCCATGTGATCGCTGTGAGTTCAAGCCCAGCCCATGCTGTGAGCTCAAGCCTAGCTCTGGTCATAAATGGGAAGGTCTGCCAGTAACCTGCATGCAGTTTGTGGTGGGTTTCCCGTGTACTCTGCAAGGTTTTCTCCCATCATAATTCTTGAATGTCATAAAACCAAATAATTAAGGAAAAAACTAGGTGAAACTCTGTAAAGTTATCTTTATTGAAACTGTAACATGGCTTTCAGGTTCATAGTCATACATGATGCAAAGAAAACTACTCATAGGAAGTGCATAGTGCACTGAAACTTCATTAAATCCCACACCTGACTGATTGGAACCTGCACACTTTACACCTGATAGGAGCCGGCACACTTTACACCTGATAGGAGCCGGCACACTTTACACCTGTCGGATTGGAACATGTACACTTTACACCTGTCGGATTGGAACATGTGCATTTTACACCTATCTGATTGAAACATGCACACTTTACACCTGCCTGATTGAAACATGCACACTTTACACCTGTCATATTGAAACATGCACACTTTACACCTGTCTGATTGGAACATGTACACTTTACACCTGTCGGATTTGAACCAACACACTTTACACCTGTCTGATTGGAACATGCACACTTTACACCTGTCTGATTGGAACATGCACAATTTACACCTGTCTGATTGGAACATGCACAATTTACACCTGTCTGATTGAAACATGCACACTTTACACATTTATGCAACATTGTATAAATGCTTGGTGTTGATTCCAGGATTGATTCTGATGAAGACATCGAGAAGAACAAGATGAACCTGATGATCATTACTCAGAAAGTGTTTAATGTCATCGTAGCCTCGGCCAAACAGTAAGCTTCTACAGTTCTTTTGTGGAAATCTTTTAAACAAGGAGAATGTGGAATATATTTATTAATACTGTAACAATGGGGTATGGGTTGCAAGCCAGTCATGGACAGGGGATTTGCGGTTTCCCTGGCTCTCACGGTTCATGGCACCTCAGTGATGGTGAGTGTCTATGGATTGAGGATCAGTTTTGTACCACCGGCTATGTAGTGTGCACACCTGTGTGCCACACATGGGTAAGTTTGTCAGTAACTTGCAAAAGGTCTCTGGTTTATTCATTCACTGTGTTTTCCTCCACCAACAAAAGCTGACTGCAGTGAAAAATTCTTGAGTGTGGTACTCAACAACAATGAGATAAACTGTATTACTGTTGTAAATGGTAGCTTGGATCAGTTTGTAGTAATGTATTTGTTTTTTTGATACAAATTTTGCATCAGATGCTTTGTAATATACTTGTGCCCGAACACAGCGATGGTTACTCTCCATCCCAAACCCTTATTGCTGTGCCTGGAGTGAAGTATACTTTTGTATAGCAGTAAAACCCAATCATATGAAAACATTTTCAAAACCATACTCCTGTAGAAAGAGATATTCTCCTTGTCAAGACCTTTGATTTAAATAAAGTAAACAAATGAAGGTGTACTTTTCACATAGTAATGGTAACATTTCTAGCAGCATTGGTATTAGCCCTGTACTAAAAGTTTGCCATGACTTAAAACAGTTTTGTCGGAAATGAACTACTTTTCTTTAAATTAATTTTTAACAAGATAATTCCCTTCTTTTTTTCTTTTATTTTTTCCCCTAGACTAATGATTATTAATTTTATGCCATTAGAAAATGTTTTGTGATTCTATCTCAGTAATTGAATTGACACTAGTATTTTTGTCATATAACAGTCTGTGTGCAATAATTTAAGACACGTCCGTGTGAGACATCTACTCTATATGCCATCATCATTAAATTGCTATTTAGGCTTACAGATAATACAGATAATTCTTGCTCTGATATACATACAATTCCTGAATCAACAGATTCACTCGCTCTGATATCGCATTAATTATAGTAACAGGTAAAAGATACAAAAGGAACATTTATAAACAGTGGGCTGAACACAAGCCGGAAAATTGATTGTATAAATTTGGCAATACTGGTGAAAGTCTGGTGAGGAATTGGAGTGGGTGGTTTTGTCATGGCTGCCCAAATTCTGATCTAAGGATGTAAAGATTATTACCTATAAAATATGAAGATGTTTAATTAACTTCACCCTAAAGCCTTTTCACAAATTATCCTTCTGTAATGTGTAAGAAATGTTAAGAAAGTAGGAAGTACCGTTTCACTTTTCCCTTCTTTTATGCATAAGCAAACCTGACAGGTTATTCCAAATTGATTCACAGGATCTTGTTTAACAATCCTCTTTAACACGACAGTCTACCCTGTGCAGGTTTAATGACATTTTGTTCTTGAAGGCTTGTGGAATATTATCTGTGGAAATTTTCTTGTGCTTGCTCATAGAGTTTTAATGGGGAACACTTACTGTGTATAAAGTAACCTGTATGACCTAAAATTTCATCCATGACAAAGATGCATATATTTCTCAGTTGTGAGAGTTCTGTTGATTATAGAAAGGTGTTTTGAAGTTTGTTTAGAAGGCAGGTTGATATCCTTTGGGAAAAAGTTTCGGCTTTGAAAATAATATTTTATGACATTTATTTGCCTCGAAAGATGCATTTTTTTTGGATGAAATTTTAGGTCATTTGTAGTAATTTGGGCCTAAGCAGCATAGTGTAAAGTGGTCCTCTGTGGGCAGACTGGGAACAGTTATCTGTTAAGTTTGAACCCCAATAGCCATTGTGTGCTGCGGGGAAAGACAGTCCGTTGTTAGCAACATACATGTATCAAAATCCACCTGTGTTTCTTTGCTGAGTGACAGAATTAATTCAGTGGCTTACCATCTCTAACCAAGGACCAATCAAACTCCACAGATTTCCACCCAAGCTGCGGAGTATGTGCCATTGTTTGTTTCACCTAATCAACCTACGGTTCCCCCAGGACAGCCTGCTTGCCACTGGCAGGGTCATTTTTCTCCGTTTCCTCAATCCTGTTATAGGTAATGTTACCACGGCTACCCGCTGTTGACAACCAATGACGAGCGTGCATTGGTACTAACCCATCCTGCCTCTCCTCTTCCACTAATATGTGCATCATACATTTTGCATCATCTGCAATAGCAGAACAATATTTTATAGTGTAATGTTCTGTTAATCTGGAATGCAGCACCTTAATAGCAAAGAAATTACCCTACTAAAATCCGAAGCGCATGTTACAGGTACCCTTCTTCAAGGGGGGGTGGGGGTGGGGTGGGGGGGAACGGATTGAGTACTTAAGGGTATAGGGACAGACGACTTATGTTTACGTATGTATAAACTCTTTCTTAAACATGTTAAAGATTTTGGCGGATAGTGTAAAATCTTAAGCTTATTAACACAGCTTTTCTCAAATTTTCTTAGAACGATTTCTCTCTAATAATTAAAACAGATGTACAAAAATTATTTCCAACGTTGAAATATAATATATTGAAGTCTCTAAATTTGTGATTATGTTAAATAGATCAAGGTGATCAATTTAAGGAAGTCAAAAACACGAGGGTGTAAATTTCAACAGAAAATATGAAGGTGACTGGGATCGTGGAGATTGTAAAACTCAGTCAGGACATTCTGAATCACATCATACCTGCTGGTGTTATTTCATCAATGGACCAAAGTGTTTGCCCTTATTTCTGTGGGACACTGGACTTTGGATGAGGGGGATATTTCCTACATCTGTCATGAAATGGAAAATAGATCACCATTGCTTGTGGACAAGCATTTCCGATATTATCGTCGCATGCCCGCACACTAACAGATTCCTGTTTTAGCGCCATTCTTCTCCAAACGTTTCATGCATGAATGTCATGAGCGTGGGCACCAGGGTGTGCCTGTTGGAACTCACGCCCGTCCATCTGTCTGCGTGTCTGTCTGTCTGTATGCACGTTCTTCAGTCTGCCTCTCCATGGCTCTCTTCAGGTTTCCCCCCAAATTGCGCAGCATGTGCCACTGTCTCTATCAAGTGGTCACACAACGCTTCCAGCAGAGCTCCTTCGATGCCGTGTGGACCGTCATCGGCACTGTCATCTTTTTGCGCTACATCAACCCAGCCATAGGTAAAACCGGGCTGTCGTGTATTGTGTCTTGGGTGTGGTTTTTGTCGGTAATTGATCCCCCACCCCCCCACCCCCAATCCTCCAGAAGCTCAACAGCACACTACTCAAGATTGCACCAGGATTATGGGTATTTTCAAATTAGCACACTGTAAATCTTCAACCTGTTCAATCATTAAAGCAGTTTTTAAAGGGTAAGATGTGCATATAGAGTTTTTAAAAATGAAGCCAAAAAGGATTTGTTTGTTTCACCATAGGTAAAAGCTCCATTAAACAATAAGAATTACTTCTCAAGACCCTACAGTTCTGTAAGAAAATACTGAAATATTGCTTTAAGCAGTGGTAGTAAAATTGAAAGGTTGAAATATTAGAGTAATTCAAAGGCCAGTCAGATAAATAAATTACTTTCAAAACATTCCATGCAGGTAAAGCATTTGTTCAAAGGTGTATTTAGTATTAAATTTATTCTGAACTTTGCTTTGCATTATGATGAGATTGGAATTAAAATTTAAGCCTGGCATGACTTTTAGCTACACTTGGGAACAGCTGGCTGCGTTATAGTTTCCGCTCAAAATACACTATTGATCGCAGTTGACCTCTCCCTTAAAATTGAAATAAATTCAGTTACAGTAGCAGTTTTTGTCAGTTTCTTAAACTTTTGTACTAAAACCAGGTTATGATACACTGTTTTGTTCGTTAGCTTTTCTTCTAAAACTTCTGCCAAGTAAGCATTGTAAGCTCCTCATTAAAACATTTTTCAGTTACATTTTTTGTGCCTGACGAACTTGTCTTCTAAAAGATTCTTTCCATTTGTAGATCTGATTAGCTTCACTTCCAAAAAAAAAACAAAACAA
This sequence comes from Acanthopleura granulata, assembly GCA_016165875.1. NCBI lineage: Eukaryota > Metazoa > Mollusca > Polyplacophora > Chitonida > Chitonidae > Acanthopleura > Acanthopleura granulata. The sequence continues at coordinate 3,010,671 of JABBOT010000009.1, read as the reverse complement.
AAGAACATGTGTTAGTTTCACCATTTTTCATTTTGTTAGAGCCTCTGATGAAACATTTGATAGTTACTCGTTTCATTTGATTTTAATATCACATGAATGAAAAATGAGTAACAGTGGATTATTAAAGCAATTATGGAACACCTTTTGAGTTTCTGGGGGTTGTTCTTCTGTTGTTTTTTTTTATAAAGGTGTCATTAATAGGGCTGATGATGGAACAACCTTTAGAGTGGCCCCTAAGTTTTCAGAGCTTCAATTATGTTTTATAGATGTTGTAGTTTTCAAGTTTTTCTGTGAATTTTATGTCCTTAATTTAGTGTCTTTGTTTTTTTTTGCACTGGTGGTTGTTATACATGATTAAATCCTTTAACAAATATGACCAATGAAATCTCATACCAGTTTCACTCTTTCCTTTGCATAACTACATGTATGTACAATAATAACATCCATTTTGAAACGTTAAATGTTAAGAGTAAGATATTACCTAGCACACTACATTTTCTTACATTTTTCAGAAGTCTGATAAACAAACATGTGCCTTGTTCACCATTTTAAAGAGACCACCCTGTAGATTTCTGTGTTTTATAAATCTTGACATTGATATTTTTAATGATAAATTTGGTACCTCCATGTCTAAATTAACTGTGTAGATTTTTTTACCTTTAAAGTGACATTCATCAATGTCTCTAGGATACATACATGTGGATGTACTAACTAATATCGAAATGTCTTCTGTAATAAAATGTAGGCATCGTAGAACGATTGAATGATTATAGCTTTGCAAGCTTCTGTGCCAGTATTCCAGTCATATTGTGGTGAAGCGTTAAATGTAGACAAATATACTGAAACAAATGCTTCACTAACTCAACACACATACTGCATGTATACACTCCACCCTGGGCTATGCCCTCTGTCCCTACTCTGTCATGTCTATCCCTACTCTGTCCAGTCTATGCCTAGTGCTGTCTGCATGATGACCTAAAATTTCGTCCAAAAAAGTGCATTTTTAGAGGTAAATAAATATCATAAAATGTTATATTTGGTGTTGAGACATAATGATTGTGCTAATATATCACCCTACCTTCCAAACAAACCTTAAAAGACTTTCCCACAATCAATAGCACTCCCAGAATGAGGAAAAATGAGCAGATTTGTCATGGACGAAATTTTATGTCGTTCAGTGTAATCAGTTTCTTCCATGCTGTTACAGGACTTGCATTGAATTGCATGCCTTCATTAGTACTCTGAAATAGGATACTCCTAACAACTAATGTTTGCATACTGAAATAAAGTATGTTAGTAACTTTATGATTTGTGTTGGTAAAAGTTAAATAGGTCCGTTATAAATTTTGTTCTTTTAAACATTGGACATGTATATGCAAGTTTAATGCACTTGAAATTTTAGCCATTATATGTATTTGCTGAGTGGTTCAAATGTCAACTATATGTTGGGTTAGTTTGATATGTGTAAGGTTTATGTCTCAAATGTGTTACTTGATGAGTGTTTGTGGAAATATTCAATATAAATAATTATTCGCTGTTTGCTACATCAGCAGTGTTTCAGCGGTAATATTGGACCAAGCTGAAGTAACGGTACAGTACGTCAGTGGCTGGACCGTTTCTTTTTTCAGAGCCACTGTACTACATGTAAATGTTTAGTTAAATGTTGTCCTATAAGGTGTAATTTGATATTTCATAAAGTGTTTCCCACTATTTATTTACCGTTTTTTTTTTTCTGTTTTCTGACAGTCTCTCCGCTGGAATCGGGTATCATTGACGAAGAGCCGACACCGCGCGTGAAGCGTGGTCTGATGCTCATGTGCAAGATCATGCAAAACATTGCCAACCACTTACTGTTCAGTAAGGAGCAGCACATGCGCGCCTTCAACGACTTCCTCAAAACCAACTTCGAATCCGGCAGGAAGTACGTTATGACACTTTGTCGCTGATGTTATTATTGTGAGGTAGTGGATTATTGGTGGGCATTTTACATCTCCGCATGTTCCATTTGCGTTTGGCTGCATAGCAGATATATTACCTGGAAATGTCTAAATGTTGTTGTTTACATTTCGATGGGTTGCATAGCTTTCTACGTGTAAATTTCTTCGCAATGAAGTTCAGAAATGTTTGTAATTTCTCCCGCTCTCACAGCTCAAGTCACCTCGGTGACAATAAGCGCAGTTTTAATATTTGTTAAACATTTTCGATACCACTTTGTTAAACATTTTCGATACACATAATTTGCCAAATCCTGCAGTTTACCCTGTGCACTCAGGTTTCCTCTGGCCACAAAACTGACCGTCATCTTCACCGATATATGTAAGTGAAAATGTTCTGAGTGTGGCATTAAACAACAATCAAATCAAACTTTTATTACCGTAATTCTTTTAAACTTCTTGTAAAACTTTTTCACATGTTTACAAGATGTTCATTCAGGCATATTTTGAAGACATTATTCAGCGATGACAGATAAAATTATACTGTGATGGTGAAGCCCTGAAACTGGTCGATCCAACCGATATAGTTTTGTCTTCAAAATAGAATTGAAAATGTGCAGAATTTACAGTGAAAGTTGCTCTTTCCTATGCAAAAAAGTTGAGGAATTAGAGTACTGTTGTGACATATTACAACATTGTACCATAGGTAGGAAGGTCCGCCGGTAACCTGCATACGGTCGGCAGCTTCCCTAGGACTCTTCCCGATTTCCTCCCACCATAATGCTGGCTGCTGTAGTGTAAGTGAAATTTTGTTATGTATGGCGTCATACACCAAACAAACAAATTTTGTTGTGTGTGGCGTCATACACCAAACAAACAAATTTTGTTGTGTACGGCGTCATACACCAAACAAACAAATTTTGTTGTGTATGGCATCATACACCAAACAAACAAATTTTGTTGTGCAAAATCATACACCAAACAAACAAATTTTGTTATATATGGCATCATACACCAAACAAACAAATTTTGTTATGTATGGCATCATACACCAAACAAACAAATGTTGTTGTGTATGGCATCATACACCAAACAAACAAATTTTGTTGTGTATGGCATCATACACCAAATAAACAAATTTTGTTGTGTATGGCGTCATACACCAAACAAACAAATTAAGTAAATGAATACAATGGTGCAGATTCTTCATGGAGATCGTGTCTGACTGTGAGACGGTGGACGCGGGAAATCACAGCCTCTCTTTCATCAACGCGATCCATGACGCCAACGTTCTGGCGCTGCATCGCCTACTGTGGAACAACCAGGAGAAGATCGGAGACTATCTGTCCAGTAGTCGGTAAGGCCACCAGATAGTCTCTCCTTCCATACCACCAAACAGCTGTGAAGCTGTGGAAATAATCCTTGAGCGGATTGATGTGCTTCACTGTTGTAGTCCGTGTTAACTGAACTCTTCAACCATTTTAAAATATTTTTCTTTGGCATGCTGTTCCATCGATACATCATTAGAAATATATCGTCATTCACAAATCTCTCCTGCCAGCGGATACCATTGTGACAGAATAATTTTTAAGACCCTAATACAGTTTTCATATGCATCTTTATAATTCGAACAAAGAACCCAAACTGTACTATGTAGACGTGAGTGACACAATTCAAAATGCGTGGTGAAGAAAAAGGTATGCATATACTTTTGTTGACAATTCTTGAAAACATGAAACACCTGTAATGCTTTTTTTTTGTATCAATCAACAACAAGACTATTTCCTTTCCCTCTCAGGGACCACAAAGCAGTTGGACGTCGTCCATTTGACAAGATGGCCACCCTGTTGGCGTACCTGGGACCCCCTGAGCACAGGCCTCTAGATTCTCAGTAAGTGATTCGCTGACCAGACACTTATGTTATTCCACCCCCAGTGGCAGCCCAATAGTAGGCCAGTAGCTCACCCCTAGCAGGCTTGTGGCATTCTGACCACCCCAAGCAAACTACATCAGAAGTACATGTATGTGTAAAGGCACACTGCTTGAATCCTTGTGAAAACTCGTGGCTGTAGTTTAACCCTAATGGGACAGATTCCCTGCCTGAACAAGTCATTTCGGTGCCTATCACCAATGCGGTTGCTGTGAGTTCAAGTCCTGCCTAGGCTGGCTTCCTCTGTGGCCATACTGGGAAAGGTCTGCCAGCAACCTGAGGATGGTTCTGGGTTTCTCCCCATGCTCTGCCTTTTTTCCTCCTTATTAATGCTGGCCGCTGTCGTGTAAGTGAAATATTCTTGACCACGGCATGAAACGCTAATCAAATAAATGCATTCCCAAACTGTGACATATTATAGCAAAGAACACATACAGCTGTAATGGAGCTTGCCAAACACTACATACATATGTACTCTTCCCTTGTGGAATATTTAACTCTCTCTAAGGGATCTTGAGAATACAAGTTTCCAGTCATCACCGACTTTAATGTAGCAATAACCAGTTACAAGGCAACTGATCAATGATAGCTGAATAAGCCAATGAGAGCAGCTTGCTCACTGACCATGTCAGTAAGTATAAAAGTTGAACCACTGTGGGCAAGGAATTGTAGCAAAAGAGTTGAATGGTGGTTTAACGCTTTGAGGTAGTTTAAGATTTGTTGAAGATATACCTGTGTCACACAGCTGGTAAAATTCAATAACCAAGCGACCATCTTCGCAAGGAAGGTTTCATATAAATTTTAAACTACTTTTTAACTGTCTTTCTGTCTTCGCTTAGATAAGTTGTGAAATTTGTCAAATGGTATCTTCTGCTTTATTTTTTTCTCTTTGTCTTTTTATTAAGCATGGACATGACCAGTACAAAGTTCGAGGAAATCATGTCCAAACACCACATGCATGAGAAGGACGAATTCAAGTCCCTGAAGAACCTGCACATTTTTTATCAGGCAGGGACGAGTAAGGAAGGGAGGCCAGTGTTTTACTACATCGCCCGCAAATACAAGTAAGACCACTCATTGGTGGATACTGAGTAGAGTCAGACCACTCATTGGTGGATACTGAGTAGAGTCAGACCACTCATTGGTGGATACTGAGTAGAGTCAGACTACTCATTGGTGGATACTGAGTAGAGTCAGACTTAAACTTCAAAATTGATCAAGCTTAGTGCATCTGGTTTTGGTTCACAGTCTTTGTTGATGGGTCTCTGTGGATGAGGTGGTCAGTGCGCCAGTGCAGTGTAATGACCCAGTTGCCTCTCGCCAATGCGATCGCTGGGTTTCGTTTACAGTTGTACATGTTAAGGTCCGCCAGCAACCTATGGTTGGTCGTGGGTTTCCCCTGGCTCTGCGCAGTTTCCTCCCACCATATTACTGGTCATCGTCGTATAAGTGAAATATGGTGCCTCCGTGGCTGAGTTGGCTTGCGTGCTAGCGCAGCGTAATGACCCAGAAGCCTCCCGCCTATTTGTTCGCTGTGAGTTCAAGTCCAGCTCATGCTGGCTTCCTCTCCGGCCATACCTGGGAAGGTCTGCAAGCAACGTGCAGATGGTTGTGGGTTTCCCCCAGGCTCTGCCTGGTTTCTTCCCACCATGATGCTGGTCACCATCAAATATGTGAACTATTCTTGAGTACGGCGTAAAACACCAATCAAATAAATAAATAAATATAAGTGAAAAATTCTTGAGTAGGATGTAAAACACCAATCAAAAAAATAAATCTCGGTGGTATACACAAATACATGTACAGCACTAGTTAGCATTATGTTATTGTGCGGAATTTGATAGGATGTTGTTTTTGGTGTATTTTTGTTTTTTTCATACCATTCCAGTGCGGTAGCGTTACATATGGGAATGGGAGATATACTTTCCTGACCATACCAAATACTGTTCTAAGAGTTGTGAGAACAAGCAAGCAAAATAACGTAGATAATGGATTAAAGAAAATTACTGTTGTTGTAGTTAAATTCGTGTGGACATGCGGCTTGCGTTTTTTTTGTTGTACAGAGTACATGGATGTTTGAGTTAAACCTGCTCATTCGTGGTTTACTAGTGCGCGAACAGCAGTTGTATTTCTCAGTTTTACAGTAAACCTTGTGCTAGTAGACGCTACGAAAGCCACGTTTCATCTTAAAGATTGAAAATACCCTGTTTGCACTCAGGATGTGATACATATGTTTTTAAATCTCTTCTGGTGCCTCCGTGCAGGTTAGCGTGCGAGCGCAGCAGAATGACCCATGTGCCCCATGCCAGTGCAGTCGCTGTGAGTACAAGTCCACCTCGTGCTGCCTTCCTCTACGGCCGTCTGTGGAAACATCCACCAGCAGCCTCCTAATGGTCATGGGTTTCCCCCGAGCTCTGCCCTGTTTCCTCCCTCCATAATGTTGGCCGGTGTTGTATAAGTGAAATATTCTTGAGTACGGCAGGGTAAAACACCAATCAAATAAATAAATAAATTAAATCTCTCCATGTCCACCATCTTTGTTTCAGAGTTGGGGAGATCAATGGGGACCTGCTGATCTACCACGTGTTGCTGACCCTCAAACCTTTCTACCACAAGCCCTTTGAGCTGGTCATCGACTTCACCCACACCTGCTCAGACAACAGATTCAGGGTGAGTTTGTTGAATCAAACACTGATCTTAGACCACACACTAAAGGATCTGGTCAGGTTTTTTTCATTTATTCATTTATTTCTTTGATTCTTGTTGATGCCACCCAGTCTGCAAATAGGTGACTGACATATTTGAAAACACCTTTGGATGAAATGGTGTGACCGTGTTGTCCATGTTATACATACCGGTCAAGGGTCTCTTGGGTGATATCACTTTCACCTATGGGGTGTTTTCTTAACCACTTGGCTGTATTCTGATTTCGGTTTCTCCATTTATGTGAATTGGGTAGTTACACTGTACCCTGGGCAAAAAGTATTTCAGCAGGTCAGTTAGTGGTAACATGACCAAGTCTAGCTCCTCGTGACTGAAGTAGGGGGTTTACGTCCATCAATATTACCGTGTGTGAGGTTTGAACCACATGAGTTGTGATGAATTCCCCGTAATCTTGAACCATCCTAAATGACCTAAAATTTCGTTCATGACAAAGTTGCACATTTTTCCTGATTCTGGGAGTTCTTTTGACTGAAGGAAGGTGTTTTAAGGTTTGTTTGGAAGGCAAGATGATATCCTACCAGAAAAATGTACAGTTCAGCACCAAATATAATATGGTATGACGTTTATTTACCTCTAAAAATGCACTTCCTTGGACGAAATTTTCAGGTCAGTTAAGGTAGCCTAAGGTGAAGTGGAGTAGTTTCTTAAAGCTTCATGAAGCTGATGAATTGGGACACATGTAGTTTCATATATATTAATGAACTTGAGAGATGTGGCTGTTTTCTTGAGACAAAGGAAACAAAGATTAATTTTTTTCAATGAAATCTGGATTAACCCCAATTCTCTGTTTTATCAGTAACAAACTGCTTTGTGTGAAATCAAAAGAAGTACTCAGTTTTGCTTGCAGTGCATCATTTTCACAGAAAAACAACATTTCAGTAACAGTTACAAATGTAATTTCAGTGACGTTTTTGAGTGTGGATTGAAAGATATGTAAAAAAGATACAATTAGGATTAACTTTCAATACTGTAACAAAACAACATAAAGACAAAAAAAACCCACAATAATTTCTGCAAAAGGAAAGTTGATATATGTATATATATATTTGTGTGTATCTTTGGAAATAAAAATGAGAAAGACTTATTTCTTCTTTTTGTTGTTCATTTTTCAGACCGACTTCCTGTCCAAGTGGTTTGTTGTCATGCCAGAGAATGTGTACCAAAACATAATGGCAGCTTACATCTACAACTGTAACTCCTGGGTGAGGGAGTACACCAAGTATCACGACAGGATCCTGGCACCCCTCAGAGTAAGTGGCACGCAACCCAGGGGCACTCTTCACAAACGATCATAACATTGAGACGATCCTAATTGCGACACATTCGGGAGGCCAGACTGTGTTATACATGGCATTGATACTTGCATATACACTTATATGTACCCTAATTCTGCTAATTTTGGGGACAGATATTAGTTCTGCTGAAAGCAAAAATTATATTTCTGTCTGATACTTTTTTTGGCACTGTGAATTTTAAGTGTTAAAGTATTATCTTTAATTTTAATGTCTTTTGTGTTCAGATTCTAATTATTTTGAAATTTTCCTGCCAAAAAGTCCATTCCGTGTCAAATCATACCCTATACTTGTATGCCATAACTGGAAAAAAAGTTCTGTCTGACATTTTTAGTTATTTCAAACATTTTTAATTTCCAAAACTTTTTCTTCGGTCCAGAGTTTTGTTCTATATGAAACAAAAGTGCACGTGCTGAATGCACGAAGGATGTGAAAGCATGTTACCTGTGATGGTGAAAAATCTTGTTTGTCCACGGTGTTGCCATGACCACTTGAATGATGTTGTGGTCAATATAAAACAGAGCATCACCAGGTATCATTAAATTCTGATTTCAATCTCTCGGATTGGTCTTTCTTATGATTTTCAGAACAATCGCAAGCTTATTTTTATTGACCATCCAGCGCGGCTGAACGAGTACATCGACATTGACCAACAGAAGTTGCCAGGGGCAACCGTGTCCTTGGAAGAAGACCTGAAAGTCTTTAATAACGCGCTGAAACTCTCCCATAAAGATACAAAAGTGGCCATCAAGGTACGTTCAGCCAGATTTTGGTTGTGTAACCTGTAGTTAAATGCGTGTTCCTGTTGTGTTTAAAATTCTCGAGTACCCTTTTTTCAGGGTAGTTGCGTGTATGGTTTATTTTAATAGAATGCAGGACGTGAGTCCAAATGAGATCTGATTTTGATTTTTCCATACATGTAATACCTACAGGGCAACATGCTGTTTTCCTGATTTGTGTGCTGTCCTTCACCAGTCTCCTAACTGTTGTATGAGTAAAAAGTTGTTGAGTTGGGTGTTGAACATGAATCATCTAAATATCAATATTTCTAACATGACTTTCATCATTTCACTTGGGTTTGGTAATACCTGAACTAGTTAAATTGTACATGACAGATGTTAACTGCATGTATTTACCATGCTCTTAAACCCGCAGGTTGGTCCCAGTGCTATTCAGGTAACCTCCTCAGAGAAAAGCAAGGTACTGGGGCATCAGGTTTTGCTCAACGATGTTTACTACGCCTCCGAGATAGAAGAGGTATGTTTTAGTGAAGATTACACAAGTATGAAAGATGGAAAAAGTGAAAACAGTATAGTGTTTTTATGCGGATTTTGGTTACTGATATATTGATATTATATGACCATAATGAATCCAGTTGATGGTGTTTCATGTTTCTGAAATTGGCATTAAGCGTCTTTTGTAAACCACTTTGATTTTAATTTTCCAGTGAGGCCAGGATTTATCACATCAGTAGTGGGTTCAGACAGCAACAGAACTCCTATAAAAAATTAATAGTTTTGTTTTACGATTTGAAAAGACTTATGCAGTTTAATTTAGAATGTACACTATAAATGTCTTTTTCAGTCTTAGTTCTGCTTGTTTTAACCATGAGATAATCATGTCAGCTTCATAATTTGCAATTTTATTTTTCATTTATTTTTCTTATTGGGATATTACCAATGTTTTCAGTTTGTGCACAAGTTTAAATCCAGCTGTACACAACATGCATCGCTCTTCGCATACAGGCACGTGTGACTCTCCCGGACCCCCTTGACAGACTTTCCTTTGACAAATGCAATGATTACATGTACGGCTGGTGATTCGTTGTAGGTGTGCTTGGTGGATGACAATCAGCTGACTCTTACTATAGCCAATGAGAGCGGCCCTCTTTCCTTCATCCACAACGACTGCGAGAGCATCGTGCAGGCTGTCATACACATCCGCACCCGCTGGGAGCTCTCGCAACCTGTAAGGCACCCCCTTCATAAAACACTTCTGGAGTACAAGCCAGTACTGAGAGTATAGCTTTTACTCACCAGCGTTCGAGGGAAATTTCATCATTAACTTATCAAGTTTTGATGGTTTACCCAAGTCACATCAGTTTTCTCCAGCCATGAAATTGACCATCATAGTGTACATGGAAAAAATATGGAATTATATAAGAAACCATTTACTCAGTCATCTCTCTGTGTACTCTCGAACCTTCCAAGGACAGGCCGACCTCAAGTAGATCCATCTTACGTTATTATGTATGTTTTAAGAACAGAAGAGATTTAAGGGATGGTGTTTGTTGTGTAACCAGATACAGCAGAACCTTGTTTTGTACGGAGTACTGAGAATCCTGAGAGTACACATCGTGCGGGGGATTTCACAAAGTACGAAACAAGGTTCAGCAGTATTGGGCTACACAACAAATACCAAGATAAAAAAAAACGCCACATTTTATGCTGCCGATCTCTTTCACCCCCTCTGCAGATGTCATGAATTTTAGACCAATCGACGGCCACTGCAGTTGACCTAGATTGACCTAGATATTTCAGTGACTTCATGTGTATGTATTGTGTCTTATTGTTGCGTGACGCAGGAAGGTAAAAGTTTACTATACATGTATTGTGACGTCATACCTCTGAGCTCTGATTGGAATGTCATGAAGCAGGATGTTTCTCTTTCCAGTGTTATGGCATTTGGGTTTGCAGCATTGAAAATGTAAGCACAAAACTAATATGTGTAATAACTCTTTCATCACTAAAGAAAATCCTAGTATTTCACCTTTGTATAAATTATATGAATGGTAAAAACAACTCTACCAAATATACAAGTTCAAATCCTTTAATTTGCGAAAATGAACGGAATGACAGAATCTTATTCGGGGAGGTAAACGTACCAGCTGGTATGTTGTCTGACACACTCGATGTTGTTTGAAACGTCATCTCTTTTCAATAGGTATATTTGTACAAGGCTCACAATTGACTGCGGGGGTAGAGTTGCCATTGTACATGTATTAACATCTGGTGTTGATGTTTTACGTTACCAGGACAGCTTTACAGTTCATACCAAAATACGGCCAAAGGATGTCCCGGGTACATTGCTGAATGTGGTAAGTGACATTGCCACATGTGTGGCTGGAAATATTCCCTGTTGATGAATAATAAATTAGAAATTAAACTATTTTGAGAACAAGAAAGTGTGAAGTGGGTTGCACTTGATGATTGTGCCACTCCTGATGTGTTTACATGTATGATGTGTAAATATGTTCAGGTATGTAAAATGTACTGGTATGATAAATAGTGATTAAACATGTATCATACTGGGTCATTGTCACAAAACTTCGTAAGTTGTATTTGTGTTATGTGGGTCTGTAACTTTTTCGTACATGACATTGTGTTCACGTTATAGCACCATAAAGCGACGTCATTTCTGAGGAAAGTCACGAAAAATTGATGTGCGAAGTTTCGTTAAAGTGGCTCCAAGATTCTGTGTGATGTGAGGTGGAGTGTTTGTGCAGAAGATTAGATTTAGGGGAAAAGTTTTTAATGTCCGATGTCAAAACTTTTTGTTGTACAAGCTTTCGGAGAGAAGCTTGACAGCTGTGACAGCAACCAAATTTCAGTATAATTAGTAAAAATCAACTGTAAGCATACAAGAAAGAATTGCTTCACACTGGGTTTCTTATCTTCGTCATTTGACCTTTGCCAGTGTATGGATTCCCAAGTTTCTCTTCTTTGTATTTGTAGGCTCTGTTGAACTTAGGCAGCTCCGACCCCAGTTTACGGTCAGCTGCGTACAACCTGCTCTGTGCCCTGACCCAGACCTTTGACCTTAAGATTGAAGGTCAGCTGTTGGAAACCACAGGTACAGTAGTAATGGCAATTTGACTGGTTAAACTCCACTGGCTCGTCATGGTACATGTGCATTGGTATGGTACTCATTGCCCTGAATACTGGGAAGAATTTGCATTTTTCTTAAGTCATACTGAAACTAATGTGGTCTTTGTCATTCATGTGTGGTGTGGTGAATAGAGCTGAAAACATCAACGTTACACTGACCGGTTTAATGCTAAACTTCCTTTGTCATGGTGATGGTCTTGTGGTGGAAAGATAATATCAACTTTTTCCAATTTGCTCAGGATTGTGTATTCCGGCAAACAACACCATCTTCATCAAGTCTATAGGTGAGAAGCTGGCTGCTAACGAGCCTCACCTGACACTGGAATTTTTGGAGGAGTGTATACAGGGCTTCGGTAACTCAAATATCGAGATGAAACATCTGTGTCTGGAGTACATGACACCGTGGCTACCAAATCTGACCAGGTAAATACAAGAATAAAGTGCTGTATCAGTCAGTAAAGTGTGACTGTCGTTGCATGTGCCAAAAGCTAGTCATACAATCAGTGATGGATGTGCTGCTAGAAATGATGATGGGGTTGGTGTCCTGTCAGGTGTCCTTTGAATGGTGTTTCAGTGAAGCAGCATCATGAATATTTCCCCAAAACATGGAACCAAGCTGGATGCACTCTCATCATCAAATTGGATGGAATGAATGAATGAATGATTATGGCTCATCTCCGCTTCAGCCACATTGGAGTTACAAGTTTAAACCAGGAATCGGTATATGGTTATTTGAGACAATGAGAACATACAAAAGCAAATAAAACATTGTTTAAAACTAGTTCAAAAAACCAAACCTTGGTTAAAACTCAAAAACCACAATATTAAAACTCGTGTATATGTGTTCTAGAACGATGTACGCGTATATATATAATGGAAAAGGAATTATATCTTAATGTCTAATCCAATATATTTTAAATAATTAATGACAGCACCACCATGGATGCTGTCGAATAATTCAAATATTGATTTGACTGTGAAGAACCTTTGCCGAGTGTCAGCAAAGTCTTCTCAGGCAACCAGGATATGTTTGATGCTGTATTGGGCATCACCTCCAAAATACTTGTGAGCCAAATTGGAGTTGCTGGCCATATTGAAACAAATAAGGGAACAAAAGCCAGATGGCTGACATTAAGGTTACATCAGCAATTTTCTTAGGAGCAATTACGAATTGGTGTGCTTAAGTATGTATGTAAAATGCTGCCTCACTGTATTGTTGAAGGTTCTGCAAACAGTCTGATGAAAACAAGAAGCAGAAAGTGGCCCTGATTTTGGAGAAGCTAATCACGATGACGATTGAGGAAGTGGAGGTAAGGATGACTGTCCGGGTCTGTTTTTTCTGACGTCATCTTTGCCGTTTGTGTCGTCGTCTCTTATTGAGCTGCACTGAGAAAAAGCTGTCTACTGAAACCCTCCTAATGTTGGTGTTTTGGTTGTGTTTCAGATGTACCCATCCATCCAGGCCAAGATCTGGGGAAACATTGGACAGGTGGCCGATTTACTGGATGTAGTTCTGGACAGTTTTATTAAAGTAATAAATTTTTCTCTCTTTTTTTTTTTCTTTTTCTATCTAGACTTGTTAGAAATTTTATGCCCACTGTTGAAAGGAAGAGTTGTTTCTTTTTAACTATAATAGCATGCAAGAACTGACTACATCTGTGTAGTACTTCGCCACAATATGGTGGAAAAATTGTCGATGTGGCATATAAAATCCATAATCATTCATTCTGTATCGTACCAGTTTTAATATGAAGTTTCACCTGCTTCAGGGAAATCCTCTACTGAAAGTTTCAAAGAGGCATGGTGTGCAGTTTGCACCCCTAAAGCTTCAAAGAGTGAAGATCTTGTGTATAGAGTTGAACCTCAACCTTGATACACCTCCATGGATATGTCACTGGAAAACTTGTTTACCAGAATTTGAGAAGTTTAGCACTCAAACAGAAATTTGGTTTTAGGGACAATTGCAGCTGTATCAGTTGGAGGCCCGAAGCTGGCTGCCTTTCTGGCCGTACGTGGGAAAGTCTGCAAACAACCTGCGAATGGTCATGGGTTTCCCATGGGCTCTGTCTGGTTTCCTCCCACCACGGTGCTGACTGTCGTCGTATAAGTGAAATATTCTTGAGTACGGCGTAAAACACCGATCAAATAAATAAATAAATAAATAGTAGGCACAAGTAATAATATTACATGTAATTGTGTTAACATCAGAATAGAATCAGTCGTTTAGTTGTTATTAGATTCTTGTGTATACATGTCAGCAGTTTTAATGTGATCGCTGGGTAAATCCTTTTTTCTGTTTACAGAGAAGTGTTACCGGTGGCCTGGGGTCGATACAAGCAGAAATCATGGCAGACACTGCGGTGGCCTTGGCCTCCGCGAATGTACAGCTCGTGTCACGGAAGGTCATAGGTCGTCTGTGTCGGGTATGGTCAAAGTTCTGTTGTAGATCTTCAAAACAGAAAGCCACTTGAAGGAATAGACGACGTTATTAAGGGTTACAGTGTAATTTTGTAATCCTCCAGGAAGAGTACAACTTTTGAAAATTAATGCATAATCAGTTGAGCAGATGAATTCTTTTAGTACTAAAAAAACAATATGGAAAGTACCCATTCACAGTAATTTAATTGTTATTCCTTCCTCTGAAAATATTTTTATGAGCATTTTTTTTAGGATATATGTTTGGTCAAAAGATTCAATGTTGCCATGCGGTGACCGGAAGTCCTTATAAAGGCCTCTAGATGTAAAAAAAAATTATGTGAAATTTAAATTTTCAGCTATATTTTTGTTAGATGCATAAATATAAAGCTGTTATGTGATCCAGTTTGATTTTTGTATCTTGTCTTCAGCCAGATGTTCCATGTGTATTATCATTGGTCATTTGTTCCCTTATTCCAGTTGATAGATAAGACATGTATGTCACCCACACCTACCTTGGAGCAGCATCTCATGTGGAATGACATTGCCATCCTTGCTCGCTACCTCCTCATGCTGTCATTCAACAACTCATTAGATGGTAGGTCTCATATCGGGTGATTAGGTAGCAGTTTATGGAGACGTTATGTGCTTGCAGTCCAAGTTTATGTGGAAAGTTGTGGTAGAAACTGTATCGTTTTCCTTGCAGTTATGTACTGGCACATTTTTTCGCGATTATAATTGTGTACTTCCACATAGAATCTGTTTTTACAATCCTTAATTACGTACGTTGGGGCCTCCATGACCACATGGTTAGTGTGTTAGCAGAGGACAGTGAATCAAGAGCATCTCACCATTGCAGTTCCTGTCAATTCAGATCGAGATCAGGTTGGCTTCCTCTCTGGTCATAAGCGGGAAGATCTGCCATCAGTCTGGTGTTGGGTGTCACCCATACAGTATGCATTTTCCCCTTATCATAATGTTGGCCGCTGTCACACATACATACGCTGTCTAGTGAGATATTCTTCGTTACGGCCAAAACAACCAATAAAAGAATAAAATAACTGATTATATATGTGTAGTTTGTCATAGAAAGTGTCCTGAATAGCTACTTTATGTACAGATAGGGAACCTTCTTACTTGCATGTCAAGTATGTGTGTGTTTCTGTTTCAGTGGCTAGTCACCTGCCATTCCTGTTCCACATTGTCACCCTGCTGGTCTGTACAGGTCCCCTGTCCCTCAGGGCCTCCACCCACGGGCTGGTCATCAACATCATCCACTCCCTCTGTACCTGTAGTCAGCTGCATATCGGAGGTCAGAACTACAGCTTAGTTTACATCTCCCTACTTCTGTCACCTTTGTCATGGGATGTTTGATTTTTTGCAGTGTAATCATGTGATGGTGGACAAAGCAAAACATTGTGGGCTGTTAGTGTTACCAGAACATTCTGGGCTGTTAGTGTTACCAAAACATTCTGGGCTGTTAGTGTTAGTGTTACCAAAACATTCTGGGCTATTAGTGTTACCAGAACATTCTGGGTTGTTAGTGTTACCAAAACATTCTGGGCTATTAGTGTTACCAGAACATTCGGGGTTGTTAGTGTTACCAGAACATTCTGGGCTGTTAGTGTTACCAGAACATTCTGGGCTGTTAGTGTTACCAAAACATTCTGGGCTGTTAGTGTTACCAAAACATTCGGGGTTGTTAGTGTTACCAGAACATTCTGGGCTGTTAGTGTTACCAGAACATTCTGGGCTGTTAGTGTTACCAGAACGTTCTGGGCTGTTAGTGTTACCAGAACATTCTGGGCTGTTAGTGTTAGTGTTACCAAAACATTCTGGGCTATTAGTGTTACCAGAACATTCTGGGTTGTTAGTGTTACCAAAACATTCTGGGCTATTAGTGTTACCAGAACATTCGGGGTTGTTAGTGTTACCAGAACATTCTGGGCTGTTAGTGTTACCAGAACATTCTGGGCTGTTAGTGTTACCAAAACATTCTGGGCTGTTAGTGTTACCAAAACATTCGGGGTTGTTAGTGTTACCAGAACATTCTGGGCTGTTAGTGTTACCAGAACATTCTGGGCTGTTAGTGTTACCAGAACGTTCTGGGCTGTTAGAGTTACCAAAACATTCTGGGCTGTTAGTGTTACCAGAACATTCTGGGCTGTTAGTGTTACCAGAACAAGAAACAGAATATTTCATTACATACATGATTTAGAAAACAAATATGCAAGGGGAAAGATTTATTCATAGTATTGAGCCTAATTTTTAACCAAGAAGAATTTCTTATTTACTCTCTTGTTATTGTTCATTTCCAACTGAATCTACAAATCGCAGAGTTGCTCAATTAGGATCTGTATATCCCTTGTATAATGGGTGCAGGTTCAAACCCGGCCTTGGATAGGGAATTTGTAGACTCCCCCCACTTCTCAGTGTGACAGTAAGTGGTTGAGGACACTTGTGTGCCTATTATTATTATTATTATAAGAGAACCCAAGAACAAGTATAAGTCTTAAGCAATATCTGACAATCAAATAAATAAATGTTTCAAACAGCTGCATGTGTAATAATTTATTCTGTTCAACAACTGTTGTATATGTGTCTTTCAGAGGATGTATTAAAAGTGCTGAAGATGAGCCTGACAGAGTTCTCCCTGCCAAAGTTCTACCAGTTGTTCGGTATCAGTAAGGTCAAATCTGCTGCAGTGAGTGCGTTCCGCACAAGCTATCGCCCCGGCGACCGCTCCTTCACGATGGCACCTCCCGAACATGAAAAAATGTCGCTGGCTTCACTAGAGGTCATCACAGATGCACTGCTGGAAATAATGGAGGTGAGAACTCCACAAACTCTATTCGGAAATGGTTAAGTCTGTGATATTTTATCATGTATTGGTAATGGTGGAACCTATTCTGCCCTCTCACTCTTATCGTAAAGTTGTTCAGTCCTTTTTAAGTGATTTGACCTGAGAAGAATAGTTGTTCAAAATATTGACTCAAATTTTCATGTATATCTAAGCCTGAACGAAAAGTAAAGCATTTTGAGTTTCACGCAGAGAGATATTACGTCAGAAACTTGTGAACTGGTTTCAAAATCTAGATTGGATCCAGTCAGAAAACAAGAAGATCCAATCTAATGTAGAGAGATAGCTCCCTTGGTGTCAGACTTAATGACTCACTCAACTCCTGGCCTTCTTCAGCATGTTTTCATTTAAACTTCAATCAGATCATTGAAATGCAAAAAAAGTTGAGTGTGATAAGCGAGCTATATATTGCAGCATGTTGATTTTGGGTAGGTGTTTTTCTGACAGCGATTGATCAATCCTGGCTCATGTCGGAGGCTCGAATCCATCTATCGCTTGTTTGGATGCAGTTCTAAGTCAGTGAGTTTGTCAGGTGACTGCCAGATGCTGGTGGTTTTATTCCAGGCATGGACTCCTCAGCCTTTAAGCCTGACTGCAATCATACATATAACTGGAATATTCTTAAGTGTGGTTTTGAATGAACACCAGTGAAGTTAATAAATGAAACAAATCGATGTGAGAAGATTGAGGCTGTTTGTGGACTGTGATATGCATGTGACATTAATTCATCTCTTTGCCAACAGGCTTGCATGAAGGACATTCCTAACTGTGAGTGGTTGCAGCAGTGGACAGATCTAGCTCGCAGGTATTTAAACACAAAATACATGAGTACTTACAGATAATTTTGCTTTTTTATATTTTCTTATATTTATGTGAAAGAAAATTGACTGTGTGACCCTGAAAAAAGGACCATGTATGAATAAATGTGTAACATCATTAATTTTACTTGTTCCTCATTCGCCTATCTTCTTAACATTGCTACAGTCATTCCTTATAGTGGATATGGGACACCTTACTGGGAATGGGGGAGTAAGGGGGGAAACCCCAGTATTAAGAATATTGCATTTTTTTTTATGTTCTCATTCAAGTACAGTCCAGTACTGGTTACTACTTGGCTTCTTGTTTTCATACTAAAAGGTTAATATTCCATTATTCCTGAGGAGGGCGTGTGGGGATTGGGAGTGGTTAACCAAGTGGTTAACATTATAGTATACGACAATGACCAACCTATGCTGCTATTGTGAGTTCAAATCCCGGCCATCCTGGCTCTGCCATGTGTGGGTCGGTCTGACAGCAACATGCAGATAATCAAGGCTTTCTCCGTTTCATCCTAATGTTGGCTGCAAAAAATTGAAACACCGCGGTCCTAGAAGTGAAATATTTTTGAGTATGGCATAAAACATCAGTCAAATAAATAAAAGTGAGATAATCTTGAGCAGGGTGTAGTTTACTCAGTGTGCAAGTTTTTGTCCTTTTACAGGATTGCTATACCTGTCCAAATGTGATCACAAAGTTCTAACTCTGCCCTTCAGGTTTGCCTTCCAGTACAACCCAGCTCTCCAGCCTCGCGCTATCATCGTGTTCGGCTGCATCAGTAAGAGTGTCTCTGACTCGGAGATCAAACAGCTTCTCAGGAACATGATGAAGGTAAACAGGGCAATATTTGTATTATTAGGCTGAAATCATTTGTACGATATCCCTCTTACCCATATAGCGATTCCAGATGCAGTGAAGGGGCATTGCTGCCAAGAGAGCACTGCCACTCGATAATGGAAAGGTAGTGGTCCTTAGTCCTTCCTCTGCCTGATTCTCCGTGGCCTTAAGATCACATGTTCTGTAGTTTTCTGGGGGTTTTCCGAAGTTTCCTCCGTCCGTTAATAGAAATAAACTATTAATTAGCAGGGCATAAAACAAAGATGAGAGCAAAATGTCATTTGCCAGTGAAGAGGACGTCTGCCACACTAAGCAGTATGGAAATATACCAGTAAAGAGGACGTCTGCCACACTAAGCAGTATGGAAATATGCCAGAAAAAACAAAACATAAAAACAAAGTCAAACGACCTAATGACCTAACATTTCTTCCATGAAAAAGTTGCTTATTTTTCCTGATTCTAAGAGCCTTATTAATTGTTGAAACTTTTTCAAAGTTTGTTTGAAAAGTAGGCTGATAACCCACTGGAAAGATGTCAGCTCGAGCACCAGTAGTAGTATTTTCATTAGCCTCTTTAAATGCTTTAAATCATTTTCGTTAATCATTTTCATTTTCGTTAATTGTACTGACAGTTTCTCACTGCTCTGTTTCAGGCACTGGAGTCATGCAGTGATATTACCCTGATAGAATCCATTGTGATGTGTCTGACCAGGCTGCAACCATTACTTCATCCTGTGAGTTCTATATTTAATGGTATTATTAGTTATTTATTTATTTATTTACTTCATTGGTGTTTTATGCCGTACTCAAGAAAATTTCGATTATATGACGGTGGCCAGCATTATGGTGAGAGAAAACTGGGCAGAGCCCTGGGAAAACCCACAGCCATCTGTAGGTTGTTGGCGAACCTCATGTATGGCCGGAGAGGGAGCGATATTCTTAGTTACACAGTTACCTGGTAAGAGGATACTGAAATATGAGGGTTACTGACGCCATGTATTTCCCGTATCCTCTATCTAAGTAGCCGTGTGAAAAATTTATCCTGCGTAAGACCTGTCAGTTCAGCGAAAAAGGCCAATGTACTGTCAAATAGCTTCAAAGATGTCATTGTTTTCGCAGCCCTGCAAAGGGAGATAACCTAGTAAACAGACCTGTTTGGCATCAACTCAGAGGTATACACATCTACCACGTGACAATTACTGTCTAATCAAAAACAGAGAACTTTGCCTGATGCAGGATAATTTACGTAACTATAATGCAACAGAGCCGCAACAATCCTAATCCACGGACCATTACATCCATTAGAGTCAGGTGGGAAGATCTGCCAGCAACTTGCTGATCATTCTAGCTTTACCCTGGGATCTGCCTGGTTTCCTCCCATCATAGTGCTGGAGACCGTCATATAAGTGAAACATTCTTGAGTATGGCATGAAACAGCAATCAGATGAATAAATTGCCTTCCAGCATAGCGGTAGAGTTTGCCAGTCATCAAGCTTCAGGTGCGAACATGTCCACAGGTCATGCTGGTTTTCCTCACCCATAAAATTGGCAAACATCATGAAAGTGAAAAACTCTTGAGACTTGTGTTGAACGCTAATAAATCAAAAAAAAAAAAAATAACTACCAGATAAAATAATAAATGATAATAAAAAAAATGACTAAGTAAATATACTGCAGGTATATATTATTATCCTAGTGTTTCTATGTATGCTGTGGCGTCCGTTGCAGAGCTCAGCCATCCACAAGTTCCTGTTCTGGGTGGCCATCTCGGTGATACAGCTGGATGATGTGACCCTGTACACAGCAGGGCTGGCCCTGCTGGAGCAGAACCTCCACACACTCGATAACATGGGACTGTTTGAGAAGCAGGTGGGTGGGATGTATGGGTGGGTAGGGTGTATGGGTCGGTAGGGTGTTTGAGTCCTTGTGGTGTGTCAGCAGGTGCGGTGAGTGGGTTGGGTGTGTGGGAGTGGTGGGTGGGCTGTATGGGCATATGTTCTGCTTGTTTGTAAGCGTGGGTGTTTTGGGTGGGGTGTATAAGTAGATGTTGGGGGTGCATTGTAGGAGAGGATATGTGTGAGGCTTGTATGGGCAGGTGTTGTGAGAGAGTTGTATGGTCAGATGTTGTGGTAGAGTTGTATGGTCAGGCGTTGTGGTGGGTTGTATGGACGGATGTTTTGATAGAGTTGTATGTACAGACTTTGCGTTTGGGTGTGTTGGGCAGTTTATTCGGTGTTTTTTGTCCATTCTTTATAAAACTATGGCCATTTAAGTCATGCTGTATACTTACACAAGCCTTGTGAAAGCAGTGACGTAAACATTTACCCTAAAAGTGCATTCTTAAGAGCCAAATAAATGCGATGAAGTATTACTTTTGGTATTGAAACTTCAAGGTTTCTAGCAGGATAGCATCCTCTCTTCCAAACCAACCATGAAACATCTGTCCACAATTAGTAGGACTCTTAAGAATCAGGCAAGATATTTATTTAACAGTGATGGGCGAAATTTTTGGCTGTTTATCTTCAAGAATGTTTTTGGATGTATTTTTTGGCCTCTTTCTTTACTAGTCTCTGGAATCCATCATGATGGAAACAAGAGAACCTCTGGAATGGCATTTTAAACAACTCGACCACTCAATGGGGCTCAGCTTTAAAAACAACTTCAACTTTGCGCTTGTGGGTCATCTGCTCAAAGGTAAGATGGACAAGTTGAAGTTCATATGGGGGAATAAAAACTCAGCCTTACTGCTTGTGTCACTTGAGTTGTTTCCCTTGGCCACTTGATGTCACCACTGGTGCACGGGGAGGAGGGGGAAGATGACAGTAACAGTAGTTTGGTATTTCATTTTGACATATTAATGTGTAAGTGATATAATTACGTGTGTGAGGTGTCATTTGTTTGCTGGCACTTCCAATAACAGAGACATTCAGATGACAATGTTTATGAAAAAAAACACGACAAAAATCACCTCATTCATGCTAGAAGGTTTTGGAAAAGACTTATTGCATTGTTAGGCATGGTGGCAAACTCTGATTTATGTGGATGAAATGAACAAATATTTTTTCTTTCACCACCTTGATAAGCCTAGTCATATACTGTATCATAGTATGTGTGGTATATAATATATTTCAGCTGAAGCCAAAAATTAATCTAGTCTAGATGAAATACGTATGTTTGTGAAAAGTAGATTTGAGTAAGTCTGAGCTTTATTTATGGAGAGACACAATGGGAGAATCCACGTGGAGAATACACCAAACACTACCACGGCCTTTAAATACACGTCCGTGGGTCAACTTCAGACAACTTTCAGAAGGCTGCTAGCGTTCCTGTGCCAGTCAGTTGGCTTGCGTCTTTCATTGATGTTCATGTAGGATTATTGCTGTGGTCTATCGATTAGGGTGGTCAGCTAACTGAGTATGCCTTTAGCAGTTTTAGTGTTCTGCAATCAGTCCACAGACGCACCACTGGCAGGCTAAGGGCTCACTTCTGAACGTTTTCCTGTTCATGTGGTAGATGCATTGTGAAATGTTTAACACACATTTACATGTAAATTAGAAGACCAAATATGGGCATGTTTATCATGCGCATTCAAAAGACAGGTTTTAGATTTCCTTTAATTTCTAGAGAATAAAGAAGCTCAACAGGCACCTAGTCTTGTAACATGGACCATTCTGATTCACTTGTGCAAGATGAAATCGACTGTTTGCAGGATGTCGCGGGTATTGCGAGTCTGGAAAGTTTTTGTATATATTAGATTTTTGTGACAGTAATTTAAAGCCTTGTAATCAATTTCTCATAAATTACGCCACCTTTAATACGACTCTATAACCTAGACGACTTCTTTGTATGAGAAAATTGCAGAAAATGTCACTCACGATGTTTTGTGAAAGTGAACTGTGGATTCTCAGGATTAAAAACAGTGGGTAGGTGAGCAGTGCTTGTGCTCGGCTTCTAGGAGCTGAATGTTAAACTCAGTTGGACGGCTTATTTTTCCAGGTTTCCGTCACCCTTCCCCGACAACCTTGTCTCGCTCTGTGCGCATCCTGAACCAACTTCTCACCATCACAGTAAAACCATCCAACAGGTACTGTAACAGAATTGGCGTCCTAGCCTTACAACTTGTTCCTGTTCACCAGGAAGTTCCAGATGCAGTAGATGGTGTGTTTAGACCAATTACCAGCCTTTAACACATGTAAATATGTAGGATAAAAACAATTTGGAATCATAATTTGTATTGCATGTGGTGCTGTAAGGCAACACACTCCAGGTCATGTGTTTGAATTTTTGAAATGCAAGCTTCAGAGTTGCACATTGTGTCTAATTAACAAGACATGTTACAGGGCGAAAATGTGACTCGCGAAAAATGGTCTCATTCAAGGATTAGTAGTTATTGCCATCAGATGTTCAAAAACCTGGCCTACTCTGTATAGAGCGAAATGCATGGAACCTCATGTTGAGAATAGTTTGTCAGATTTAAGTTTAAATTTGCCCTCACTTTTCACTTTCAGGGACAAGTTTGAGATCCATCCAGACACGGTGCCATATCTGGCGGGTAAGCTAGCAGGCATGCAGAAGTTATGTTTGGTACTGTTTTAATTTAAAATTGTGTGAGTGCATGTGTGTATTATTGATTTTTGTTTTGTGTTTTCTTTTTTGTATTATTTTTTTCTTCAAGTGTAAGGAAATGTTTTTATTTCAGATTTCACTGAAAACAAGGTTTATTAATTTGGATGTGTCTTTGTGTTTGGTTCTCAGGTTTTTATTTTCTGTGCAGTAACGGCTCTTAGTTTCTGATTTTGACAAAATTTTGTGTGCAGGTTCAGTGTATGTAACATCCAATACAGTTGGAAAACAATTTGATCCACGCATAACCTTTGAATATTTTTCAAGTCCAGCTGAATTAGCTTGTTAGCTGTGATGACATATGAGCAAATTTG
The DNA here is from genome assembly GCA_016165875.1 of Acanthopleura granulata. Classification (NCBI taxonomy): domain Eukaryota; kingdom Metazoa; phylum Mollusca; class Polyplacophora; order Chitonida; family Chitonidae; genus Acanthopleura; species Acanthopleura granulata. Next base: position 2,987,040 of record JABBOT010000009.1, on the reverse strand, counting down.
AACCATGTGGAGTGACACAGACTGCACACGTTGCAAATGTAAACGCCACGTTGTAGAGGCCTATGCTGCCCTTGAGTGAAAAAAGGAATCTACATTTTTGATGAGCCCCATTCTTTGTTTGACCCTTTAGCCAGTAAATTATGGAAAATGTCTACCTGACTTCACGAAGGTTTTGTTCCATGAGATAGTAGATGGATAAATGTAAGAACGTTGCATAATTTTGTATGTGTTAAAAATGTACGTGTTTAAGAGAGAGTCAAAATCCACATTTAGAATTTTTGTCTGGTGTCCCTTACTTAGGTTTGCCATTGAAGGTCAGCCTGGATTAGAGTGTATGAGCACTTCTGTGTTCACCGCTTGTTTTGGTTTGTTATTTCAGCTCTGGTATCTGTGTCTGAAGAGGTCAGAGGTCGCTGTCGCCTGCGCCACCAGACCAGCCAGTATGCCATGACAGAGTCGCCTTCCAATGACAGTATTAGTGCGGAGCTATGTCAGCCCAGTACTGGCCCAGTCCTGGTCAGCCCGGGGGCTCCCTCAGGGCAACTGCTGGCCGTGTCGCCAGGCCAGTCCTCCCCACCGCAGCCCCAGTCCTCTCCACTCCCCTCGCCTCAACCCCAAGGCACCCAGACGGGGCCCCCCATGATGTCTACACGCTCCAAACAGAAAAGCTGGGACCAGTTAGACCAGACGGCAGTTCACGCTGCTCGCATGCAGAAAAACACACACATCACACAGTCACAGGTATGGTTGGTTATTGTGCTCACGTAGTTAGATCTCCAGGTTGTGCAGTGGCATCCGTTCATTAATAGAGTTCATTTCATAGTGGGCTTTATTTATCTCGGTCCGCCAACAGCGTGCAGATGGTCGTGGGTTTCCTCCCACCATAATGCTGGCCGCTGCCGGATAAGTGAAATATTCTTGAGCCATGGGTAAAACACCAATCAGATAAATTTATTTTTCTCTTGATTTTGTGAAACATCGAGGGCTGTCTTGTCTGTCATGGTTTGGTGTCAGATGCATTAATTGCACCACATGTTGTCTCATTTTCATAATCCTTTGTTTGCAGGCTCATTTGGTGTAAACTCAGTTCAAGTTTAAAAAAAAAAAAACAGCCGGTTCCCTGCTTAAATTTTGCATATTTATTGATTTCTTTGATTCTGATTGGTTGGTTATTGATTTCTGTCCAGTAACTTTCAAGCAAATATTGCATTGTCTGATTTTGATGAAATTTTGTGTGCACATTCATGATTCTGTAGGAAGTTTGAAAAGTGTCTTGATCCATGCATAAGTGTTGCATATTTAGTGTGGAAAATGAAGTTCTGGAATCACCTTAGCAAGTAACATGTTTATTACCCTCCTCATGCTGGCTTTCTTCTGTGGTCACACGTCGGAATTTCCACTAGCAACCTGCGGATGGTTGTGGGTTTCCTCCGCGCTTTTTTTTCTTCCCACCATAATATTGGTCACCGTCATGTAAGTGAAATATTCTTGGGCATGGCTTAAAACTCCAATCACATAACTGAATTTTATTATCACCTCCAGCAACTGAGCACGACAGCCAGCCCTAAGGTCTGGCGCAGTCTGGACCTTGACCTCAACTCCAAGCACCCACTGTTCAATACACGCAGTAGCTCCATGCCCACACCCGGCACCAAGAAGGCCATGGAGACCAAGTCCAGTCTGTCCCAGGTGCGGGCAGCTAGGGGGTCTGTCTCCAACGAGAACAACGTGCTACTGGACCCCGAGATCCTGACAGATTACCCCACACAGGCACTTGTTCTCACAGTCTTGGTAAGAGACTGTTTTAAGTATGCAAGATATAGATTTTCTGTTTTTTTGTGGAAGTAAATATTGTGTCAAAATCATAGCACAGTAAAACAAAATATGTCAGTGGTTTGCTTGCGTGTTCTTAAACTTTCTTAATTTAGGAAACACATATTCCATTCTGCAGATGAGGAAAGAGTAAATTATTGCAAAGTGGGATAATCAGAAAGAAGACAACTGCTCAGTGCTTTAGCAGATTTTTTCAGGTTTAGAGAAAAGTGGGGAAAATTCAAGTTCTAGTAAAATGCCAGAACTGACATAAAAAGCCTTAAAATTCAACCAAATAATTCTTGCTGGGGAGGTGAAATAAGAAATTCCTGATATTTTCTTACGTAAGAAATATTACACTTCAAAATGTTTGACTTCAGACAAAGCTGGGCCAAAATGTTTGCCTTTAGTGTACTTCACACTAGTTTCTCCTTTTTTTTTCGTCTGCAGACAGAAATGTGTGATGTCTTAGTTAAGACAGTTTAAGAAAATCTGAGAAAATGATCAAGCATACAAGTAGCATAAACTTATGAAGTAAATTTTATGTGATTTTTTTTTATACACAGTCAGGAAGGATGGTTGGTGTTATGGTATGGCCTTGTCTGACCATTAGATTCAGAAATCCTTATGTAAATGTTTTGGTGTACCAGTGTATTTCCTGAACTACTTCTAAGAGAGTTAGAAAATTTGTTGAATTCTTGAGCCATGAGCCATATTTTTTAAAGCTCTGCTCCTTTTTTGTGATACTGCCGTCTTTTATGTCAGCACTGAGTGTTTCTTTTGTGACAAACACTTAAGATTTTGAAATATGGTGATCTTGTGTATTTAAATGAACACTAAACCTGAGGCTTTCCAAATACATGTCTGTCTGTCAGTCAGTAAAATTTTTTAGATTTATTACTTTGTTACAAAGTCAGAAGCAAGTTAACAAACATACATGACATACTTGAATGTATTGATTTCATTATTGGGCTTTTTTCAGGCGACACTAGTGCGAAACACGACGGATGAGAATGAAGTACGGATACTGTACGAATATCTGGCTGAAGCCTCAGTTGTATTTCCCAAAGTCTTTCCTGTTATGTGAGTATAAATAAATGAGTCTCGGTATGATGACTTTTTATACCTCTTACAGGATCTAAATACAAATATATTACTTTTGTCACCTTTCTGTATATATTCAATAAAAATCCACCGCTCAGATTATTTCTTTATGTTTCTAAATGCTCTAAATAAAAATACCCTTACTTTCTGAACTTTTTTCAAAATAAAAAAGGTTTTAATTAACCCCAGGCCTGTATTCATGCCAACCATTTTGTCTTTTCACAGTCATAGTTTATTAGACTCCAAGATAACGAGCGTGTTGTCGTTGTGCCATGACCAAGTGATCCTCAATGCTGTCCAGAGTATTATTCAGAACATGATCGCCTGCGAGGATTCCTCCCAACAAACACTGGCCAATTTACAAGGTATTTCTTTCTTCTTGTTATTGTGCTTCAGAGGTCAAAATTCATTTTACTCAAAATCTTTACCCAGCAGATAATTTTCTGGGTTTACTGTATAAGTATTCTTTTCATTTTGGATCATTGTCTGGCAGTTCTAAAATTGCACAATATTTATTTGATTTAAAATCCTTTTCTGGCAAGTGGAACTCCTGAATTTAAACCACATAGATTCATTTGTTTCGAAATACTTGCAGTGTAGAGTTTTAGCGATTCAGTGGTTGAGGACCAAATGCACACATGTGGATATGTATACTTAGATTTGCATATTGTTGTATACATTTTAATAGATTTTAATATTAATTGTTCCCATGGTCAAGTGCTTTTTTTATTAAATGTGATGTGGTTAGAAGCTAATTAAATTCATCCAGTTTTCTAATGTACCTTTAATGTTTTCCATTCTCAGCTATTGGGTTTGGAGGCCTCTGGAGGTTTGCTGGAACATTTACAAAGGTGAGGTATTCAGGACAAAACCTGGCTAAATTTTACCTTTACTGGCCACAAAATGTTGAAGACTTTATGGCTAATAGTCCCCATATTTATGTGAAACTCACAGGCCCTTTTTGGCTTCTAGAAATGTACCTATGGTACTGTAATTCTTCAACCGTTTTGCATGCGTGCAAGATGTTTATTCAAGCATACACTGAAGTCATTAGTCTACATTGACTGATCACGCTATACTTTTTGTGAAGCCCTGAAACTGGCCAATCCAGCCAATGTAGTTTTGTCTCTAAAGATATCAAAAATGTGCATAAATTGTACTAAAAGCTGTTCTTTCATACGGGAAAAGGTTAAGGAATTAGGGTAGATTAATGACCCATTAAAACATGAACAAATATCTTGACTCATGTGAAAACGTCTTGTTGGTGGGTGTTGGTCTTGTTTCACTCACCATGTCTGTTATTCACAGTCCCCCCAGCAGAGCGACACGGCCGAGCTGTTTGTGAACTGCCTGGAGGCCATGGTGGAGACATGTCTCCCTGGAGATGACCTTGACGTTCAGAACCCCTACCCCGTTCTGCTGGGCATCACCTCCAACATCAACCTGTCCAGCTCCATGTCCAGTCTCAGCGTCTGCAGCGTCCACTCCCCCACTGACAAGGACAGTGTCGACTCGGTCCTCTCCAACGGCCGCATGCGCCATGGCTCTGCAACCAACCAGGGCCTCTCCAAGAACCGACCGGGCAGCCTTAAGCGCAAAAACAGCAAGAAGAAAATGTTTGACAGCTTTGATCAGTGACTGTACTGGACTACTGCTGCTGCTGCTGCCAATGGGAGGTGCCTGGATGTGAGAAAAACTATAGCGAGTTGAGACCAAAATTGTTGACCAGTGTGGTCCCAGTTCGTGAACTCTCTTTTTTTGTTGTTGCTCTCTGTGATCTGTATTCCTGTGTCAGTGGTTTCTCTTATCATATAATCTCATCACTGTCCGCATGGTGGAGTCTTTGTGTGTGTTGTTCATCAGAGAAAAAGTCTATGCGCATTCTAGACTTGGGTCAAGATAAGAGGTTATAAGCCATCAGAGGTTCCAGTCTACACCAGCAAGACACTTTGCTGTTCTGGACAAAAGGTACGAGATTTTACTGTTTGGGACAACAAAACCTTCAGTGAGTTTCGAGAAAAACTCACCAATGGGGCAGCCTCGAGAGGCCGGAGAACTACAGCGACTGAAATCCGGTGTTTCAAGTAGTTAGGCTGTATGGTGCTGGCACAAGAAATCTGTCTGCTTGTTTCGAGCTTGTGATGTTATGATGGTTACTCTCCATTGCAGTGCATGCATGTATTTTTAAAAGAAATCTCATAGTAATGGCTTAGTCCACCAGCAACCTGCCGATGGCAATAGGTTTCACACAGACTCTACTCGGTTTCCTCTCGCCATAATTCTGGCCTCTGAAGTGAAACATTCTTGAGTACAGCATAAAGTACCAATTGAGTAAATAAATAAATAATTTGCAGTGACTGAAATACTGCTGGTATTTTTTTGTCTCCCTTCAGTCATTAACTTACTCAGTCTTTAATTAGAGGTGCTAGGTTTAATATTGGTTTCAGGCATCCCCAAGCTGACAACTTGTTTTCTGCAATTCTGTTTTGATTCTGTCTTCAACAGTCGGTCCTTTGACCTTGATTTAAAAACAAGTGCACCTCCAGGGAATGGTGTCTCTGATTCCTTTTGAAACTTGAGGCAATGCATCTTAGTGATCAAGCCTGCAAATGGATGCCTGACAGTTTTGAAAACACCCCTTGAGTGAAATTGAGACCTTTGTCCAGTAATATGTAACAAGGACAGCATGGTCGCAACATTTTGTCCGAAGGGGTGTTTTCAGTAATGTCCTGCAGCCATATATTGGCTGGGCACTCAGGCTGTCCGCTGATCCATGACAAGCCGACCATTAGTGTCAAATGTTTGTCATGTTATGGGTGATCGTGGTGATATAGTGTGATTTTACACCCACAGTAAACATCATTGTGGTGTTTCTGTGTTTTTTCAAGGTTTTAATGCATAGATCTCATTACTGTTTCTTTGAAACATTGTCTGATTCTGTGGGTAACAGTTAACAATTCATTTTCTGGGACACATTTTGTAGCCTTGCTCTGTGACAAACATTTCTTGATCTTGTTGTATAGGGAAACCTTTTGCAAATTTGTTCTGTGGAGAAATGTTTTGCTACCTTATTCTTTGGGAAAACATTGTTGCTATGTTATTCAGCGACAAAGTAAATTGCACTATTCAGTGTTAGTTGAAAAAGCATTTACATCAAATATTAATGTCATACTGATGATGAACTATTTTGGTTTCTCTAGAAATCCAGTTAGAAACAAGTCAGATGACTGGGTTTGAGATTAAAAAATTCCACATGTGATCATGCCACAGGGAAAACCCGTTTCATCTGGGATCAGCCAAGGTAAATATCCTGAAATCTGACTGAGATTGGCAGTCATTTGGCTTTGTGTTACGTGAAGTACGTGTATGTGTGTATTTTTAAGGGTACAAAAGTTGTTTAAAATCTTTAAGTATATTGACTTTGATTTACTTTAGGAAGAATTGTCATTGTTGGGCATGCTTAGGTTCAGAATGAAGCAGAGATGCTGACATATTTTACAATGATACGTCTTTTGGAGTTATTTTCACAGAGGATAATGTTGTACATGTATATATGTGTTTGTATATATTTATATAAATATATATAGATATATATTAGACATTTTCAACACCAGGTAACATTATGGGCTTTCTTGAAGCATCGAAGTGGGGCAAAAAATATTCCTAAATAAATTTACTCAAATATATACAGAAAAATGAATTAAAAGTTAAAATTTGTGTGAGGATAACCAGTGCTTTACATCGCTGTTAATAAAACTTCATGGTTGATGTGTTGATGTTGTATTATTATATGCCATCCGAGAAATCCAGCTACATGTTACACAAACATTGCTGTATGATAATTAAGTTATGGAAAGTCAGTATACTTGTCAGTGTTGGGTGAGTTGTGCCCTTCGTGTGTACTGTCCCCACCCCTCCTCACTTGTATGTGCAAAGTAAGCCTCTGTATACATTGTTAATAGATATATTTTTTATTCCTTCCTTTGATGCTTTAACAACATGGTAACATTTCACACCTCCTTTTTTAAAAATATATGTGTTTACCCCCCATTTTACATTCGAGATGACTGGAAGATGTGGTGTTTAAAATGGATGCTTACTAATAGGCTCACTGTATTTTCTGGATATACTCATGTATTTGTGTACAAACCACATATGTGGGGTGGGATCTCAAGACATCAAGGAAGGGGGTTGGGGGTTGTATAAGGGAACTGTACACAACATAATGTACTAAAATTCTCACCAGTGTTTGCATTCAGTAATTTGTGGCATAATTTTGAAAAAAATGGTGCAATGACGTATTCTATTTCTTCCAGGTTTTTAATATATTTGTGTACATACATTTCCATATTTTCTCCTCTCTGAAGAGCAAAACTGATGACTAGATTGTATTCTCTCCTGGTCATGATTAATGGACATGACATTATTTTCTCGTAGTTTTGATTAGCAGAATGTATTTTTTTCTGGTTCGATGTTCCATGTTAGAAATACCAAACCTTTTCCCAACAGATTGAACTGCTGTGTAACATGTAACACCTGGGGGCTTTTAGGTCTTATCTACATCGGTGTTGTTCATGGTAGTGTTATGTGAATAGTGCTGCGACTGAAACAAAAGACAGAAATTAGTGCAGTTAGGGGAGGGAGGCGAGGCAGTTATTGCTCTGGGAGGTGTGAATAGGGGTACGCCGACTCTACCAAGCCATGAATGATTATGTCATAGTTTAAGCTTCATTGTCTTTCTGGTTGCAAGAATTGGGCTTTGAAACACGCGTATATTGGCGTAGTTTTATATGGAAAACTTGTGCTTGTAATCTGGATTTATAACGCACACACAGATATATGTGTGTGTGTGTGTATGTAAAATTGACATTTAAGATTGTGTGTAGTAGAATGGGGAACATAAAACAACCCGGCAAGAAGAAGTCGGTCAGAACTTTCGTTCTTTAATATCTGCACTACATCACTGTATAGTTCTGATCGTAAAGTAAAGGTGTCGTTCACCACAACAGCAGAGAGTGATGTTTTTCGACACAGATTGACCCACTGACATCTAGTCTCGTATACATACGACCCGAAGACATATCTATCGAGTGTATTGTAGGCCGTGTGGATGCGGCTAGGGCCGACTTCGTTAGGCGGAAAATGTTCCCCATTTATATAGGCTACCTGTTGCTTCCGGCTGGAAGATTTTATTCCTGGCCATGTCTGGCCAACCTCATTTATATTATAAAAGGAATTCGTTACTCTGTAAAGAGGTGGGCAGACACTCTTCAAAACGGAGGTAACAAAACCCTCTCGGCTGTTGTCAGTTGTAAGGTCTGTGCAGTATCCGCATACATCCGTGTGTTACAAAATAGAGCCTAATTATTCAGTTGAGATAGTTTGGTTCAGCTTACAAAGAAAGTTAATCTGCTTTTGAAAACAACTTTTTTAACGTTAGGTTTGGAGAGTTCCTGCTCACTTCTTTCCGATGGACCTTCCTGAACTCAAAACCTGCTGAAAAGTACTCTTGTTGACGTATACCGTTGTGATATTTCGTGTCGGATTACACGAAGCTCTGCGTACTGCATATTACCTAACTGTTACACACACACCCTGCATACAGAGACCTACATAAGCTCGTGATACGTATTTTTATCTTGTTGTATGTTATAGAAGGCATATTCTAAAGTCTTCGCCAGTGCTCGACAAATCTAAACCTGGTTTAGAAAATATAGCAGGTTGAGAGCCACGAAAGCTGTGCTGTTGTTGTTGAAATGAATCTCGTATGGACGGCGTTAACATATTTCAGCTTTGAATCTAGTCGTTACCATCATGTTGGGATGTCATTATATTTTTTTGGACTTTAGCAAGATGACCTGTATTTTAAACGTCGATGAAAACAGGGGTGAAAAGAAAACGTTTTTCCATGTTTCCCTTCGATTTGGTTTTTATCACATATGGTATTGTGTGAAACTGACATGCAGTAATGTAGTGTAGATATATTCCTGTACATCTACTGGCGGTTAAAAAACCGAAATGATCATTTTGCTCTTTTTGATTCAGCACATTGCAACAATTAAGATGAATGTATCTGCATCTACTATAACTTTAACGGTGTCGAGAGATTTTCATTAGGTTTGGGGTAATCCAAAACACACACAAAGTCGCTTTTTTGTTATTTTGTTGGTGGGGGACAATTCTTAGCAACGGTTTTACACCCATTCATCCACACCTCATTTCTCTCCCAACTTTTTAAAGCATATTTTTATGGGTTTCACTCAGCATTCGAATAGATGGGAACATAAACGTTATAATGTCCGTTAACTCCCTTGCTCTAGTGTCGAATGCATACACACGAAAGCATTGTTGCATTACTGTCCTACGCGAAAACGTTATTGCCCTGTTGCACACGAAGACATTATTTCCCTGTTGTCGCTGTTCGTCTTTCACGAAAACGTTGTAGGGTTGCTGTGTTGCACACGAAAACATTGTTTCCCTGTTGTGTTACACGATAACATTGTTGGAGGGTTGCTATATTTCACACAAAGCCATTGTTGCCCTGTTGCCGTACACTATATCATTGATACAGGGTCGGCATTGCTGTACACGGACATTGTTACTCGGTTGTCGAACATTGTTGCTTTGTTGCTCGACTATATTATTATTTTTCAGTGGAAAATATGTTTTCATGCCAAACCTCACTTTAATTGAAAACCTTTAATCGTGTGTTGATACATTTGAATCCATGGCGACATTGTTTACTCACGTATCTTTGTTATTTATTACTAAAGGTCGTTTTCTAGCTGGCGCCTTCGATGAACGTATACAAAACGATGCATGTATACCTTTTATTGCCAGCTGTCTGTTGACGTGTACGGACACGTATATGCGCTGATATGTACCTGTATCTTCCGTGTTGATGTACACGTATGTTGGCGTATGTTGTGAATAAAGATACTATATGTATGTTTTTGAAGTCGCCTCCCTCTGTTCCTTCATTTTCTCTGGTAATATGTGTGCATTTTTATCGCTATCTACCGACTTCCTGTAGCCCATTTAGCTTGTATGTCCCTTGTTAGGATTATAGGTGTAAGATTCACCAATGCGGTCGCTGTGAGTTCAAGTCCAGCTCATGCTGACGTCCTTTCCGGACTTACGTTGGGAAGGTCTGCCAGCAACCTTTGGTTGGTCGTGGATTTCCTGGGGGCTCTGCCAGGTTTCCTCAAACAGTAGTGCTGGCGACCGTTGTATAAGTGAAATATTCTTGAGTGCGGCATAAATCACCAACCAAAGAAATAAATATAGGTGTAATAATCCGTCAAGTGCTCAGTCTAATCAATATTGATTGATTAGTGTGAGAATATTTTCCAACACAAACAAAAAGGGGTCATCTGAGGTTGTGGACACAGGTTTTCTATACATCTAGTCGGACACTCGTGATTATAGGCGGCAGTTACTGGAACTGAATAATGAAGATCTACTGGTTGCTGCGCTATCAGCGGTCAGCAAAGGTTACATGTTGACAATAGGAAACCTTTCTTCAAGTTGAACTCTCTTGTTCTTTGCAAAGGTGTTTTGTGGGCAAACTGGTAGTGTATTAGCCTTTCACTGCAAGAAAACCGTGGTTAACTCAGCTTGTCGCCATAGCGCAAATTAAAAAGTTGACCATTACATATGTTGGCGTGCAAACTGTGGATGGTCGTGGCCATCCCCAGGGTTCTGTCAGGTTTCCTCTCACCATAATGCTGGGAGCCGTGGTACGAGTAAAATACTGTTGAGCACAGCGTAAAATTCCAGCCAAAATAAATAAATACCGGTGTTATTGAGTCAGACTGGAAAGCCCCATCCAAATAAACACTCTGAAACAGCTACTATAAAATTGAATTTTCCAGGTCTGCCCCCAAAGCGTGGCAACAATTTTAAGTGAAAACAGGGTTACTTAGCATTATTTTTATATTACTGACCTGTCGCGAACGACAAAAGGACATGGGAAGTGCTGATAACTCGGTCGATGATTACCGAGCCAACTCCGGATACCAGTTAAAATACATGGAAGAGTGAAAGGGACGCTCTGTCTACTTTCCGGAGCATAAAACACCAATCCTAGGGTTAAACAGTACATAAATAAATAGTTCGAGACTCGTTAGTAGATCGTTATTGCTCCAGTGAAATCGAGCCTTCAGAGCTCAGCCTATGTTATGACCGGATGAATTGTCATGAACCTCTCTTGCCTTCCATGCACTGGATTGAATTGTACACGACATATTTTTATCATCTGGCTATACACAGACGTGTACATTATGTGATTAAAACCACGATCTTAAAAATGACATTTAGAAATTCCCGTGGAAGATTTGCAGAACGAATGACAGAAAGTTTTCTACACACTTCAATCAGAAGGAGGCTAACTTGAAAAGGTCCACTTCCAGTGCACCGCTAATGGCTATAATTCATTAAAACATTAATCACTCGTCGGACCTTGTCGGGAATGAGACCTTGCAGTTAAATCGTCGGAGGCCAGGTGAATTAGGCTGCATAACGGGGCGGGGCGTAAAAACGCCAATCATAGAAATAGGAAAGAAGACGTAGGCCTAAATTTCAAGTTGGAGTGCAGTCCAAGTTTGTAATAGGCATAGACAGTGCGTGATAACTCAACTAAAATTGAGAGGCAGCGGCTGAACAATTTTCAAACTGATTGTCGTCACAATTGTAGATTAACTGTTCAACAATTCCGAGTTGCAACTTCGACATTCAATAAGAAACGTGAAACGAAGTTTCTTTAGCTCAAAAGTTAAGACGGAATTCGTGGTAAAACCATCTCCCCTGTCACAAAGCTTTCCGAGGCTATGTAATCTTTCATCCTGTCCAATGGTTTATGTGACATTCTCTATATAAATTGGTGAACAAAGCAGCAAAGATTACGTATAAGCATTGCAACGTCACTCCGTTTTTACCCACATAGCCCTGATCCCATTGTTATCTTGATATGTAATTTACTGGACAATAACGCCGTACTACTTCACTTACATTATGATGGGGGCCTCAGTGGCCGAGGTGTTAGCGCACTAATGCAGCATAATGACCCAGGAGGTTCTCACCAATGTGGCCGCTGTGAGTTCAAGCCAAGCTCATGTTGGCTTCCTGTTTTGGGCGTACGTTAGAATGTCTGGCGGCAACCATAATGCTGGTCGCCATCGTATAAGCTAAATATTATTGAGTACGGCGTAAAAGACCAACGAAATAAATCAAATCATTTACACGATGGTGACCAGGTTTACGATTAAGGGGAAAGGGGCGTAGCCCTGACAAAACCACATCCATCTTTAGGCACTGGACAAACCTTTCGCCTTAAAACCCGGAGCGGACGAAGTAAGAGAATCCTAGTAGGAGAATTCAGCCCTAGATGTGTGCTGCGGCTGTTCCATTGTTAGAACAACAATCAAGGATCAGCCTCACTGTCCTTGTAAGAAAAACGACTGTGAAGTCGTAAGGATGCCGCGAATTGTACAAACTCGTCTCGTGGAAAGTTTGGATCCGCCATCGAGTCGTTACCGGAAGTGCACAAATCCGTTAGATGGCGCTGGCTTCGCTCTGGTCCATTTTGAACGCAGGAATTGGCGGCCGAAGAGTAGGACCTTCGAAGAGTGTTAAATGTTTTAGCCCGGCGATGAAACTGGTTCAATAACGCTTTAAAGTTCTTATCAAACGAACTTAAGCGCTTTGTAACACTCTTTGGTGTCCTGTTGCAAGAATTGTTTTTACCTTGTGCGGCAGGTGATCCGTATAAAATGTTTTGCGTACTTAATTCTCCTGGCGCAGAAAAAACCCCAGTAACTTTGCAGGAACTCGATGCAACTGGTTTCTTCATGGTAGTTTTGAAGATATTATTTAGTGCCCATGGTAAATTATCTTCCAGTATTGGTTGCGAATTGTCGAGCGTCTCAAGATGTTTTAAAATAGGCGGTACGGAACATATTCCTTCACCTTTTAGGGTTATGGGTTTGAAGGCGTGCGAATTTCCAGCGCTTGCATTGAACTTTCCGGGCGTGAATCCGCAACAAGGTGTTTCCTGCACACTAACCTTTTTCTGATCCTTCGACCTCATATCCTTTGTGTGAATCTCCACCGCCAACCCAACGGTATCATCCAATTTGACTGACGACAGGACGATATGATCGGATCTTTTCGACGACTGAGGTTTAGAGGACACTTCCGAGATTGATCGACAATGAAGGTTTATCCCAGAAATCGACAGGCTGTTGAGCGGTGTCGGTGAAGTCAGTGCAGGAGTTCTCGGTGATGGCAAGGCTAGGTATGGACAAATGTCGATTTTTGTCACATGATTATCCTTCATTCTGTCATCCCCACTACTGGACAACTCTTCCACACCCCTTGACGCGCTGTCTGAACCATTCGCCGTCGGTTTTTCGTTTACGAGGCATGCAATTCCATTAGTTACATCTGGATGGAACTGGGACAATGTGGACGACTGCTCTGCTAAGTCACAGTCTCCTAACTGACAAGTGACTGCCGAGCCAGCCACCCTCCATTCTGAATTAGGTCCCCTTAGGGTAGAGTACTGTGTCGTACATGCGTCACTATCCTCACATGGCCCGGTTTGTACCGGACTGGCGCCGAAAAATGCTTTGCTTTCAACATTGTCACTCTGACCACTCGTCCTAACATCCAGGCCTGTGTCGCTCCAGTTTTCCGTGAGCCTCATGGATATCAGAGACCATTTCTCAGCTTTATCTATCGGGACAAATTTTGGGACGCTTAATAGCGAGGAGGAAGAAGCGACGTATTCCTTCCCAAAATCCGCACTGCATATTGACGGCATGGCGTCTTCGGGATTCAAACTGTCGTTTACTGCTCGTCCGGACGCTGGCCTGGAATTTCCACGACTGTCTACCACGTTAACGGTAATCATTGGCATCGGCGGATCCTGGGTGTGACACGAGAGGTTGACGGTCTCTTGCCGTTTTCGAAAGATCTCCAAGGGCGCCGATTGACTGTTCCCCTCTGGAGGCGGACGTTTCGGCGGTAGACAGTTACTGGTGATCATGCGATGGAAACCCAAGAAGCCAGGGATGGGTTTCCGGTTGCCAGAACTAGGTTTCCGGGCCCATCTGTTGTAATATGCTTTGCTGACAGTGACGTCTAGGGGCAGCCCATTTCCCAGGCGTAGATCTTGTTCCGAAGACGCTTTCGTGCCTTCCAGCATTTTCTCGCAACAGTTTCACCGGTAAAGCCCTGCGGAAAGCTGGTTTGAGCTCTTCCAGATGATGACAAGCAGAGGATTTATCCGGAGGGTTTGTCCAAACTCGATCTATCTTTACCTCGTTTGGTGTACCACTTGGCGGATGACAATGCCCTAAGTGGGACAGACGTAACCGCTTTCCCACTGTCTTTCGTGAAATGCGTTACTGCACTTCCTTGAACTAATAGCTATAAAAACGACCCACCTTGCTGTCGGTTGCAGGTTACGTCATTAGAAGGCCTTTCCTCGTTAAATATGTATGCCGGTTGCGGTAACATTGGTGCAGAGCTCTCACCCTCATCAAGCCTTGCCAGGGTAAATAACAGGACTGGTAAGGTAACAGTACTTGATTATACAGGTACCTGGGTTTGTGATCCCGCTGATGAAACATGGTGCCTCGTAACGCGAACTCATCTCTCAACAGTCATATCCACACAGTGCGATTTATTGCTCTGTTCTCTATAACAGGGTTAACCTCATGATTTGTTAATGAGTGCTTTTCACCACACCTAGCTATGATACGCCTGCACTCATTGTGCTGCTCTCAGGCTAATTGGCAAACTAGAGGGTGTCAGGTGCTTCGCCGGAGTTTCCAAATAACAAAACACTGTGGCTTTCGCGGCAAGATTTATTTACCGGGACGCTCATTATTTATTTAATGGCACCTTCTTCAAGCTTCCCAATCAGAGGCGGTCGTGAATTATTTATTTTCGAAACAGGGAGCGTCATCTTAAGGACAAGCTTCTGACTGACTGGTTCTGAATGGATTAGCTGTGGCTTTTGGCTGTGTTCTCACCAGTGGCCTTGATGCGCGATATCATATGCGTGATATCGCATGTTCGAATAATGCTCTTGCTGCTTTGGTGCTTTATTAATGAAATTCTTTTATCAAGCGAAATTAAACGCTTTCCTACTCTCTCTTGTGTTTTGTTGTAAGTAAGAACTTCGGTGACTTATCAAAAGATATTCTTATCAAATGATATTAAAAGCTTTCTTACGCGCTTTGATGTTTTGTTGTAATTAAGAACTTCGGTACCCTATCAAAAAAATTCTTATATGATGAAATTAAAGACCTTTAACACGCTTTGATGTTTTGTTGTAAGTAAGATCTTTGGTACCGTCTCAAATGAAATTCTTATCAGAAGAAATTACAGGCTTTTAAAGCTCTTTGATATTTTGTTGTGAGTAAAAAAATTATCTGCCAATGTGTTTTACAATCGTCAAGTTCCCAAGATGTTTGCAAATTGACGACGAACATATCTTCAACTTTTGGGGACTGAGGCCTTGATGTAAATTGCCTCCGTTGTCACCAATGACCTTTCAGCGATGGTGGCGCGCGTTCGTACCCTGATCTTGCAGCCTGTGTAACTGCGAGACTGAACGTAGTCAAATAGATGAAGTAATTCACCAGTGCGGCTTAAAACATTAGACCAATGGGTAAATTAATTTGTCAATCATCTTTATGTTAAATTACTGAGATGACATTACTTCCGATTACTTAGAAAAAGTTAAAGAAAATCCCATTTAAGTTATCTTGAAATGAAGACCACAAAGACTTATCAAAATCAGCACAACGAATTTTGAGAGAATTTATTTGTGACATAAATACCTTCAAGCTCTCTGTGTAAAACACATACCTGATAGAAGTATGTTCTTGAAACTTGAGCTACATGAAGTACTTGGTTTCAAACTTTTGATTGTATAGATTAGCTATGATTTGCATTGCTGATTTACAAATGACTGTTGGGAATCATATCTATTCCACGTATATCCCAGATATTGTATTCAATTCGGTGTGAAACATATTTCTCTGAATCCTGGGCTTCGTTTCTGTGGATCATTTTATGAGCTCTCTTCAACAAAGCAGCAACCTACCTGATAGTATGCAGTGCCTTTTTAGTGGGAAATTTTAACGCTGGGGTCGTGTATAAGATACGTAGCTTTCACTGCGCTTTCTTGTTTTAAGGAAACCAGGATTGTTTGCAAGAGAAGGCCTTATCTCCGTGGTAAATATAGCCACAGATAAGGTGCGTCAAGTAACGACGTCCCCAAAAGAAAGCCATAGGTCTGGGACATGGCACCAGGTAAAGGATATGCTACACGCTGTCTAGTTATCAGTTATATATTGACATGTACTCCCGTGAGGTTTGTATATGCATATATGTATGCGTGTGTTTTACCTCTTGATCAACAATTTTTCAGTTATAATCAGCCAACCTATAACTGTCAAACTTCATTGGTGACAAGAAGGCTGGTATGTATATGTATGTATGTATGCTGGTTTTTTACGTCCAACTCAACTGTGATATGATGACGAGGAGTCCGCAGAATGAGCCGTGAGCCAAGCAAGGCAGCAACAATGACCAACTTTGAAGTCTTTGATATGCCCCTGATTTGGTTCTACTCCTTTATTAAGGATCTGTAGAAAGGGACTTAAATCAAAACTGAATCCATTTAATTGATGGGGGGGGGGGGGGGTTATAGGTGTCAGATGAACAAAGCAGTGAGGAGAAATTGGTAACAATGGTTTTGCTTTCATTCTGCCTTGAGTTTGCGAGTATTAGAGTATGTTGAACTTTTCCGCTTGTAGCACGCCTTGATAATCTCAGACATCGTTTATATGTCTGCTCAGAATGTCAAATAACGCTAGCAGTGGCGTCTGACCACAGAACACCATGATCAGTGTGATTTCGGGTTCTTGCTGGCTGAGATGGTTAAAGCACTGACTCGCCATGTCTGTCATGTCTTTGACTGATGAGGTCGCGTGTTCGAATCCTGCTCTCGCATGTTTGACTTCGATACGTTCTATTTGTCAATACCTGACGAATAGCCGGGCTGTCTTACATGAAGCCCTATTAACGTTACGAGCGCATAGCTATCAAGGCGACCTAATATATTTTTCTTCAAATATTTGAACCATAAATCGCAGATCACTAAAAGACCTCACAAATATGCAGATATCATTTAAAGATGCTATGTCGAAAAAAAAATAGAATTTCTCTGAATAAAACGTCGATTTGTCGAGATTTTTTTTTGTCATATGTGTCCTCTATTCCAATGCACACATTTGGAATGTGCAGGAAAATAATAATTCCATCATATATTGAATTTAGTTCAGGATATCCAGATAAACGTTGATTTAACCTCTCTGGATTTCTTTTTGTGACATGGGCCCCTTATCCTCCTGGTTACTTATATCAATAAAAATTTAGATGCACCACGTGGCTGGCTCGATGGCGTTTAAAGCCTCTCTGACAACATCCTAAACGCTTTTCGTTAGGGACATGTGCACTGCAATTTACTATCGAGAGGCGTCAACAAGGATTTCAGATACTGATCAAAGGTATCTTATTTAAGTGTTTTGGGCATATCATTATATGGTTTCAAGATATCTCAAACATACATGTAAGTTATCAATAGAGCCGGAAGGATTTGCCATGTAAACGTCTAGACAGAGTTGGCGTTGGGGAGATTTTTTCCATTCAAAGCTGTTATCCAATTTCATATGTTTTCATTGTCTTCAGGAACAATGACTGCTGATTGTTTAACTTTTGTTCTCCTGTTCGGCGCGGGATTCGTGGTCGCTTTGGAACACGAGGAAGGATTCTACTACGGCAACTTTCCTCCTGATTTTATGTGGGGCATCGCCACGGGGTCCTATCAGATCGAAGGAGCCTGGAATGAGGACGGTGAGCAATGCTGTGTATCTCCCGCCTAAAATAATTCGGAACAAAGCTGTGTAGTCTGATGGGGAACTCGAAAAACTCCTTTTCAAGGCTGTGTGCTCCTTTGCTCTATCCTGTATTACGTCACACTTCTCTTACGAAACACTTACGTAATGCACTGGTACTGCAGCGTCACAGCACGGCAGTTCAGTCCCTTTTGTGTAGCTCGTCAGAGTCTCCCGTTGTTCATTGCTCTTTTAGACATTACGACTTCTAGATAAGTCGGTAACGAGGTACTCGTGTTTAACACCTTGTCGCCATAACTTGTCACAACTACATCTTGCTTCTCACCCCGACTGTCCAAGGAAAAGGCTAGGCATGTGCGTCTGTTGGCCATTTTGCCTAAGACTGTCTGCAGTCCTGAGCAGTGGCAACTCGAACTCAAACAGAACTGACCATGGTACGTTAGCAAAAATCAGGGATACTTTTTTCCCGCGCGTTGGCACTTCTGTCCAAAGCTGACTTAACTATTGTTCTCTTTCACTGCACCAGTAACACGTTATTAATTTTCCCACAGAACGTCATCGTAGTGACAGTTCGGTAAAATCTATTGATCGCAGCCACATTGTTTTCTTGGCGTTACAGGGCTGATTTAGTACGTTATGTTATGTGAGCACGTATGCATGTTCACCTCAAAGTGTTACGCACTGCAGGTAAGAAGCTATCTTAGGTCATCCTTATTATGATGGATTTAGAATTTTAAAAATTCCCGCAAAATGAGAACACCAAGTACCAACACAATGCCTAACACAAACCACCAAATATTCAAACCTATTAACTTAGCAAAAAATTCATGACGGCGTCATGTGACGAGAAGCAGTCATCAGTAAGTGACAGTTCGTTAAACGTATGGAACTAGCACGCATTACGTCATCCCCGTGTCATGTATGGTGCAGATACTTTTGTTTCAGGAAAAGGTCCCAGTATTTGGGATACGTTTTCCCATGAGGGTAGAAACTACAACAACGACACGGGTGACGTGGCCTGTGACAGCTACCACAAATGGGAAGAGGATGTCGCGAACTTGAAACGACTAGGGGTGAGACGTGCTTTTATTCCATTTCCCAGATTTCTTGGCATTTCGTCTCTCTCCGTGCAATGCTGTTTATTAAATGCAAAAAAAAACAGGTCTTTGACTTTCTTTAACTTTGTTTAATTGCTTTATCTGTGTGCTTAATCACTCTCTGACCCCCCATCAAAGCATTAAACAGAAAACCTAGTTTCAGGTTATTGATGACTGAAAAGAAAATGAACGGATGAACAAACTGATGAATGAACTGATGAATTCATGGATGAAAGAGTTAGCGAATTAATAAAGAAAGAAATCGTTAGTTTGCTGTGTCGGATTCATGAACGCTCAGATCATGTAATCCGTTAGCCGCTCAATCACTCAATCAATCATCCAATCATTTAATTAATCATCAGGTAAATCATTACCGATTCTCGATCTCCTGGCCTCGGGTGCTTCCAGATGGCACCACGGCAAGAGTCAACCAGAAGGGAGTGGAGTACTATAACACCCTGATTAATGCCGTCCGGGGGGCCGGGATCACACCCATGGTGGTGCTTTACCACTGGGACCTACCCCAGACTCTGCAGGACGCCGGTGGCTGGCTTAACGAGAGCATAGTGGACCGTTTCAACGACTACGCCCGATTCTGTTTCAACACGTTTGGTGATCGGGTAAGTAGGTATAAGTGAAATGGGGAACATTTTAAAAACTGGCGTAAATCGTTCAATTAGGCCGGGTTCACGCCATTACAAATTTAAGCTCCTCCCCCCTGCACAACATTTTAAATGTTGACATCTGTCCTTGACGTCTATATTTTTACAGGTGAAATGGGGAACATTTCCTTCCCGAAGTATAATCCGCTTCAAAAATGTGCAGTGCATTCTTCATTCCTATCTTACCTTGACGATTTGTACGACACTTAGTGTTAATTCGTTTATTTATTTGATTTTGGTGTTTTTCGTCGTACTCAAGAATATATCACTTATATGACGGGGGGCACCATATGGTGGGGGGAATCCGGGGGAAACTGACGGATTTGCTGGCAAACCTTCCCACGTACAACCCTACTCTATATTACCTTTGCCCCCAGTGACCTCTTATTTGCATGTTTGTTGTTGAGATCCGCAAAATGCCTTTCACAAAACGGTTCTCGTCCAAAGTGTTCCAATCTTTGTCCCCAAATATGTCTCAGTGGGCGTGCTAATTGTGAAGTTGCAGTTACATGAACAGTTAGAATAGAACCCAAACTCCACCATTTCTGATTTAACTCTCTATGCCGTAGTCTTTTACGTCTTGTTTTATATACTGATAGGTGCCGTTCTGGGTGACGTTTATCGAGCCCTGGTCCATCATCTGGCTCGGATATGGCAACGGCGTCTTTGCCCCGGGGATAAAAAGTCCGGCGGAAGACCCGTACATTGGCAGTCACAACATCATACTGTCCCACGTCAAGGCTTTCCACACCTACAAGAACGAATTCTATGGCAGATTTAAAGGTAAGTTTTGTTCCCCGAGATTTATTTATTTTTTTCTTTATTTATTTATTTAATTGGTGTTTTAAGCTGTATTCAAGAATATTTCACTTATACGACGGCGGCCAGCATTATGGGGGGAGGAAACCGGGCAAAGCTCGGGGGAAACCCACGACCATCCGCAGGTTGCTGGCAGACCTTCCCACGTACGGCCGGAGAGGAAACCAGCATGAGCTGGTCTTGAACTCACAGCGACCGCATTGGTGGGAGGCTTCGGGTCATTGTGTAGCACGCTAACCAGCTGAGCCCGGAGCCCCCCCCCCCTCCCCCCGAGATTTAAAAGTGTGAAGAAAAGCAGGTTAAGCTTTGAAAAAAATCTGTGGTTTAATGATGTGGATGAACGTTTACCCATACACCTGCGGTCTTGTAGGCCTACAGGAGGCGAAACATTTTAAAGTGCAACGTTAAAGTCGGATCAGATAAATAGCCAGATAATTAACTAGATAAATAAATAAATAAATAAATAAATTATGGTATGTACATGTATCTGGAGAGAATGTGTCTTACTGCTAAACTCCAATACTCGAGTATCATTTATCCAACCAACATTCCTGTACCGGTGAAAAAAGTGATATCGGCATGACCATTGATAGCTATACTGATTGTGACATCAGGCATAATGTCCGCACAATCACTGAACAAGACACGTTCCTTGACCAGTCGGAACTATAGCTGATAATAGTGTGTATTAAAGACAAGAATGAAAAGCATTCTGAAGTACGACGTTAAACACTGGTCAAATAATTAAATAAATTCTGATGTGTAGTAATTGGCCTTTTAGCGTACTGTGTCACTTGACCCAGATGCACCCCGATACAGGTAACAAAGTAAAGTTGGCAAAAGCTGGCCACACTGAATATGGCATGATGTAAATATCTCTTTGACCAGTACGAACCACAGCTGATAAAAAAAACCGTCTTTGTATGACTCCAGGCAAGGTCGGCATAACAGCTGATCTGCAGTGGAAATTTCCCAAGACACAAGCACCACGTGATCAGGAGGCCGCAGAACGCGCGGCTCAGTTCAAACTGGGCTGGTTTCTAAACCCCATATATGGTAATGGCGATTACCCGGATGTGATGAAGGAACGAATAGCCAATAAGAGTAAGGCTCAGGGATACAGTAAATCGCGACTTCCGGTATTCAGCCCAGAGCAGATCCGTCTGAACAGAGGTAAACAGTAATAATTTATTTCTTTACATTTATTAACGAAAATTTCCAGCAGCCAATGGTCACAAGTGGGCCTAACGGGAATCTTACATACAAGGTGGCATAGTACAAAAAGTTTCACACAATATGAAATGGCAAAAATTGAAAATGCTTGGGTTGGACGAATTTTGACTGATTTGGCGACACATAGTAAAAACATATCATGCACCATAATAAATGTGCTAGAGGACACACTCCGGCAACGTGGTATAGCAGCCTATAGGAGCCAAACATGGA
This sequence comes from Acanthopleura granulata, assembly GCA_016165875.1. Taxonomy (NCBI): domain Eukaryota; kingdom Metazoa; phylum Mollusca; class Polyplacophora; order Chitonida; family Chitonidae; genus Acanthopleura; species Acanthopleura granulata. The sequence goes on along the minus strand of JABBOT010000009.1, from coordinate 2,965,167 downwards.
ACTGTATGACTGTACATTCTGGTACCTAAGATTCAGTAGACCTAGTTGCAACCTTCTTCTGGTGTTGTATGGGCGTATTCTGTAATCTTCATATTGTATATTTGGTACAATCGTCAATATAAACTGAAAAAGATTAGATCAACGACAACAACAGCAACTGTGCAATCTAAACAATAATAGCAACCAGTAGTAACTAAACAAAAAATACTAACCACAGAATTTACAAAGATATTTTAGAGATTCGATTCCATTTCAAACATCTGCAGTTGTTGCCTTTTAAAGCCACATTTTGCCTGTGTGCCAATATGATTTTAAAGAAAGTTTTTGCTCTTGCTCCTCACCCAGGATCAGGCGATTTTGTGGGTATCAACCATTACTCCTCTCAGCTGATTTCCGATCACCAGCTGCCTTTATTTCCACCATCTTACGAAAGTGACCAGGATGTTTTAATCTCACTCGATCCTAAATGGAAAGGGTACGCTTATTACTGCTTCTACTGTCTTCCAAACCAGTAACCGCGCTATGTAATGTGGTACTTTATGCGGCAGCTGTATAGACCGAAAAGAAAGGGACAATAGTGGGCTTTTGTTAACTGGTGTCCACTTGTTATCAACGAAAGGCAAGTCACGTTGTGAAAGTCATTTATATTTTTGCCATTCAACTAATACTGTATGGCATGAGAATACAATGTGTTAAGCAATATGGCGATTTAGTGAGTAGTGTCACCTTTTGAAACAATGTTGCCGATTTCATTATTCATTCAAACGGAATCATTTATGTGGTTGTATTTTGACGATGAATAACTTATTTACCATCAATGCTTGAGCATTTAGTTTATGCATTAAAATGTGTTATATAACACATAATAATATTTCTTGCAAAAATAGAACCAACTCATATTATTTGACGTCCAGTGGATGGTGTAGTGTTAAAATCTGTTCTGAAATTAATGCACAGCTTCACACAGTTCTGAAAAATGATACCTTCTGTAAATTCTAATTAAAATTACAATTTCACACAGTGCTTAAAAATGGTACATTCGATAAGTTCTGATTGAAAAAAAACATCACCTGAACAAGTCCGAGTGCTTATTGCGGTTTGCGGCAATGTGTGTTGTTGTTGAACTTCACCCATTTCAAGAGCGAGACAGCTTAACGTTGCATGTGGCTTATTTCAGAATTTCTGTACTGAGATTCCCATTGGTGTCCCCAGGTTAGTTCCGGGTGACTGGCTGAAATCTGTTCCCCTGGGGATGAGGAAACTCCTTAACTGGGTGAAGTCCCAGTACAACAACCCTCTAGTGTACATCACTGAGAATGGAGTGGATGACCCCACGGGGGAACTGGACGATCAGTTCAGGGTGGGGTATATTCGCAACTACACCAACGAGGTGCTTAAAGGTAGGGTTGGCGATTGGGCTTGTTTCCAAGAGCACTTAGAATGATAATTCGAAGGATAATGGGGTCTTTCTCAGGTAAAATATTCAATGAAAAGAACAGTGGAGTAAATATCTTTCACCAATATCAAAGAATACTTTTACTCATACAGAATTAAATTTATTCAGACAGGCACTCTGACATCACGTCACCTATTTTTGTGGGTATATTCATCTACGAAGGCGACAGTTTTGTGACTTTCATTGAAGGAATCTTTTACTTGGGGATAAGAGCCGGATAAACATAAAAAGCCTTGCTTATAGTGCCAAAAATGCCAGCTACTAGTATCTTGTCCATAAATTAAACTAGAGAATTCAAACAAGTGGATGCATTGTATTAAAATATCTAAACAAAGAGTAATTTTAGTCATAATTTTCAGTTCTGCGTCTGAAGAACCATATTTCATTCTAGCCTTCTTTCCCTTCAAACCAAACCAAACCCCAAAAAAGACTTTATTGCTTCTTTTAAATCAGTGTAAACTCCATGCAAACTTCAAAGAAGCCTCAAATGTTAACGCTTAATTCTGAATCAAGATTTCGAAATATTTTTGTAACTTTAGTCCATTTCCTGCAAGTTACCGGTATATGACTTCTTCATAAATACAATCCTATTATCAACCATTTTGTCTAACCGCAGCAATTCAACTGGATAACTGCAACGTAAAGGGCTACACAGTATGGACACTGATGGACGACTTTGAATGGAGTGCCGGATATCGTATAAAATTTGGACTGCACTATGTGAATTTTTCAGACCCGGAACGACCTAGGACACCTAAGTCCTCTTCCAAATTTTACGCCGGTTTGATTCGGAATAATGGTTATCACTCATCGACGTCAATAATTGGGTAATGTCCAAGAGGACCCGTCTTAGTCTATGTAGCCAATGCTGTTCACTGTAATAACAGCTGTTGTTAGTAGTCATCATCCTGTAACAGAAACTGACAACAACAATTTGCGATTCTGATGAAAATTGGCATTTTTGTCTCTGTGTATTGAAAATAGCCATACTTTATGCATACTGATGTGGAAGTCATCGCTTTGTAGAGACATGCAAGTTGGTTTTGTCTCTGGAATTCATTCCGAGGGCCTGTTTTACAGAGGGTTTTAAGTTTTGCAAACGTAACTGTCATAGCAACACATATTGTAGATACACGACGAAACGTCACACCTTCTTCGTCAGACGGGCCCCAGATCACTGCAGTTTTTGCATGTTATATTTGTGTATAGATTTCAGCATACATTTGACTAAGCAGGCATCTGAGAGGCGGTTTAGAGACGATATGCTGAAAGTTAAAACAGCTGGTATGGTAACATGAAGCATCAAGGTAAAAAAATATTAATTGATGTCTTGCTCACTGCTGGTCCTGAAACTCAAGATGGCGAATAGCAGCCACACCGGATTTGATAAACTCACACCAATTATTCAACAGACATGAGCTTGTGTGTATATATTTATTTTTTGATTGGTGTTTCTGGAAAGACGTTTGTGAAGTACCTCAAGAAACATGGTCAAATAAAACCATGACCGAGTTAGTACGATCTCCATTCGCACAGGTTTCCTCCCACCATAATGCTGACCGCTGTCGTATAAATGAAATATTCTTGGGTACGGCGTAAAACACAAGACAAATGAATGAATGGTACTGGAGAAACCTTTATTAGATGTGATAGTTAAAATATCGCTTTTAGAAATATCACAAGTCACCTCAAATGATTTTATCTATCGTTTTGTTTGTGATGTTTTTTTCTTAATTAATTGGACAGCACTTGAATAAGGAAAAGTCTGGGTTTGCGCTGCATGAAAACATGCCATAATTTTAGTTTGGAAGTTCTTCAGGAAGGTGGAGGATCACCAGATCACCAACTGGGCTAAATACATGTACAGCAAAAAAAAAAAAAATAAAAAAGATCGAAGAAGGCATTCGAAGACGAAATGATGTATTTCAGATCAACACACTTTTTACACATTCATCATTAAATTTAATTTGTGTAAAGACTGAAGCCAAACGTCTCATCAGGTGGGCTGTTGTTCCTAAAGAATCCAGCAGGAATTATCCCATAGGGTTCGGAAGAAGGTCCTTATACGTCCGGTGATAGCCGTTTCTCCTGATCAGATTGGCGTAGAACCGGGACGAGTCTTTGGCCACTCTCGGTCTCGCGGGATCCGAGAAGTTCACGTAATGGAGTCCGAACTTGGCCTCGTAACCGCCTCCCCATTCGAAGTCGTCCATCAGACTCCAGTAGGTATAAGCCTTCACGTTACAGTTGTCCAATCGGATGGCTACAAAGAGATGACGTAAAAGTTGGCATGAAGTGACATGAAGTAAATTGAATTAAAATTCTCTGGAACTAAGGATGTAACGAGAGCTAAATAACTATTCTGAAATGACTACTTCACTTAAAATGTTATTCAACGATGTGTATGAAATATTTTGCACGGCTTGGTGCTGGACAGTCATTTACTTCTTAGTGGTGATTTTGGATCAAGGCCGACATCCAGGAGTTCCATTAATGATTTGTCTCTTTTGCTGGAACTCATCATGCGTTCGAGAGCGGTCGCACTGTAGCACAGGAATTTAAACATTAAACTGTGATTAAGGTTCACTCTCATGGAGTGCCTTCTAGGAACACTTGTTGAAATATGGAACATGGTATTGTTTGTCACACCGTGGATAAAAAGGTATCAGTATTAACTTTCCGATTGAATCATAAATGTTTAAGATATACAGACTTACTACATTCCAACATTTTAATGGCCATTATTACAGATACTCATGGTAAACTTAAAGATAAAGCATTATAGCAAATTTAATGCATGGAGGGTTACGTTTATCCAACGAAAAATCCTCCAGTGAGATGTATTATGAAATAGTCGTTACGAACCCTTGAGCAGCTCGTTCGTGTAGTTCCGTATGAAATCGATCCGATTCTGGTCGTCAAGGTGACCGGTGTTATCATAGATGCCGTTCTCAGTGATGTAGACGGGCTGGTTGTTATAATGATCTTTAACCCAGTTCATCAACTTCCGGATTCCCCAGGGCACTACTTTCAGCCAGCCGTTAGGGTTGGGTCTGGAAGAATACGATTGGTTGAATTACCGACTGTATACATTTAGTTTGATAGGTGTTTGACACCCTTATCAAGACTTTACACTCGTACGAAGAGTGTCAGTTTTTATGGAGTATAAACTATAAAAGACAAAAACCACCCGGAGAGCGTGAGGTAAACCACCTTTCTTATACAGACAACTGACAAAACTCCATGGACCACGCAAACTTACGCTATGGAGGTAAAATATTTTAGAAACTACCGAAAAGAGATGAATTTGAACTTTCTGCGTCAGTCATCGAATGGGGCGAGAATAACTCAAATGAGCCAGCGCGGATTTCGGACTGAATACAATGTTGTAGATATAACTGGAATTTCTGGTCCTCACAGATGTAAATGACAAGCATAAAGTTATTTGAATGGCTGATAGACATCATTTATTGCCTAATGGCGACTGGAAGCGGAATATAGCGTACACAAACAAAATGGATCAGCAAAGAGATAAGAATCTTCAAAAGATACCGAAATGTCGTCGACGAGAATACTGCCCAAAGTGTTGAATAAATCTTACCGAGATCGGTTTTTGAATCACGAGACAGGAATTTAGCATGCCTTGCGATCTCCATCCATGTCTATCTTCGACCCCACCCACACCCCCTCAAAAAATGACAACATTTTGTGTCATTCGTAGTCTGTCGTCATTTAAATGAAGACTCACCCTTTCCAGCTGGGATCAAATGTGATCTCCACGTCCTGGTCATTTTCATACGACACTGGATATAGGGGGCGCTTCTTGTTCGACACCAGCTGGGTGCTGTAATGGTTTATGCCAATAAAATCACCAGAGCCTGTAAGATAGGTAAGAAAGAGAACTTAGTAACTTGTGGTACATGTCCTCTCTGTCTGTTAAAACATCATCCAACTGAAATTCAGTGACTGTGCCAGAATTTACAGATGATTGCTTCTTTTGGAAAATGAAGCAGAGAAGAAAAGAGCAATAACGTAGACTTCTTATGATCAGCCAGTTTGCTGACAACAGTCTCCATAAGTTTGTCCATTTATACTAATCGATGAGTTTTAAACAACAACGATAAAATGACATATTTACTTTTGTTACGTTGGATATCTTCTGCACTAAAAACCGGAAGTCGAGACTGTGGATAACCTTGAGCTTCGCTCTTACTGGCTACCTGCTCCTTCATTATATCCGGGTAATCTCCATTACCATATATGGGGTTGAGATACCAGCCGAGTTTAAACATGGCGGCTCTCTCGGCCGCTGCAATGTCTGCTGAGCTGTTCGTCTTGGGCTCTTTCCATTGTAAGTCCGCCGTAATGCCAACGTTGCCTGGGTTGAGAATGGAAGAAAATCAGACATGCCTAAAGGAAAATGCAGTTTACTCCCACAGATGGTTCCCTATGTACATGCATATAATAATGGAAATAGTGGGATAAGTACTACTGCTAAAAATGTTTATTGAAACAAAATAAAACACAAACAAAAAAATAAGACAACAGCAAACAAACAAACAAATAGCTTCCATCTTCACAAAAGAATCATATGAACGGTTCTAATAATAACTGATCCGCCAGCAACCTGCGGATGGTTGTGGTTTTTCCCCGAGCTATTCCCTTTTTCCTCTCACCAATTTGCTGGTCGGGGTCGTTTAAGTGAAATACTCTTGAGTACAGTGTAAAACTCCAACAAAATAAATAAATAAATAAACAGCCGACTAATGATACATATATGTCAGTTCTTTGCACGGTTGAGACAGAGGGAGCATACATTTCAATCTAAAATAAAAAACGACGGAAACCAAAGAGCTGTACGATGTGTTTAGTTCAGCAGCGAAGATGTGCGCTACACTTGACATCTGTTTGCATTATTTAGCCACCTGACTTGCGAATGACTTTCAGTGCTTTGCTTTGTATATGATTGTTTTTGCCATAATGCCATGTATCTTTTCACAGTCAGTCATTGATATAGATAGGAAAAGATTAATTTTCTCCCCTGAATCGAATTTTGTAACACGTGTTCAGATTTGTATTACTGTTCCCACTCTGTGAATATTTTGTGTTCTGACCAAATTCTCCAACCAAAAGAATAATGCTCTTTTGAGCATGGCTGGGGATAACCATTACAAGTCATATAAACTACCCCCACTCTTCACTTGTACCTTGCTGGCTGGGTTGGAATAGGCTTCGGTAAGAATGGTAAGCCGTCACGTGTGACCGGATGATGTTGTGAGCGGCCGTGTAGGGGGCCGTAGCTGGAGCCTTGATACCCGGGGCACTCACTCCTTGGCCATACCCCATCCACGTGGTCGCCCATGGCTCGTTAAACGTGATCCAAAATTTAACCTGTCCAAAAAAGAAGTATAGACGTACGTGTATATTTTCTTACTCTGTACTTATTGGTATATCTTAGAAACTTTTTTAAATATTTAAATATTATAAACGTTTTACATTAAAAAATAAGTTTTGCTTTTATAATTGTTTCTTCTTATATATGTATATTAAACTGAATAACTAAGTTTGTATTATACAGAATGTGTTTATGTGTGCATTTAGTATTATATCTTCTTGTATATACTATGTATACAGTATTTGTATAAATTAGTCGGTATAAGTAGCCCTAAAGTTTTTTTTGCATTGTTGTGACGACCAACTTTGATTTGTTGTTGATTTGATCTGATGATGTTCCGGCAATCTGCAGTAAATAACGTAGTTTTCTCGGACATGTGACGGAATGTACATTCAAGGATTCGACCCTCTATAACGGTGTGAATTGTATATATACACCGAACGTACCCTGTCTCCAAACGTCCTGAAGCAGAGTTTAGCGTATTCGTTGTACACATCTATGATAGTATCGTTCAGCCAACCTCCGGTATCCTGTAACGCCTGCGGGAGGTCCCAGTGATACAACGTTACCATGGGAACAATGTTGGCCCAAACCAAAGAGTTGATGAGTTTGTTGTAATAGTCGACGCCTTTCTGATTAATGACGTTGGTCGTTCCGTCTGGCAACAGCCGACTCCAGGAGATTGAAAAACGGTAGTGCTTTACCTGAACAGATGAATACAGATGAATTCAGAAAAAGTACAAACTGCAGCTGAAAACGTACCAAAAAGCATCACGGCCTTTCACATAATTCCTGAATAGGCCTAGACTCATTCTACAATCTCAAGGCTGACATAATGTAATGTAAAATAAATAAATATAAATTTATCCATTTATTTATTTATTTCATTGGTGTTGAAAGTCGACTTTTTTATTCAAGTCCTACGACAGAGATCAGGTTTAAGTGTAGGAGTAACAAGAATGCCAACAGTGTATACCAGCGCCCTTCTCATCCGATTCAAAGAGATCCTCTTGCTCCAGGGACCATTGGCAGCGTTGAAAACAACACCTTAGCCGAGCAAAACCAGTCATAAGTTACAGTGAAAACGAAACATTTAAAATATGAAAATTGAAACAGTATTGTATGGTCATAATTGACACACCCCCATCCGCTGGAGATTTTTGACGTCCTCTCTCCATTTGTGGTAACTGTCACAGGCTACGTCGCCAGTGGCTTGGTTCTTAGTCCGTCCCTCGTGTGTAAAATTATCCCAAATGCTGAGACCTTTTCCTGTACAAGAACAAGACGACGGCCTATGTTCTACGTAAAATGATGCCTTCTGTTGGAGTTAAAAGCCATTTTTATAATCCAAAAGGTCGAAACAATAATTATTAATGCAATGTAATAAAGTTAGGTACCATATCTTTAATTATCTGTTACCACATTTCTTTTTGTAACATATTAAACAATTCCGTATAATAAAACAAAAATACGAAGTCAATGGCAAGTAAGCAGCAAAAGTCCCACAATCTAATCAGCATTTTTGAACATTTTGTTTCATTCTGCTAATTTCCTATTTGTTTATCACGTGGTGAATCTGCATACCATTATCCTGCAGGTCTGCACGATACAGGCTAAAAATACTGTGGAAATGACACACCTATGCTTTCGACGTGTTTTAAAGTAAAAAAACTTACACTGTATTATTTTCAGTAGAGTGTTAAAATTGTCTTTTCCGCTAATCATTGACTTCACTTACACTGAAAAGTGGATTTACACCAGTCCGGTTACTGACTGGGGTTGTCCTTTTAACTGTTAAAAAATTAAGTTCAGTGTATTTAGAATTCTATTATACTATGGATTTTCCTGCTAGATATAACGTTAAAGGTCAAAGCGGCTAAATTCTACAGAACTCTAAAAGTGACATGAAGAAAAAAAATTATGAACAAGAAAAGCTATGAACACATGTGTTAAGTTGTGCTCTAGAGATAAATAACCAATGAAAACAATCAGGACAAATATGTTGTGCTGGAGATAAAAATCGATACTCTCTCTCAAATCATGAATTTGCTGATGTTCTTTTACACTGACACATGTGTACGCTTGCCAACAGTTGAACACGGGATAGAATGATTGGGACGGCACCGTAGGCCTACAACGTTTTCATTGGTCATTTATCTCGAAAGCACGACTTAGCAAAGATGTCATGCGCACGACTTATTAAAGTCGGGGAAATTTAAACGCTGTTTTTTTTATTACCAGCATTCTTCTTTTGCACCATGTCACTTTTACTTCTCCGTAAAATTCACAGACACACGCTTCAGAACATACTGACGTCAAGCCAGATAACAATGAAATGACGCGAATAAACACAACATAACACATACATGTATAAAGGAAGGTATGGAAACGCAGAAACCTGTGGCGCCTCGTTCTAAAATTTTAACTCTTCCACATTTACTGTGCTTAAATGAGCAACAATGACTACAAATAAATCACCATTTCTTAAATATATTTGTCTTAACTCGTAATCTAAAAAAAATACCTATTATAGTTTAGTTTATTTGTTACTTTATCTTTTGGGGCAACGAAAGGACGAGTCTGGCATTTTCTTTGAAAAGCCACTGTTAGCGCTCTGGTCTAGTTTATGCAGATACCCTGTTTGAAATTGGTAAATACCTTTACATGTTTACAACGGAATAAAACGTCATTATATCCCGAATTCCTTGCCTACCAACTGCTTTGTACAAACTTGGAAATGATACTTACCATCAGCGTTCCACCCTCCCTCTATCTGGTAAGCCGCAGTGGCCGTGCCCCACAGAAAATCCGGGGGAAAATGACCGTAATAGAACTCTTTCTCCTGGGGTAAAGATTGACTGAGGCCCAAAGCTAAACACAACAACAACAACATCGACGGCGCCATCTCAGTGATAACCTGTTAATAGTGGAAATTGTAAAACTGGAATGGCAATGAATAAGGCAGATTTGCGGCCCTTGTGAAAATGTGGAGAGCACTAAAGCGAAGTAGGGCGAAGAGAGCAGAACGCCCCTCTGTTTCAGCAGTGAACGATTCTATTAGGCCTCTTTGCCAAATTCCTTTGACAGTTGAAAGTCACCTAAAAAGAATTTATACTGCTCGGAAACAAAAATGCTAATAGATTTCAACTCATGCACGTCGTAGGTTTTTAATAGCTGTAAAGAATATAAATTTTCGTGAGGAGTGGGTATTTGGTTTACTCCTTATCATTCTGACTGCGTATAATCCAGTGAACCCTGTTCCGCTGTCATATTAGCCTATGAGATAAGCATATAGGGCGCCATGATAGACCTATAGGTTAGCCTATAAAAGATGTTCCTGTAGGTCACCATATGCCATGTCAGTGTTAGCACACCGTAATTGTTCCATGAATTACAGCTCACTTTCTGAAAACCTGATGTTATATGCACAGGCAAGTTTTATCCACTTTCAGTTTTAGTGATGTGTGTTTTGTATAGCATACATTTAAAAAAAACACTCATATTCAGTTTCCCGGTCGTATGCAGGAAGGTCCGCCAGCAACCTGCGGAAGGTCTTGTGTTCCACCGCGCTCTGCCCGGTTTCCTCCCATCAAATGGCCGTGTAATTGAAATATTCTTGAGTACGGCTTTAAACGTCAATCAAATAAATAGATAAATAAATGTATTCAAACTCTGCACATGAGAGCTGCTTTCTCACCTGTTCCCGTTGCCACTGGAATATCAGTAAAATCCGTCACCTGTTTAGTCACTAGCACAGGTTACAGTTTGCGGTGCACCCGGTGCACCAAGCTTATAGTACAGCCATCGGGCGAACTCGGCAATGTCCGGAAAGAAAGTCTATCATATGATTCCGCTGTAGTAACGTTGTTGAAGAGGAGCAGTGTTATGTTTGTATTGGAAGCCGAAATATTTGCTTCCTTTATATCCACCATCTTAAGAAAGTGACCAGGATGTCTTAATCTCGTTCGATCCTAAATGGAAAGGTAAGTTTACTCCTGCCAAATCGGTAACTGTGCAGCCTAGGCGATATTGCTATTTGGTAGCTGTTGAATGTTGAAAGCCAAGAGAAAGACCAATATTCCTATGGGGAATATGTGGCCACTTGGTAAAGGCTTGTCACTGTGTGAAGATTTTCTTTCTTCCTTTATTCACTTGATCAGTGCTGAAGAATGTTTCACTTTTTCGACCACGACCATGCTGGATTATGGTGCTTGAACAAAGAAAGCCGGGGGCAACCCACGACCATCCGTATGTTGCTGGCAGGCCTTTCCTATTACAACCGGGCTGGAAGTCACTTTGAACCGGACTTTTAACGAACCCACATCGCCCGCATTGGTGTGAGGCCCTTCAGTCTTTGTTCTGCGCTAGCACGCTAACTGCTCTGCCACAGAGGCTACCGAGAATGGGAGAGTTTAAAGGAAAAGAGCTACCTGTGTTAAATGTTACCTTTTTTATCAGTGTGGAAGGTGAAAGTGTTTAATTATAACCGCGTGGCCAGTATTTCTCTCATTTTTATAGTTGCAATTTGACGCTAGTCTTTCGTTATCTGGCGTTCAGTGGGCAGTCTGGTGGACACATATCTATCGAAATTCAACAACAATAACAACAACAACAACACACAGTGCCTTCAAAGGAATACCTTCACTGAGCTGTTTTGTTTTGTTTTTTTTTTTGTGATATGACCCACTTTGACATTTCCTTCTGCAGACACAAAAAACTATTAACCAATCGGAATTTCTATATCTCCTTCTATCAATGTGTGCTTTTTTGTTGCATTTTAAACTTTCTCAGACGGAAACAGTTTAAAGTGAAAAACAAAGCAAGTTGTAAGTTAAGTTTAGCAAAAATGTTGCCCGATAGTATGTTGATTTCGGTAATAACATTTTCTCTAACAGCTACTATGTCATTGGAAACTGACATCTGACCGTGCTCCAACGACTAGCATGAAACGCAGCCATTCTGTGTGGTCTGTGACCTAATTGTTCCAAGCGTGGATCAGTCTGCTCACCTGAGACTGTAGTAAGCTTGTAGGGCTGTTTTTGTAATTTAAATGTATATATCAGTTTATAACATGAAATGATCAAGAAACTCACTCTGGAAATACTCCATTAACAGTGTCACCGTAATTAGGAATTACACTTCTATTAGGCAATAGCAAGGCAAGAGACAGATTAAGAAAATATTCTTCTAGGCAGTAACACGGCCAGAGACAGGTCAGGAGAAAATTCTACTGGGCCAGAGACAGATCAGGAGCACTTTCTTCTGAGCAGTAACAAGATCAGAGACAGATCAGAAGAATATTCTGCAAGGCAGTAACAAGCCTAGAGAGAGATCAGGAGAGCATTCTAGCAGGCATCAGCAAGACCAAAGACGCAACGGACCAGTAGACGTATTGATATTCAACGTCATATGTAAAATTTTTACGTGAGCAAGACGAAACAGGAAACTAGAGTCTTGTGTTAAAATGTCACGAATCTTAGCTAACACTTATCTTCAAAAAACGGCATCATTACATGGGAAATAGTTCATCAGATTTGAATGGCTTGCCTATTTTATCCATTTCACGTATTCGTGAAATTGGCCATTTATCTGTTTATTTGATTGGTGTTTTACGCTATGCTCAAGAACATTTCACTTATGAGACGGAGGCCAGTATCACGGCGGAAGGAAACCGGGCAGAGCTTGAGGGAAACCGACGACCATGAACAGGTCGATGGCAGACCTTGCTACGTACGGCCGAAGATGATGAAATTGACTACTGAACGTAATTATTCCATCAGTTCATTACTACAGAATGTACTTACGCAAGTCTGCAAGTTCACATAATCAAGTTTCGCTGACCAAATTTTGATTCAAATCTTACTTGTGTCTCAGAATTTCCAGAAAGTGATAGAAGTCACCTGGCGAGATGTCACAGATAATTAAAGCAAATTTCTTATCATCTTCGTGAACTCACTTTTGACAGCAAGAAGTGAGCATACTTGTTGTTAAATATCCGGCCAGAGCGAAACGTTCTGGACTTATCACCCAAGCTGTGGAAATTGTATAATTGTGATGAAAAATTATCACACAAAATCCCTTGTCCAATTTCTGCGTCACTTGAATTCTCTTAACCAGTGCAAGAGACTAACATTATCTCAATGTATTTATATGTGTACGGCATATAAATGTATATTTGTGCATTTACACCAAAGTGTACTTAAAGCTTATATAGGGCTACAGTCATCTTTCATCACAGTCGGTTTTCTCCTCACCAGAGGTCGACAGTTCGATTATAGTTCTCAATAGTTCAGCTGCGGCTTTATATCTAACGGTTTTGTGAAGAACACTGCTTTTTTTTGCTATGGGCGCTTTAAATGACAAACAGTACCTCAGTTTGGAGCACAACTTTGAAATCTCCAAGGCATAACATTCCATGAATAGAGGGTCGATTCCACAAAACTAGTTTTGATATTTGAAGTCAGTATGTGAAATCGCATTTTTATCCTAACTTCCGGATATAGGGATTTGACACTGGCCACGTCTAGCAAGTGCTAAGTTACGATAAATCTGTCACAATTTCAACTAGGGCATTACGCTGAACCGTAAACATTTGCCTAGATCAAACATCGTTTTAGATAATCGGGCCCAGATGTTAACGTGCATTGGGTTCAAATATTAGTGGCAAATAAGTGTATAGTGTCGAGTTTTATTTCAACATTTGACAGTGGAAATGAAAGCAAAGACCACCAGTAGATAACTAGTAGGTCCACTGGTCAGTTCTTTCTTTACGTCAACCAATCGGTTGTGAGATAACATCGGTGTAACTCTGATGGTAACCGTTTCTCTTGATCAGATTGGAGTAGAATATGGCCGAGTCTTTGGCCACTCTTGGTCTCGCGGGATCCGTGAAGTTGACGTAATGCAGGCCGAACTTGTAATAGTAACCGCTCGTCCACTCGAAGTTATCCATCAAACTCCAGTAGGTATACCCCTTCACATTACAACTGTCCAATCGGATGGCTGGGAAAAAAAAGACAGTGGAAATTAGGAAAGTATTCAAAAGAATTGGATCTATACCATACTTCTAGACATGGAGCTAAAGACTAGTTAAATCTCAAGAGATTTAGTCTTAAAATCCAGCTGTCGAATAGTCGGTAGTGAATTCTTTGGAAGTGACATTTAAGGAATTTGAAATAGTTTGTAGCTTCGTGTTATGTATTCAAGCGAAACTGAGGAAAAGTTAAGTTGAAGACCACCCAAAGACCAGTGTAAAGCTTTCAGTCGGGATGACTACTGAATGCACACAAGTGCACATTGCATGAGAAAGGTCACAGTATTTTATCAAAATTGTAAATATAAGTTAAAAACAAATTAGCGTCAACCCACTGGGTTCCAGTATTGTAAATATTATGCATAAAGGCAGAAAGCAAACATCAGATTTTATTTCAAGGCTAAATATGCGAAAGTGCCAAAGGTAGATTAGAGATTTTATTGGTCTTTTTAACGGACGATTATAATATACACTTTTAACTTTTATTTTTTTTTATTTCGGCGAACGAAAATGTATAAAGGAAATCATTAACGATGCAAATTGTCACAACACTGACATAACCTATTTCAGCGCAGGACTTCAAAATCCATCAGAAGAAAACTGTATCCGCATGGTTAAGTTGCTTGTGAGGTGATGATGGTAACTCTTTCTTATTCATGGTTATTTCAACTCTACGCTCAGAAATGTTTAACCCTTGCATGCAGCGGACACATGGAATAAATCGAGAATAACACGCCACAGTGGAGTAATTTACTCCGCGTACATCGTCGCCGTATGACGGAAAATTTTTTGAGTTCGACGTAAAAACCTAGACTTACACACATGCATATTCCGAGTACGCCCGGCCTTGAGTAGGACGTTATAATTCAATCAGTAAATCAGTATATAATAAACAGAGCTCGTCAGCGACCTGCGGATGGTCGTGGGTTTCCTCCCGGGCTCTGCTCCGTTTCCTCCCACCAAAATACATGCCGCCGTCGTATAAGTGAAATATTCCTAAGTACGGCGTAAAACACCAAATAAACAAACAAATAAATAAATAAATAAATAAATAAATAAACAAACAAATAAATAAATAAATAAATAAATCCGTTATGTACATGCCTTTGAGCACCTCGTTTGTGTATGCCCTGATGTAATCTATTCTGGACCGATCACTGGTGTCTCCGGTCATGTCGAAGATCCCGTTCTCCGTGATGTAGACGGGCTGATTGTTATAGCGATCCTTCACCCAGTTAAGCAACCTTCGCAACCCCCATGGCACGACCTTTAGCCAGCCCGTGGACTCGGGGCTGAGGAAAAAAGAATAACAACACGGAGAGAATGACGTATGCTGACTTGAAAAAGCAATGAATGAAATTGATTTCAGAAGCAGGCCTACTGCACCGGACCAACCAGGTGTGTATATACTTTAAATTAAGGCATTAAGATTTTTGATGAAGATTCGCAAGATTAAATTTTTATTTTTTTTCCACGTTTAGATGACAAATATATACACTATTGAAAAAAAGTAATGGAAAAAAAAGTAATCCTATACAGCGGTAAATGAGCTACATCTATAGATATTCAATGAAGATAAGTAGATAATATAGGCCTAAGTTATGTGACGATCTTCCGGGGATAGGTCGATAATATTTTTCCGAGGAGAAGTCGAGGAAAAATATTAAAGACCGAAGCCAAATGTCTACTCGAATATCCCCGGAAGATCGTCACATAACGAATTTATCACCATGAATAGCATTTGTCAGAGAAAAATTGAAAAAACCATCGACGCTTTCCAGGCCAGGCGATATACATATAACTGCCGTTGTGGAGTTATCTCCCGTGGTAAACATCTTTGAATCTTCACAGTCCGTGTCGGTATTGCCAGTGCCTTCCGACTTTGAAAAAAAGGTTGTAAAAGGCCCTGTTCTCTAATAATGTTTATGTCCATTGCCTTGTCGTACTGCTATTAAATGTCAGAGTTGTCAGGATTGTTACCGTGAGGTTGCTGCAGCTTGCTTAAATAATTCTGTCGAATTTTCCGGAATTACTTTTAGTATTTTTGTCAGAATCGTTTTATTAGTGTGAGTCACCAATAGCGTTTTTCCCGACATTATGATCAGAGCAGACGACAAAAAATTGTTTTCGCTAGGGCAAAGTTGTGTCCCTTTTGTTTGTATTTTCGCGTCGGAGCGTGTTGTCTTGACTCCGGGGATGTTATCGCTCATGAGCCTTTCATTCCGGGGGTATATGAACACGGATATACCACCGGAATCCATGCACATTCGGTCAACCAATCAAATCAACAGAATTTTCCCTGAATGGTGTGGAAGGACTTATAAATAGCAAGGAAACATTTGATGGAGAAAACGTTTCACTTGCAAGTTTTTTTTTCAAAGGTCAGATTTCTGGTAGACTACTGATAAGGTTGAACACAAATATCGCCATGCACTTCAGTCGGATTCACACGCATGTCATGCAGAATGCCTGTGCAGTGTTGATTTGTTTGTCGATTGTCATGAAACATCGTTGACAGTCTAAAAGTATTCCTTGTACCTTTTGACATTTACACAATAATATTTACGAGCAAGTATCATGGCAAAATGGAATATCTCCCATTTTTTGGAATGGCAGATTAGTTCCGAACATTTGCCCTTATCGGACAACGGGAAATAAGGACAAGAAAACGTGGTAAATTAGAGCACTTATTTCCTCAGAGGCTACAATACAGCAGTAATAATTTGCTTTCTGAAACAATTATGAATTATGAATTATTATCTAACAGTTTAAGCTCTTCCTATTTGCACACTAGCTTTATCATCTGCATCATGAAGCACTTAATTGCATGCATAGCTTGCAGAATATTTATTTTATTTATTTATTTATTTATTTGATTGGTTTTTTACGCCGTACTCAAGAATATTTCACTTATGCGACGGGGGCTAGCATTATGGTGGGAGGAAACCGGGCAGAGCGCCCCGGATACCCACAGCCATCCGCAGGTTCCTGGCAGACCTTCGCATGTGCCAGATATTTAGATGAACGTTGATTTGTAACATGGTGTCATGGATGGTGTCACTTTTATTTCAGATTTTACTTTCGTTGGGATAGTTTTAAATTAGGTATTTTACTCTTGAACTAAAGCGGATTTGTCAAGTAAACATTCGCCTAGCATTTCTCTGCTTACTGGTTTAAACATGTTCTGGCCACAATGTGGCTGAAATACTGCCGAAGTGGCGTTAAGATCAGATCATTCAATCAATCGTTCATTCTCTATGGTACCATATACTGATGCTTGTGACAGATGTCTACGTGTCGAGTAGATATTCAATAGCTATAAAGAATAGCGAGGAAAACATATTATTAGGTTCTTGATGGGAAAACCTTAAGATCAACACAAATCTCTATGTATAAATATATAGTTCATTTCTTTACTTATCTGCCACAGCTTACAGGTTTAACCAAGTTATATATGCGGTTCGCTATCCATAAAGCTAGTCCGTTTTATAGCTGTGTTCAGACCCAGTGTTTAAGAGCCAAAGAATAACATATTTATTTATTAATTTCATTCGTGTTTTACTTCGAACTCAAAAATATTTTCACAAGCCAGCATTATGGTGGGAAGAAACCGGACAGAGCCCCGGGGGAAACTCACGGCCATCCGCAGGTTGCTGGCAGACCTTTCCACGTGCGGCTGGAGAGGAAACCAGTATGAGCTGGACTTGAACCTACAGTGAACGCACTTGAGAGTGACTCCTGGGTCATTGCGCTGCGCTAATCTTTCGGGCACGGAGACCCGTAGAATAATATATGTTGGCTTACCCCTTCCAGCTGGGATCAAACGAGATCTCCACATCCTGGTCTGATTCGTAAGAGACGGGCTTTAAGGGGCGCTGGAAATCGGACACCAACTGTGTACTGTAATGATTAATGCCAATAAAGTCTCCAGATCCTACAGAAGAAAATGGCGGACTTATTTGCGGCGCTTGTCTCACAGTCCAGACATCTGACCAAAATTTAACACACGTACATAATTTTGCTGGTAGAATACATCAGACCTGTCAAGCCAAATAGGTCCTAAGACATGAAAAACTCAAAACACCGGGGTCCATGGGCTGCAGCCCCTGGTTCAGTCATGGGCAAAGTTTTGGTTCCTGATCTTTGGGTGTCTCTTTCAGACGGAAATGGTATTGTGTACATGAAGCTGTAGAAAGCTTAAAGGCTTTAGAAGGCTTTGCGGACAAGTTTATATCTATTTTGTCATTTTTCGAGATGAAAATAATATACAAAAGCAGTGTGCTATATTTTGCCAATAAATGGCGAGATTTAATACATTAACCGCGAGAACATGAGTATTAATGAAAAAAAACGTGATAAAAACCTGAGAAAAACAGGCATGAAACATTTCTCAAGGTATAAGTTAGCGATATTATAGCAAGTCTGCGAGAGAGATAAGGTCATACACATTTCAACACCTCCAACGTTGTCTATATACTCTGTACTCTACTCGTCTTTACATCACTGCAGCCATTAGAGAATTCGCACAGAAATCTTGAACTCTCGTCTCGGTTGCTGAGGCCACGGTGATGAGGCAGAAAGTCTTGTCAGAAAACACAAAAATACTGTCTCAATATCTGGGTCTATTAATATACTTGAAAAAAATGCATTCTCCTCACAGATCTATGAAAGAGAATTAAGTACAAACGGTCCCCTCCTGTCGTACTTGGGAAAGTCTGCCACCAACACTGCGGATGATCCAAAGGATACCAGAAGAACTTTTCTCGATGAAAACTGAGTGAGGGCATTGGTGGCAATCTCTTCTGAACAAGCCCATGTGTGTGTTTTCCAAGCGTCAATCTCGTCAACGAAGCGATCACGTACCTGCAAAATGTTGACATATTGTTCGCTATACTGGGGTACCTTTTCCCACCGCACAATGGTGAATCGGTCCCAAGCTGACTTTACCATTGTTCTCTTGCACTACGCGAGTAATACGTTATCAGTATGTCCGCAAAACGTCATCGTAAATGCAGAAATGAACAATAGACCACACAGCCTCGACCCGCACTACCTTTGACGGGATAGGTTACCCATTTTAAATGGGTAATGTAAAAGTATTTAATTCTGACAGAATTGATTATCTACCTTTATTTCGCTGAATCTCAGCATCTGTGAAGGCCGGAAGTCGTGACCTTGCATAACCTTGAGCTATGCTCTTATTTCCCACCTGTTGCTTCATTACATCCGGATAATCTCCATTACCATATATGGGGTTGAGATACCAGCCGAGTTTAAACATGGCGGCTCTCTCGGCCGCTGCAATGTCTGATGAGCTGTTCGTCTTCGGTTCTTTCCACTGTAAGTCTGCTGTAAGTCCCACTTTACCTTCAGGTTGAATAAAAAGCATTTTAATTTAATTATGCAGTCCTAGCGTGAAATTCATGTACACCGAAATCGTGCTTTATAGTCCCAGATTTGTATGTTATCAGATAGACTCCATGTTCTTGTATAAAAAAAACACAGCATAGAGAGTAAAACCAGAGCGGTGATAGTTGGAATATGGTCACGCGTTAATGGGCAAATCCGGCCTCTTGTCAGTTTACCTCAGTTAGGGTTTTATTCTAACGGTTCATGAAAGTGTTTAAGAAACAACAAATTATGCATCATGTACCATTCGCATCATTTTAAAGAAAAATTCACACTGATAACCAGGATTTCGTACTGCACCTTTCCTTATTTTGAGTAGATTTATTAAAGGGAAAGACCCCGAAGGAACTATGTAATGCTGGTGTTACCAAATTAAATGCACTAAAATGTTTTTATTGTATGGTTGTTTTTATGGACAATATTGATAATGTCTGTCAATGTACCGTGACGTCACAAAACTTTTTGTACACGGTTATGTTCAGCTCTGAATAAAGTTCTTGTGAACCATACTCATGTAATGTCTGCATGTGTATGGAAAAGGGTGACATTAAAATTCAGTTTTAGTGCCAGAGAAAAGTGGGCGTGACGTCACGGTTGACACACATTATCAATATGGTCCACACCACGCACCATACAATCAAAACATTTGAACGCATTTAATTTGGTGTAAAAAACCTGAAAAAAAACGAGGAAAGTATTTTCAGATACATTTTAATGATCTTTTTACTCACCATAACTTCATTTATGTGGGGTCTTTCCGTTTGACACAACTAACAATTCTAAGGATTAAATCCCCACCTACCGGCTATATTTTGAGCGCCTCCTACCTTGTTGTGTTGGTTGGAATAGGTCTCTGTAAGAATGATAAGCCTCGACGTGAGACCGGATGATGTTGTGAGCGGTGGTATAGGGCGGATAATCCGGGACTTTGTAACCCGGGGCAAACAGCCCGCTCCCATATCCCAACCACGTGGTCGCCCACGGCTCGTTAAAAGTAATCCAAAATTTCACCTGAATCACATAATGTAGCAAGAAACCTGTGAGAAACATCACTCTGAATCTATACATGATCGTGGAGGAGATTCATTCTGCTATGTAATGCCTTGTTCATCCATATTCGGTGTGATTTACATGCTGGATATTTCATAATACAGCTTTCTTTCCTCTCCAGCTGGTTCACGATACAAAAAAGTCGATTTGCAAAATTAACTTGGGCAGAATTTTTGAATAGAATATCGACTGTGACTGTTGGATGATCATTGGTTTTGTGTTTTATTGGACTCGCGGAAGTGTGCATCGAAATTGTGAGTGGTTTCTTAATGGTTGGCAAGCGTACCCACCGAGGAATTTTCCCAATCAGTCACACGTCTGTGTTTCCTTAAAGCTCCAGCTCAGAGTACACGCTATACAGACAATATTTCGAAAGTACTACGATTTTAATAATAATGGAATACTTTAGGCATCACAACGTTTCACAGAGCTCTTTTTCACTTGAGTTTGTCTTTATTACTATTAGAAAACCCCAAGTGCAACTATGAGTCTTCAGCAGTGTGGACTATGAATTTGTTTACCTGACGAACATTAGCCATGCCAGTGACACTAGATTTTTGTTTCCCATATCGAATTTGAATACATCTACCAAAACAAAATTTCTGACAGAGTATCTGTGTTTCGGAGTACACTTTTATCATCAGCTACAGCAAAGGAATGTTGTTCTTGTCATCTCAACTGCCATTGATTGATATGATTTCGTACAGTATCATTATACACTCATCCAGGTATTTTCACAGTGACGAGCGGCACCTCACACGCATTGCTTGAATCCCCTTATACCCTTCTCAAAACGAGGGTAACTTATAATGCAGTAGCATGTTTAATATATACTGTACTGAACGTACCCTGTCTCCAAACGTCCTGAAACAGAGTTTAGCGTATTCGTTGAACGCGTCTATGATAGTATCGTTCATCCATCCTCCGGTATCCTGCAAAGCCTGTGGGAGGTCCCAGTGGTACAACGTTACCATGGGAACAATGTTAGCCCAAACGAGAGAGTTGATTAGTTTGTTGTAATAGTCGATGCCTTTCTGATTGATGACATTGATCGTTCCGTCTGGCAGAATTCGGCTCCAGGAGAGCGAAAATCGGTAATGTTTCACCTGAAAGATTTAAAAAGAGAATGAGTTCATTTATTTATTGATTTGGTCGATGTTTAACGCCTAAATCTTATGATTTCTACAGCTGCGAAGGCGATCAGTTTTACAGCGATAGGACCCCTGAATGTAAGGAATAGACCATTAACCTTTGGCATGCAATTTACTGAAGCTGAGTGAAACTTGCCAAACTCATACATGAAGATAAGACCGGAGACATAGATTGAGAGTACATGTAGGCAGTAGTTGTAGTATAGATCAAGTGCAACGTACAAGCAGTACATTGCTATACTTGTTACATGGACAGGTATACATATATTGTCAATACCAACCATGCAACTTGGTCAGCTTTTATCACCATTTACAACCACACTTCTCTATTCTGAATACTGACAGGGATTTCCAGTCCCCATTGTATCTATTGCATGTTAAACCACACTGTATAATCCGACACAGCATGGCGCCCGCCGACTGTTTGAATCCTCCGCTGTTATCTTCTCCGGGGGTCAAAGAGATGTTGTGACGAAAGGAGATAATCCTTTCGGAGACAGTTCACTAAGCTCTCTTGAAGTTGATTTTGATTGGAACACTCCACACTGAGATGACATTGAGTAATTCAGGATATCAATAAATACTCCAGTTTATGGTCGCATTGTTTTCCAAATTTCAATAAATTCATCATGGCTGACCGATCTGCTAAGAGGCATTGTGTGGTAATGTACGAGGCCTTGAATGATGAAGCCCAACTTGGCAAGTGCGACAAAATTTTTGCCGATGTGACAAACAAAGCCTCAGAAGTTTAAGTACCACGCATGTTAACTCGTTAGCCTATTTGTTTTTCCATTCTTTTTGCTCTCGGCATTAAAAGAGATAAAAGTCCGGAAAAAACCCAACTTAATTCACCTTTTCTTGCTCGTACAGAACGTTATTAGTGACACGTCTACTGGCTGTGTACAAGGAAGTAACGGTAAGCGTTGTTGTTGCACACGGTATGTTCCACAAACCGACATCTTATCAAACTTACAATTTTTCGCGGAACCTAGCATGATCGGTTTAAACAAGTTTTGCTGTAATATTGCACGCGTGGAGGAGTGGTTAAGGCGCATTCATTAAAATGACAAGGACACACTATGCGCAGGTTCAAACCCAGTCGTGAACAGAAAATTTATGCATTCCCCAGTGTGGAAGGTTGCGCAGTCTGAAATTCGTTGACGACCACTTGTGTTCCAAGTCATTAGTATTCTTGTCAAAGGCCAGTGGTTTAACTCATGGATTTGGGTTTCTTCCACATATAACGCTGAGACCGTGAAGATATCTTGAGCATACAAGTACGGAGGTAAACGATACGCAAGAAATAGTTGTGCCAAATTGTCCACTCAAGGTTTCTGCTGCTACATTAACAAAATAGCGCGTATTAAAATTTCAGCAAGTTTCAAGTGGTACAATGATGCTAAATGTGGGAAACAGAACATTTAAGTGTTAAGCCGGTTAGAGTCTGGGAAGTGCTTGGGTGTTATGAACATTCACAGTTTTAGATTACCAGGTTTTTTGAAAATTTACAATGTGGATCATATTATGAGAGTGCGAGACACAACATCTAACATTGACAGTGTTAGATTATAATATTTTCTTAGCGTTTGTATAAATTTGTAACATTTCATAATGCAAATCTACAGTTATAAATTCTATCATTCCTTCACCTCTGCCAGTGTTGGATTTAACGATGTAATAGCAAGCTCTCAGTTATAAGAGTGTATATATAATAGGAGTGTAAATATAATACAGATAGTCTGTAGTACTTCATATTTAGGAGTGACCTACCCCCATGCGCTGTAGGTTTTTCACATCCTCCTTCCACAAGTGGTAGCTATCACAGGCCACGTCCCCGTTTTCGTGGTTCCTGACATGACCCTGGTGAGAGAACGTGTCCCAGATGCTAGGCCCCCGTCCTGCACACACACACACACACAAACCCACACGTGTAGGGGTAACATACGCTCAGTTACTGCAATTTATCAGTCCATCCATTAACAGTGTTACGATTTATTTATATTGGATATAACACCATGCACAGGATCGTTTCACAACAAAGACGGGCGGTCATACATTTTAATTACAAAGAAGAAAAAGTGTGAGAATGAAGTACTACCTCATGCAGCTAATAGCAGTTGCATGAGATCAAGAACTGTACGCCATTATACACTGTGTGGTTGAGAGGTTTCACTAATCCTGAAATAAGTGACACGATGGCAAGCATCGTGAAACAGCTTCAGGGTAACTTCCTGGCTACATGTATATTTCGAAACAAGACCTCAAAGACTGCAGTATTTTCTTGATAATTGTAATGCAGGATGCCCTGTGTTGGCCCTTAAGTTTATTTAACAGGTACGATTTTAAAACAGTTGTGCACAAAAATAAACAAAGGGGCGTCAGCAAAATGTAATATCATGCAAGTATATTTCGAGCTGGACAAATGCCAACTGAAGACGAAACATTTTGTCTTCGCATTTATGAAAATCTTGAAGATGAAAGCAGCGTTTTAACGTTTGAAAGTTTGTTATATGGCATTACTTGCACACGATATTGTTTTAGGTGTAGTAGTCATTTTCTTGCGATACGTTCTTCATTACGACATGCCGTCTTAACTTTAAACTTCGTTTTACAT
Source organism: Acanthopleura granulata (assembly GCA_016165875.1). NCBI lineage: Eukaryota > Metazoa > Mollusca > Polyplacophora > Chitonida > Chitonidae > Acanthopleura > Acanthopleura granulata. Next base: position 2,941,059 of record JABBOT010000009.1, on the reverse strand, counting down.
TTATACAGATCCCTTATAATGTATGATACTTCCATGAGCTAGCTAACAGATCCTGGATTTGAGCTGATGGAGTTTTGCTGGTTACAATAAAGCGTATTATTTTAACTCACTTTTTGCAACTGCTGATCTTTTCACATTAGGCTTCGAAAATCTCTTTTGTGGCCTCACTCCTTGAGCCGGTATGGAGTGAGACGTTAAGCTTCTGTTAAAAGAACAATCGTGTGTATAACGAAGTATTTTGAGGGCTTCCTTTGTAGAAATTCATAAAACTTCCAAATATAAAAAGTACACCTGCAACTCTGTCCCCATACAGAGAACATATCTTGAAAATATCCCATTGTTATACATGGACAACTGAAAACATCCTATCGAATGAGACGAGCTCTTGTCTGATGTTATTTTATGACTTACCCTCAGCGTTCCAGCCTCCTTCTATCTGGTAGGCCGATGTGGCGGTGCCCCACAGAAAGTCCGGCGGGAAATGACCGAAGTAGAAGTGGCTATCATGGGGCAAAGACTGACTGTGGCCCGCCAAAAGACACAATAACCACAACAACGCCATTGGAATCATTTTGTGGAAAAAATCTGGGAAAAATTCAAGAACAAAATGAATATTTTTTTTTACATCGACTGAATATTTTTCACTCTCAGAAAACGTGATCCGACATTGGGTCGTACTCTAGAATGAACGTATTTTGTCCAAAATCAGATCCGTTAGATTTTGTACCTTCAAAATTGTCAAACGTCTGAGAATACTTGTAATCTCCCAGCCTGCTGGATATATGGACATATCCGCTGATTGGACGCTGTTCTCGTATTATCTTTGACACCACTGAGGCCAACCGGCGTAGAAGTAGGTGTGAAATGCCAGGTGATAATCTGGAAAAAATATCACGACCTGGCTTTTAAAGCCAACTAGCATAGTTTTAGGTAATAATAAATGAAAAGTTTGCCAAACGTTTTATTGTTTTCTCAAGGAACTGTTTTCTAGTGTATTTTTTTTGAGATATGCGGCTGCATAGATGAACAATTACGGTACAAAATGGCCTCATCCAGTGACCGAATCTTTCTTGACACCACTTAGGAGCCCTGTTATTGCACATCGAGATTTTATCAACGTCTGCTAAATTTTAAATAAAAATTTTACTAAGCATATTGTTATGTTAAATATGAGATATTGAGTGCTGCCTTTTTATATTTGATTATATCATACCTGGCCTATAGAGGTGATCTAATTTACTTTTATGGGAGTTCTTCTTGAACCGCGTACCGTGCCCACCGCTGTTCATCACTTATAGGACTGCCATCCTTCGATTTGAGAATTCCCAAGGACTGTTGATTCTATATTTATGTGGGCTGAATGGCCTTTGGAAGCCGGAATATCCCATACCTATTTGGACGCTATCACCTGTAAGAAACTGTATATTTTGTAATTATCTGTATTGTTTTGTATATTATTGTCAGTTGTGCTATCTGTCTATTTTGTTCTAATATATGTATTGAACTTATCCAAGCGTCTTCGTGTTTCCTTGTTTGATCTTGTGTAAGGCCTATCGCTGTGTGAGACTTGAACAAGCCATTTGTTTATCATTCTTCCTGTCCGATAGTGGTACCCTCACACTGTTAAGACTGTCAGTATATGCAACAAGCGATGTATATGAACTGACAGTTATATTTTTCGCTAAGTCAATGTAAAGCGAACGACACTTCACCCGACTAGCTTTACAATGTGCTGAATAATATCGTTAGTACACAGGAACGGAATTTTTGAAGCAGACTGAATTAGGCAACGCACCGACATCATTCTGCTAGTACATGAACACGCCATTCTTCTGTACTCGGGAAAACTAAATACTAAATTTGAAAATCACTGGTTTGTAACAACTACAGTTGAGTCTGAGAGGGCCTCTGTGGCCGATGGGATTACTGCAGCCCAAGGACCCAGGTGCCTCTCAACAATGTGATCACTCTGAGTATATGTATATTTAACTCTGGTTTCATGTCAGCCAGCAACCTGCGCATGATCGTTGGTTTCCTCTTACCACAGTGATGACCGCCGTGGTACAAGTGAAATATTCTTGTGCACGGCGTAAAACACCAATCAAAAAAAAAAATAAATAAATAAAAAATAAATGCATTGGGCTTTATTCTATACTTTATGAATTCAATTTAATTAATACATCTGCTTCTTCAAATGTTTGGCAGCAAGTCTTTTATTCTTAGCCTGGCACCTTGCATAGCAAAGAATGAAGCTAAATCACACAACCGTAAACTTGCCCCGGAAGCACAAAGAATTCCAGCAAATGATTTGAAATAGGTCTGTCCATCTTACGGTTCTGAAGATAAGAGCTGTAGAGAATTTCCTTTAGTGCCATGTTGTTTATGAAAATTCACACTGCTGTATTTTACATATTGTATCACAATTATTACGGGTCAAGCTATGGGAACATTTAAAATAAATTGTCCTTGTATTCCATTCCACATTCTTGTTTACGTATAGACCAATAATTTATCGTGTCAACTGTAGTTTGTCTCCGTTAACTACGTTTTCTTTGCAATAATATTTACGTTCAACATATGCATGTGTAGAAGAGCTTGTGGTGTTACGTGCCACTGACGAAAGCTAACTTTGGTGGCAAACATGAATGTTTTAAGACAGGACTGAATATAGACGACGCACTAAACGAAACAGGCACACAACCTTAATCAACGCTTGCCAATGGCCACAGGTTTACGCCTGGTACCCATGAAACTGACGTCTGTGGCATTGGTGAAATTTTCTTGAGTGCGGCTTTAAGCAGCAAATAAATAAATATTTAAATATGCATATGACATACCCCATCTGATTAACAAATTTTCATACCCGCTAAAGAGGACATGGTACATGGCGTCCAAGCCACTTTTTATGTTCAGCTAAGCACATTGACAGAGAAAACTGTCCCTTTAAGCAGCACCGGGATATCAGTGGAACACCAATCAATCAAAGAATCAGTCATTTAATGGAACCGTTTCTGGGCTAGAGGTTGCGAACAAGAACACAATATTTGCCAGCGCGTGTCCATTTCCATCATGACCAAAACATCATTTCACCAACAAATTTTAAGTTGTAAATGTTAATGTGTAAGTTTTCAGTCGTAAGATTTTCCAGCCGGCACAGAATAAGACATGGGTAGAGCTCGTGTTTCATATGTTTTAACTTTGGTCCTGAAATACGGCTTGCATGCTACCTCAGGTCAAAACGGGCGGTCGAAGCTGGTTTTCAGTGGAAAGTTATTAGTGAACAACAGGCCTTTGATGTTTGGTCCGAGGTATTATACTGGCCCGGACTTAAACCCGGCGTTGAATGGGGTATTTGTAGATTTTCGTGTTCTCATTGTCCGTATAGTGCCTTTGTAACAATGAGCAGTAGTCGATTCTGAGCAGTATACCTCCCTCTTTCGCCACTGTTCACTAATACTACACACATGGGTAAAATATTGATGAAAGCCTCGCCAAACCCCTCAAGCAAGCAAAATAATCTAGTAACATTATCACAGGTAAATGTCTGTTCTCACCGATACAAAAGAATCCAGCATGCAGAGTCCGGCATCAGCAGAGACAAATGATTGAGGGCAAATGATCACACGCATAGAAATGCTAATAAAGTAACAAAGTACTCACTCTCTAGCGCCACGTCTTAAGCAGAATCCGATAAGAAATGCACTGCTATGTTCAATGGAATTTTTCAATGGTCAGGGGTCTGGAATTATTCAAAATACAGGAACATGGCTATTTCACACGGAGGTTGATAATCCACAGTTCATAATATCAGCCAGACATCGTCTGTCATTCCATACAGCTGTGGTCTTAGTCTGATCTGTACACCTGGCCCGTAAAACCTGCTACCCTATCTTTACATAAAGGCCTAACGTGCAGATGTTTTGCCACACAGATGTTGGTGAAATGCAGGATAATGGTTGCCTTCGAGTGTTTATTATTTTAGATTTGTCTGTCGTCTACTTTGGCGGAAGCCCATGAACACGCGGAGGATTTTTATTACGGATCATTTCCGGAAGGGCTTGTGTGGGCCACGAGAACGTCGGCGTATCAAGTGGAAGGAGTCTGGGATGTGCTTGGTAGGTTTTTCCAGATATTTGTTTATTTGATTTGAGGTATAACTCGCAGTAAACACGGCAGGCCACAAAGACGACCTCAGCATTTTGTGTTCTGCCCTATGCTGCGTGTAGCTATCATTACAAGAGAGATGCTAAAAGCGTTGATCCTTGTGTGTGAAGTATCCAAACACAGTTCAGTCGTCAACCAGAAAAAACGATATCCAAATTCAAATAACTGAAGATCAGTTTCATTAATAAAATTAGCATCACGCTCTGAAAAATATATGTAATTTTAACTCAGGTAAAAGTATTCTACATATAACTGTAAGGCTGGATGATATACTGTGTCTTACTGGTAATTACAAGTGAAACCGAATCTATCTGGGACCGATTTTCCCACACTCCGGAGAAGATATACCAAGGAGACACTGGCGACGTGGCCTGTGATAGTTACCATAAGTACAAGGAGGATGTCAACATGTTAAAGGAGACTGGGTTAGGTATATAAAAATTTCGTTTATTTATTTTGTAGGTGTTTTTTGCCCTACTCAAGGATATTTCGGAGTGCGAAGTAAAACACCAATGAAATAATTAAATATACGTTATACCGGTAAGTAGAAAATATTTTGGGGTTACATTAGACGTAAAGCTCCCATATGCGCAAGATATTTTTCAAAACGCCAAGAAAACACATTAAGATGCCCCAACTTCTGCAGGCAGCTTCCATTATATCGTTCAGTTAGACGTCGTCATGCCCTTTCTACTTCCTTTTCTCCTCAACAGGTAACTCACTGTCGATTTTCTGTCGCCTGGAGCCGAGTTTTGCCAGATGGCACAATCAACAACATCAACGAGTATGGTATGGGTTATTACAATAACTTGATCAACGCCATGCTCAGCGCCGATGTTCAACCCATGGTGACGATATATCACTGGGACCTGCCACAAGCCTGGCAAAATCAAGGAAGCTTTTACAGCTCTTCGTTTGCGGACTAGTTCATCGACTATGCAACACGGCGTTTCCATCGGTTTGGCGATAGGGTAAATATTGTGAATGAAGAATGAATGAATGAATGATTATGGTTCACCCATATCGTGGCATGAACACGTTTAAACCAGGAAGCATTAAGGTTGTTATTGAGACATTTCACGGCGTTTATGCTACGTTTAACTTACCATGGACATTGTCCACGTCTGATTGTTTGATTGATTAATTGACTGATTGATTACTTCATTAATTATTAGATTGATTGATGCATTGATCTTTGTTTAAAGCCGTGGTCAAAAGTATTTCACTTATTTGACGGCAGTCAGGTTCACACCGTAAAATGACCAGTGGGTGATTAAGCTTCAAATAAGCGTGTATAATAAATATACACATATATTTAAGAATTAAACATAAGTGTCTGAAAATGTATATAGGCGTGTACTATAATGCTATGATCTCCAAGTGTTTAATATCTGATGCATACAAGTGTTTATAATTAAACATCGAAATTTACAGTGTATGAATCGCCATTCCAGTGTGGTTTCTTCTCTCCTGTACGGTAGAGAGTTAGGTGTTGTTGTTGAATCGAAATGGCAGTCCTGGCCTGTTATTACCCCCATCGAAGAATAATATTTCTCTTCCTGTGTTCCTCCAAGTGTGGACGAGCGCTTTTTGATTTAGTCTTCCCATTAGGCTCTATATTTATCCTAAGGAGCCATGCGCAGTGCAATCAAATCTGCTTTCTCGAGACATATTCAAAATGCTAATGAAAACACGAATATATCAGCTATATCTTCAACCATATGCTAAGTCTTCTAATTGGTTAGTCCATGTAATGAAGATCATATCCATATCTTTAACCTTACAAATAGCCATATTCGGCAGGTCTTTACTTTCAACGGGAAAGAATAAAAACAAAATCTACAAAAACAGGAAACAAAATCTACAGGAATTTACCCGGATTCCCGTAAAAAAGTCAAATTCTAATTCATTGATTTATTTTAATAAAAAAAATGTATTGTTTCAGATCATACAAGTTATGAACATGGGATTCCCAAAATCTGTTTGCTGCTATATGCTTTCAAATCTTTATTTGGATCAAATTCCGGTGGATTCTGGCACAGTAATGTGAGTGAATCCATTTAGATTCCAGTAAAAATGACGAAAATAAAGTCCTCTTTTTCATTCACATAAAATACCATTTAGATGATGTGTACTTTTATTTGTATTGCATGTTAACCTCTATATTAACGTACCGGCGCATTTGGCCATTTTATCTTGAAAAGCTGATCAGGTTAAACTCATTTGTTCAATTGATTTATTACATACAACCGGGCAGAGCTTTAACTTGGGAAACTCACGGCCATCCGCAGGATACTGGTGGATCATCCCACCTATTTGTTTATTGATTATTGAACTGTTAATGAACATTAAAATGTGGGTCCAGAAGAGAATTCATCTCTTTAAATGTAACTTTTTCCAAAACATATCGGCGTTGGAGTATTTCTTTCTCTGTAGGTAAGATTGTGGATAAAGTGTAATGAATCTTTGGAAGTTTGTCTCCACGGCCATGGCACGGATGACTTCGCTCCGAGAATTCACGAGCCAGCTTCCGGACCTTACCGAGCCGGTTACAACATTATTAAAGCTCACGTAAAGGTTTAACGCACTTACATCGGAGAATTCTGCGACTTGCAGAAAGGTAAATCGATGACTCGAACCACGGTATCATCTATGATATAAATGTATCCATTCTCAATCCCTTTGAGGGCTGCCTACGTAAATGCAGCGACAACCTGGGATCTAGTCAGTGTATGCCGGAAGAGAAGTGTGGTAATTGATGCATGGTTACAGGCCTTACTGGTTACAGGCCCTACTGGTTATAAGTCCTACTGGTTACCAACCATATTTGTTACAGGGCTGATTGGTTAAAAGTCCTACTGGTATCAAGGATTGCTGGTTACAGGGCCTCCTTGTTACATCGCATACAAATGGAAGGCCCCATTGGTTACCAGGTCCTACTTGTGACGGGCTCTACGACGTACATGACCTATCCTTTATGGCCCTACTGATTACAGGTCCTACTGGTTACAGGAATTACTGATTGCGGGTCCTACTGGTTTACAGGACTTGCTGATCACAGGTAATACTGTTTAAACGAGTTACTGATTATGGGTGCTACTGATTACAGGACTTACTAATTACGGATCCTACTGGTTATTGGACTTACTGATTACAGGCTCTACTGGTTACATGACCTACTGGTTACAGGGCCTGCTGGTGACGTGCTCTAATACGCACAGGGCCCACTGGTTACACGGCCTACTGGATACAGGACGTACTGGTTACTGGCCCTAAACTCGTTGCAGTAGGACCTGGTTACAGGCCTGTCTAATTACCTCAAAACACTTCTGCATTGTAGCGTTAGTCACTACATAAGTCCACAAAATTTCCCACGGCCAGCAAACACAACGCTAATTCTTCACCATGCTAGGACACATATCTGTAGTTTTGAAAGCAAAACATGACATTCCTTTCCTTTCATTTTCTGAAAGTCAGTAGTTTTCGCTATTCTTGGTAAATAGAGAAAATTTTATTTGGTTACCGAACATGGGTTGTTGAAAAAGTCTCTGGTATAACCTCATCAACTAAAGATGATGATAGAACATGGTTGTTTGCTCACCCACTTCATTAAAAGGTTAGCTAGGGATAACTCTGGATGTACGTTGGCCGGAACTGAAAACAAACTCTACAGTCGACAAGATGGCCTCCGACACCGCGATGGAGTTCCAACTTGGATGGTTCGCCAATGCCTTATTAGGAAATGGTGATTACCCGGATATGATGAAACAGAAGATCAAACAGAAGAGTATCGGCAAATCGTGCCTCCCAGAATTCACATGTGGCCGATGTTAGAGAAAACAAAGGTGTGTGAGTATTCTGATGAAAAATAAGCCAAAAATGAAGGCAGAAGAGATTACATTGTATTTATTCATACTTGAAAATTTAGTAATAGGGCCACACAGATGATATAGTCTGGTGTTATAATAAAAGATGTTGTGGAGCCTTGTCAAAATACATCATACATGCTTGTGTATATAAACTTTGCCCATAACACTGTCCACCACCTGGAAGGTTACCATGTATAGTATAGGACTTCACGTCAAGAAGAAAACTTAAAAAACGAACACTGGGTTTGATGGAGGGGTTGTGTAAATACATGACATGTAGAAATAAATGCCCGCCTGCATCAGTGTCAACAATAGCTGACTGTAGACATCGGCGAATAACACAGCAGGGTATTCGGAACATTCTTTTCTGTCGATATTAGGAAGTCTGGCTTACCTATCCGATATGGAGAGATTGGCCACGAAGTCTCAGGTAACGGCTGTTCCGAGGCGCTTTTTTTTCCCAATTCTTCCGGACAAATCACTGAAGTCTTTTGACCAACACGTAGGCATTGTAACACTGGAACCCATTCTGATTCTATGTGAATGTCTAGTTGGACCAAAATACTTCACATTAACACTTAAAATAACCTCAAATTCGGATTTATTGCTCGGATATCTGCCTATTCAACATAAGAACCCACACTAACAATCAAGAGTTGAGGCGCTGTGACCTCGCAGCCAATGTATCACGTGACGTTTCCAGGGTTTGCAAAAAATGGAAATGTCCGAAAATGATTTCTTCTCAGAGTGGAATTCCGTTTTCTCTGCTATTAAAACGCGATTGAATTTTAAAAGTATTTTTCTGTGATATCTATGGCTTACTTCTTTTCTTCTATGGTATCGTGGTAGACGCTATGATCACTTTAATAACATAAATGTGTCAGCAGAAGGCAAATTTTATGATAACATTGTAAATGGCTAGCCGCTTCAATATTATAAAAAATATTTTTGTTCAATTTCGACATAATCGAACTGGGAATGAGCAGGTAATCTAATAAACTTATGCTCTCCTTGTGCCTGATTAACACTGAAGTACTCAATTTTAACACCATTTACCATAATTCCAATGTTTCATTAACGCTTTTCATTTGTCCAGATATATGACGATGTATAAGGAAGCCTAAAAAGAAAAACGCTTGCTCAAAAAAGAGAACGCAATCACCAGCATTGTGTCAGAAGCAATTAGCCATGTGCCACTCTACACATGAAGATAAATAAATAAGCCAGATGGTGTCATTTATTAACGTTGTTTGATATACATGACTGAAATGCAAAGATTCTGTAAATCTGCCTCTATTTTTGTATTATTTTCATGTAAGGTTCGTTGGAATTCTTGGGTTTGAACCACTATTTGACGCCCTACGTTTCTCAGCAACCTAAGTCTAGCAAACTATCCTTCTACAATGATCAAGATGTGCATAAAAGTGTTGACCCAGAGTGGCCGAGGTGAGTATTTGGGCCTTTTTAATTGTTTTTATACAGCTTATTATTCCACATTAAAATATGTGGTAATTGATATAGGCATTACTTTTCCTGACTGCTACAAAACTACCATGCATGCTATATTGGTATAAAACAAATGGTCTCCAATGAACGCAAGATTACTGGTGGACTAAGCATTCCCGAGCTCTAGTCCCTTAGCATTGTTTTGTGGTATTGTGTTAAATGTGTTATATGTTAAATGTGATGACAATACACCAGTGAAGTCTAATAAACTGCATTTAACATGACTGTAATTTGTTTTACCTAATTCTGCTAAAGCCATGGTGGTAGGGGGCTTGTAAGTTGTGACTTCTTAAGCACTTACATGAACAGTTAGGATAAAACCCTAATTCAGGTAAACTGACAAGAGGCCGGGTTCCTCCGGTAAAATGTGACCATTTGCTTACTATCACACAATCATCGTTGCTCTGCTTTTATTCTCTATGCTAAAGTCTTTTATATTGAGCAAACGGTCTCCATTGATCCCTTGTCGCCACTAAGGTCGCAGGAATACCGTGTGCAGGGAATTCCAGATATTACCTGTCTATAGTCGGAGTCGAATCCTTGCCTACTCTGCCAGCTTTTTGCAAGTCTCGCAACTTAATGCCATGTCCCATCCCGCTCCCCACTTATCATATACGCCACGCTTTAGTTATTTTTTTATTTGATTGATGTTTTACCCCGTACTCAAGAATGTTTCACTTATACGACGGCGGCCAGCATAATGGTGGGAGGAAACCGGATGGAACCCGGGGAAAGCCTAGGACCATCCGCAGGTTGTTGGCAGACCTTCCCACGTACGGCCGGAGAGGAAACCAGCGCAACCTTTTATGATACATATACGGAATACTGAAACAATGTGTGCTCTTGCTTATTCCTATTTTATACTGTGGGTAAACGCTTTGTGTGTACATGTACTTATTGTAAGAAAAGGATCAGAAAATTGCCCCAGGCATCGACACGGCAATGGGCCCTGGTTGGGTCATACCAAACACTTTAAAAATGGTACTTGTTGCTGCCTCGCTTGGCGCGCAGCATGTAAAGATTAGAGCAGAAAAACTGGACTGGTCGGCCCGGTGTCAGTATAATGTGTCTGGATGGGGTGTAATGTCTGGTGTCTACGGCATGATGTTCCAGTGGCGGCAGCATTTTGGCGGCATGGACTCGCCTTGCCACATGAAGACATAATATGTCCACACACCATATTGACACCTCGTGGTCATATAACTGAATCATTGTTAAGTACGCCATTAAACCCTAAGCACTCATTCACTCAATCAGCAATGGCGTCCTGAATCAGTAATGACAAGACGCTTCCAATACATTCAACCGAAACCACCCAAGAACCAAGAAAGTGTGTAGATAAGAAACTATGGTCCATGAAAGAAACGGATCCATGCAAAGGTCGACAGATTGAATGTCGTTGGAAAGTCACAAGGAGTCCTGTATTCATTCTGCCGAAAAAAGACAAAACGAAATTAATTCTTAGACATTTACAACATTATTATCCAAGATCTACGTGAAAAGTCATTATATATGTGTAGTTTTCCGATCTATTGTTAGATCGTGGTTTTGTGTATGCTGGTAGTTGCCCGGATAATGTATATCTGTCGCCGAATAAACGACATGTGCAGCGGACGTCAGTCGAGTTAGTCAGTTCCCATAGTTCCCCATAATAGTCAGCGATAAGATAGCGACATTACTTTGGCGCCGAGTGTAAAAATGACCACCCGAGCCATAGATATACCAGCAGTTGGTCCATTCCACACACAAGGCGATCAAACCAGCATATCTCAGTGTTGGCAGCAACGTACTAAACGGTTTGAATGTTACGTTGTTGCTTCTGGCATTACAGACGGTAAACCAAATGGAGCTCTTTTATTACATTTGACTGGTCCACAAGTACAAGATAACTTTGAAACTTTCACAGATACAGGAGATGACTATGATTCTGCTGTTACTAAGCTTGATGAACACTTTAGCCACAGAAAAACATTGCATTTGAGCGACACATGTTTCGCCAGGCTAGGCACGAAGAAGGGGAGACAATCTCGAGTCTCGTAATCCGCCTGCGCTCACTCGCTTTACCATGTGAGTTCGGAGACCAGACAGAAGATTTCCATGTCATCGGGAACTGTACCTCAAATCATCTCCGCCGAAGATTTCTACGTTAAGCTGCCTGACACTGAATAAACTGTTGATAATTTCCAAATCATTTGAAATAGCTGAGCAACAAGCTGTCAAAATTGAAACAGTTGACAACGCCACGTTAGAAATCAGTACTCTGAAGTTTCGTCAGCGAACTAGAATATCTGGAAACAAACAAAATCAGACATGCAAACCTAAACAATCAGAGAGAGGAAATGAACAAGGCATCGTGTGCTGCATGTGTGGGAATTACGGACATTATGGACGAACTAAATGACTACTAAGAAGCATATATGTGAGAAATGTGGTTTTACTGGGCACTTTTCCAACCAAGATTGATAATAAAAGGACAACCCGTGAACAGCCCCGTGTTAATCAAGTACATCCGACCACACCAGGTAAAAGCAGAGCAACTTGTGCTGATGTATCATCTTCACACGACGATTACGGCTTTGTATTAAATCAAGCTCACAAATCAGATGGTCAGCTTCTTATCCACATCTCATCTGTACCTGTCGAAGTACTAGTTGACTCCGGTGCAAGTGTGAACATTATTTGACCACGAGATATGGGGAAAACTGGCTGAAACAGGAACAAAACTACAAGTCTTTAACAAAAACATTTACTCATACTGATCAAAAGATCCACTGAAACTGATGAGTGAATTTACAGCTAATATTTCCTATCTATCAGTGCAGAAATTCTTGTTTCCTCGGAAGGCAGAGTTTCACTGCTACTTCGGCAGACTGCTGTAACACTTGGTGTTCTAAGAACTGGGTCTGAGGTTGGCTACACAACTGCTTCTCACAAGTATAAACAGCCGAAAAGCACAATGAATGCTTCCGTGGACTGGGTAAATTCCAAGACTTTCAACTCTAAATACATGTGGACAAAACTGTCAAACCTGTTGCCCGGCCCTTACGGACTACCTTACCTAGTCCGTAAGGAAGTCGAAGGCAAACTACAGAAAAGCTTAGCGATGAAGATGTCACTGAACCTGTGAATGGTCCTGCTAAATGGATTTCAACTCTAGTTGTTGTCCCAAAGTCTAATGACGACGTGTTCATGTGTGTGGATATGAAGCGCGCATGCGAAGCAGTCATCAGACAACGTTACGCGATTTCAACAGTGGACGAGGATCTCGCTGATTTAAATGGTGCGACGGTCTTTCCCAGATTAGGCCCTAAACGGGGATTCCACCAGATCGAATTGATAACAACATCGAGGGACATAACCACATTTATAACCCACAAAGGATTATTCGGATATAAACGTTTGATGTTTGGAGTATCGGCAGCTCCAGAATTTATCAACATATTATAGGACAAATCCTTCAAGGTTGTGATGGAGTTCGAAACATGTCAGAGGACATTATCGCGTACGGAAAAGGAGTCGAGGATCGTGACAAAAACCTTCAATAAGTAATCCAAAGACTGAGTGAAAATGGACTAATACTCAATCCAGAAAAGAGTCAGTTTGGTATGGATAGGCTAATATTCATGGGACACGTACTGTCCTCTAAAGGAGTGTACCCGGATTCGGAAGCAATCAAACAGGTGAGAGAGCCAGTCAACGCATCGGAATTGCGAAGTTTTCTGGGCCTCGCCAACTATTGCTCCTGGTGCATCCCTGATCTCGCCACAATAGAGGAACCACTCAAACGGCTGATCAGGATGTCAAAAATGGACTTGGGGCGAACCGCAGCAAATAGGCTTTCGACAAATTAAAGACACAGCTTTCGTGTGACACTGTGTTGGCATACTTCCAAGAGGGCGCTAAAACCAGGCTGATAGTTGATGCTAGCGCAGTCGGACGGTCTCATATTACCTCCACAACAACATGACCGCGAAAACGGCCTCTACTCTTTTCCAGCCGTGCGCTTACAGATGTCGATAAACGTTATTCCCAGACGAAAAAAGATGCCCTGGCCCTTGTATTGGGATGTGAACGTTATTACCTATACCTGTATGGTCTTGAATTTGAGCTTATCACAGACCATAAGCCTCTTGAAGTGATTTACTCAGCACGAATGCTTCGAGGCAAATACGATTAAGATTCCTAAACAGTTACGGAAACAAATTCTACAGCTTGCTCACGAGACGCATTTTGGAATAGTGAAAACCAAACTGTAAAATTTGCGAGAAGGTGTGGTGGTTGGGAATAGACAAAGAGATAGAGCCTTTGATTCGACAATGTCATGCAAACCGTCGGAAAATCACCCTCACCGCAAAGAAGTTTATTTGGATATATTGGTCCATTTCCAACTGGAGAGTATATTGTTGCCATGGTGGATTATCATTCTAGATATCCAGAAATCGCAGTCATGCACACTACCACTGCAGACAACATAATCCCTTGGGTGGAAGAAGTGTTTGCCAGACACGGATACCCTGAACAGGTCACGAAGGACAATGGTCCACAATTTGTGTCTCAAACTTTGTACACATGCCTGACTAATTGTGGGATTCATCACCGTAGAGTCACTCCATATTGTCCCCATGCAAATGGGGAAATCGAACGATTTAATCGGACAATTCTGAAACGAATTCGTACAGACCACACTGACGGCCAGAAATGTAAAAGACAGCTGTCTTCCATACTACTGTGTTACCGCACTGCTCCACATTCAACAACAGCGAATTCTCCAGCTGAGTAACTGTTCAGCGGGGCTATCACGAATAAAATTCCGCGGTACTCTACCCAACCACCAGAACCCACAGAGATAGAGCAAACCGACCGTCACCACAAGGAGAAAACCCGACAGCATGCAGATAAGAATCGTCATGGAATTCCTCACGAAGTGCAACCAGGCGACAAAGTACTGTACTTTCCATCAACTATCACAGAACGCCACTTCTTGTAGTGGATAGGAAGGGACGTACAGTTACTTTGAAGAACAGGAACGGTTCTACTTTCAAGCGGAATGTTTCTCATCTAAAAGTCCTTCATGGGGAGAGAAACTGTAACACTGACAGCTGTGAAAATGATACATACATAGAAAATGAAACTTCAACATCTGACCACGTGAACGATCCTACCGCACAGCCCTGTGTCTCCACGCGCAGTTCTCGAAGAAGCAGAGAAGTGAAGGCTTCCAAGACATTTAAGTGACTTTGTTGTTAATCGACTTAACTAAACAGCGAACGTTAAGATTAACTGAATGTAAGTAACAGCTGATACTTATGATCAGTGACATTTTAGTTTAAATGTTCTTGAGACATAACATGCTTTTCTATAGCCTTTGGTTAATTTGATTGCCATTTCATTCAAACGTATTTCTGAATACCTAATATATGAAAGTATTTACTTAGAAATATTAACGTTTAAGAGTAACACCACGAATATATTTATTGTTTACATGCTCATGTTCCGGTTCTTCAATGAACTAAAACCGCTACCAGAGGTGCAAAACGTCCATGATAATGTCCCAACTCATAAACTAAGAAAAGGAGGGATGTAGTTTTCCGACATATTGTTAGGTCGTGGCTTTGCGTATGCATCGGTAGCCGAATAAACGACATGTGCATCGCACGGCAGTCGAGTCAGTTTCCCAAAATAGTCAGCAATGAGATAGCGATATTACAATATGCAACAATAATATAGCAATACATTTCAGTATAGAATGCGGCTTGCAGTATTGTAGGGCCTCTTAACGTCTGTCTCATCAGTACTGAAGTTCATTGGCTGAAGGTTGTTCCATGGTGTATGAGGAAAGTTCTGGTTTGGATTCGCCGTCGCTATGATAACCCTGTTGCCTACATCACGGAAAATGGCCGCCCTCAGAACCTTAACGAAACGGACATTCTCCAGGACGACTACAAAACTTCTCAAACTTCTACAAAATATCTCAAACGGCACATCAATTAGTTGCTGAAAGGTAAAGAACCACAGCTCATGTCACGGCTGAAGTTACATTTATTTATTTATTTATTGTGATGGGAGGAAACCAGACAGAGCCCTGGTGAAACCCACGACCATCCGCAGGTTACTGGCGGACCTTCCATTATACCGCCGTAAAGGAAGCGTGAGCCTGACTTGAATTCACGGTGACCGCATTGGTTAGAGGCCTATGTGTCATTACACCGCGCTGGAGGGCTTATTCCCTTGACCCGGAAATGACGTTCGATAACCTTCTGAACAAATATCTTTTAATAAAAGGATGTTCTAAGGCCTTATTATCCATCAAATGTTTGCGGGTAGCTGTGTTCCTGAACTGTAGCTGTGTTCCTGAAGGGAGTCTAAATGACTGAAATAAAATTATAACGTAAAACAGCCATCAGTGTTAACAAATTTACCGTTACTTAGTAGTCAGTGAACACATGATCAGAATGATTTCGTATTTTCGTGTCATTATATTAGATTCTTCAAAACTTTACAGTTATTTATTTCCCAGTGCAACAGTCATTAGAATACAGTACTGTTATCCATATCCAGATGTTAACAGTAGTGTCATGTGGGATCTATCGCCACGAGGACCCGACTGGCCGAGCTGGGTAGCTCGCTAGCGCAAATCAGTGACCGAGGATTCTCTCACAAGTGTGATCGCTGTGAGTTCAGCTCATGCTGGCTTCCTCTGCGGTCGTACGTGTACTGCCAATGTCCAAATGGTCTGGTGTCCTCCCAACATAATGCTGGCCAGCTTCGTATTATGTGAAGTTTTCTTGAGTAGGGTGTATAATTAATTGTTTACAATCAAATAAATGAATAAATAAATGCCGCCACGTTATGACTGAAATATTGCCTACCCACATTCATTCATGCTGGGTCTATGTTTGACAGCAATCCATTACGATGGCTGTACAGTTAAGGGTCACGCACTGTGGTCTCTGATGGACAACTTCGATTGGGCCAGTTGCTACTCAGTACAGTACGGGATTTACAGCGTGAACCTCAGCGATCCGGTTCGTCCCAGGACTGCTAAAGATTCCGCACGGTTTTACAGCCATGTTATCAAGGATAACGGTTTTCCGGATCAGGCTGATGTGAACACTACAGATGTATAGACTTTAACGTTTGTCATCCAACGGATGATACTTAGTGATCTTAATGATCGTGGCTGGACGTAAAACACGCTATGTTTGAGGCGCTTAGTAAGGCCCGAAGGTCTTCTTGTGATCCGTGACAATGTTGAAACGTGACCGATTGACTAACTTGATTTTTTTTTGCCATACCATCATACCGGACGCACTTGTCATGTAGTGATAAAACAAATTAAATGCATCAGAGATGGGAAGGAGGACTGGCTCAGCAACCATCTCGTCTCAGGTGTTGTTCATATACTGGAGTTATCTTCTCTTACTTTCATCTGTGGCCGAGTGATCAACGTTATAGCGCGGAGCAATGACTCTCACAAATGTGGTCGCTATGAGTTCAAGTCCAGGTCTCTCTGGTCGTTCATGGGAACGTCTGAGAGCAACCTGTGCATGGTGGTGGGTTTTCTCCGGTTTCCTCTCAGGCCGCCGTCGTATAAATCAAATATTCTTGAGTGCGGCGTAAAACTCCATATAAATGAAATCTATCTCGTGTTCTTAAAGGGTAATAAAAAGAATTCTGATATAAAAAGAAAAAAGACCGGCCTAATGCATAAAACAGACGTCAACACAATAGATTAATACTACATAAATAAATACTTTGATTAAGTGACGTCATCGACGGCTTTAAGTCAGAGAGTTTCTCATGTATGCAGCAAAGGGCGGTTATTTACTTCAGGGCACCCCTGCTTCTTGCACTGTGGTAAACATAAAGTTCGTTGTCATGTGTGTGATAAATTCTTAAGTTCGATGTTAAACACCAATTACTTAAATGGAATAAATAAATAAATAATATTTGAACGTTTTAGGCTACACAATGCAGACAATACATAGTTATCTGTCCTTTTTTACAGCCTTGGGATGTGAAATAAATGACCGTTTTGACCGCCTCGAGCAAAACGGTCCATTTGCCTTCTTCCCGCATAGCAGTTCCGGCCTCGCATCCCTCTTGGATCTAGTGTAATCTGGGAGGTTTCATCCACAAAGTTAATTTATTCTGCGCAATAAGAACGCCTCATCAAAGATCTGCTCACGAAAACATCCTGCATCCAACTACACTTGCACAGTTACACAAGCCAAGCAACATTTCAAACAATTTATAGTCCAACCCGCGCTTGAATCGAGAACGCCCGTTTGCCCCCGGCGTTTGCCCCCGCCCGTTTGCCCCCGGCGGAATCCACCGAGGATTTCAGTATGCCCTTTGCTTCTCTGAACTTTGAAAGTTTTCCAAGAAAATATTCTTTCCTTGAAAAAATATCCAACCGCGGATATAGAGCTCGGTTGTACATGTGAGCAGAGGAAAAATTTCCCAAAGTTTTAAAACGAATTGCATGTTAACCTCTATATTAACGTACCGGCGCATTTGGCCATTTTATCTTGAAAAGCTGATCAGGTTAAACTCATTTGTTCAATTGATTTATTATATACAACCGGGCAGAGCTTTAACTTGGGAAACTCACGGCCATCCGCAGGATACTGGTGGATCACCCCACCTATTTGTTTATTGATTATTGAACTGTTAATGAACATTAAAATGTGGGTCCAGAAGAGAATTCATCTCTTTAAATGTAACTTTTTCCAAAACATATCGGCGTTGGAGTATTTCTTTCTCTGTAGGTAAGATTGTGGATAAAGTGTAATGAATCTTTGGAAGTTTGTCTCCACGGCCATGGCACGGATGACTTCGCTCCGAGAATTCACGAGCCAGCTTCCGGACCTTACCGAGCCGGTTACAACATTATTAAAGCTCACGTAAAGGTTTAACGCACTTACATCGGAGAATTCTGCGACTTGCAGAAAGGTAAATCGATGACTCGAACCACGGTATCATCTATGATATAAATGTATCCATTCTCAATCCCTTTGAGGGCTGCCTACGTAAATGCAGCGACAACCTGGGATCTAGTCAGTGTATGCCGGAAGAGAAGTGTTGTGATTGATGCATGGTTACAGGCCTTACTGGTTACAGGCCCTACTGGTTATAAGTCCTACTGGTTACCAACCATATTTCTTACAGGGCTGATTGGTTAAAAGTCCTACTGGTATCAAGGCTTGCTGGTTACAGGGCCTCCTTGTTACATCGCATACAAATGGAAGGCCCCATTGGTTACCAGGTCCTACTTGTGACGGGCTCTACGACGTACATGACCTATCCTTTATGGCCCTACTGATTACAGGTCCTACTGGTTACAGGAATTACTGATTGCGGGTCCTACTGGTTTACAGGACTTGCTGATCACAGGTAATACTGTTTAAACGAGTTACTGATTATGGGTGCTACTGATTACAGGACTTACTAATTACGGATGCTACTGGTTATTGGACTTACTGATTACAGGCTCTACTGGTTACATGACCTACTGGTTACAGGGCCTGCTGGTGACGTGCTCTAATACGCACAGGGCCCACTGGTTACACGGCCTACTGGATACAGGACGTACTGGTTACTGGCCCTAAACTCGTTGCAGTAGGACCTGGTTACAGGCCTGTCTAATTACCTCAAAACACTTCTGCATTGTAGCGTTAGTCACTACATAAGTCCACAAAATTTCCCACGGCCAGCAAACACAACGCTAATTCTTCACCATGCTAGGACACATATCTGTAGTGTTGAAAGCAAAACATGACATTCCTTTCCTTTCATTTTCTGAAAGTCAGTAGTTTTCGCTATTCTTGGTAAATAGAGAAAATTTTATTTGGTTACCGAACATGGGTTGTTGAAAAAGTCTCTGGTATAACCTCATCAACTAAAGATGATGATAGAACATGGTTGTTTGCTCACCCACTTCATTAAAAGGTTAGCTAGGGATAACTCTGGATGTACGTTGGCCGGAACTGAAAACAAACTCTACAGTCGACAAGATGGCCTCCGACACCGCGATGGAGTTCCAACTTGGATGGTTCGCCAATGCCTTATTAGGAAATGGTGATTACCCGGATATGATGAAACAGAAGATCAAACAGAAGAGTATCGGCAAATCGTGCCTCCCAGAATTCACATGTGGCCGATGTTAGAGAAAACAAAGGTGTGTGAATATTCTGATGAAAAATAAGCCAAAAATGAAGGCAGAAGAGATTACATTGTATTTATTCATACTTGAAAATTTAGTAATAGGGCCACACAGACGATATAGTCTGGTGTTATAATAAAAGATGTTGTGGAACCTTGTCAAAATACATCATACATGCTTGTGTATATAAACTTTGCCCATAACACTGTCCACCACCTGGAAGGTTACCATGTATAGTATAGGACTTCACTTCAAGAAGAAAACTTAAAAAACGAACACTGGGTTTGATGGAGGGGTTGTGTAAATACATGACATGTAGAAATAAATGCCCGCCTGCATCAGTGTCAACAATAGCTGACTGTAGACATCGGCGAATAACACAGCAGGGTATTCGGAACATTCTTTTCTGTCGATATTAGGAAGTCTGGCTTACCTATCCGATATGGAGAGATTGGCCACGAAGTCTCAGGTAACGGCTGTTCCGAGGCGCTTTTTTTCCCAATTCGCCCGGACAAATCACTGAAGTCTTTTGACCAACACGTAGGCATTGTAACACTGGAACCCATTCTGATTCTATGTGAATGTCTAGTTGGACCAAAATACTTCACATTAACACTTAAAATAACCTCAAATTCGGATTTATTGCTCGGATATCTGCCTATTCAACATAAGAACCCACACTAACAATCAAGAGTTGAGGCGCTGTGACCTCGCAGCCAATGTATCACGTGACGTTTCCAGGGTTTGCAAAAAATGGAAATGTCCGAAAATGATTTCTTCTCAGAGTGGAATTCCCTTTTCTCGGCTATTAAAACGCGATTGAATTTTAAAAGTATTTTTCTGTGATACCTATGGCTTACTTCTTTTCTTCTATGGTATCGTGGTAGACGCTATGATCACTGTAATAACATAAATGTGTCAGCAGAAGGCAAATTTTATGATGACATTGTAAATGGCTAGCCGCTTCAATATTATAAAAAATATTTTTGTTCAATTTCGACATAATCGAACTGGGAATGAGCAGGTAATCTAATAAACTTATGCTCTCCTTGTGCCTGATTAACACTGAAGTACTCAATTTTAAAACCATTTACCATAATTCCAATGTTTCATTAACGCTTTTCATTTGTCCAGATATATGACGATGTATAAGGAAGCCTAAAAAGAAAAACGCTTGCTCAAATAAGAGAACGCAATCACCAGCATTGTGTCAGAAGCAATTAGCCATGTGCCACTCTACACATGAAGATAAATAAATAAGCCAGATGGTGTCAATTATTAACGTTGTTTGATATACATGACTGAAATGCAAAGATTCTGTAAATCTACCTCTATTTTTGTATTATTTTCATGTAAGGTTCGTTGGAATTCTTGGGTTTGAACCACTATTTGACGCCCTACGTTTCTCAGCAACCTAAGTCTAGCAAACTATCCTTCTACAATGATCAAGATGTGCATAAAAGTGTTGACCCAGAGTGGCCGAGGTGAGTATTTGGGCCTTTTTAATTGTTTTTATACAGCTTATTATTCCACATTAAAATATGTGGTAATTGATATAGGCATTACTTTTCTTGACTGCTACAAAACGAGCATGCATGCTATATTGGTATAAAACAAATGGTCTCCAATGAACGCAAGATTACTGGTGGACTAAGCATTCCCGAGCTCTAGTCCCTTAGCATTGTTTTGTGGTATTGTGTTAAATGTGTTATATGTTAAATGTGATGACAATACAGCTCTGTGACTAAACAACACCAGTGAAGTCTAATAAACTGCATTTAACATGACTGTAATTTGTTTTACCTAATTCTGCTAAAGCCATGGTGGTAGGGGGCTTGTAAGTTGTGACTTCTTAAGCACTTACATGAACAGTTAGGATAAAACCCTAATTCAGGTAAACTGACAAGAGCCCGGGTTCCTCCGGTAAAATGTGACCATTTGCTTACTATCACACAATCATCGTTGCTCTGATTTTATTCTCTATGCCGAAGTCTTTTATATTGAGCAAACGGTCTCCATTGATCTCTTGTCGCCACTAAGGTCGCAGGAATACCGTGTGCAGGGAATTCCAGATATTTCCTGTCTATAGTCGGAGTCGAATCCTTGCCTACTCTGCCAGCTTTTTGCAAGTCTCGCAACTTAATGCCATGTCCCATCCCGCTCCCCACTTATCATATACGCCACGCTTTAGTTATTTTTTTATTTGATTGATGTTTTACCCCGTACTCAAGAATGTTTCACTTATACGACGGCGGCCAGCATAATGATGGGAGGAAACCGGATGGAACCCGGGGAAAGCCTAGGACCATCCGCAGGTTGTTGGCAGACCTTCCCACGTACGGCCGGAGAGGAAACCAGCGCAACCTTTTATGATACATATACGGAATACTGAAACAATGTGTGCTCTTGCTTATTCCTATTTTATACTGTGGGTAAACGCTTTGTGTGTACATGTACTTATTGTAAGAAAAGGATCAGAAAATTGCCCCAGGCATCGACACGGCAATGGGCCCTGGTTGGGTCATACCAAACACTTTAAAAATGGTACTTGTTGCTGCCTCGCTTGGCGCGCAGCATGTAAAGATTAGAGCAGAAAAACTGGACTGGTCGGCCCGGTGTCAGTATAATGTGTCTGGATGGGGTGTAATGTCTGGTGTCTACGGCATGATGTTCCAGTGGCGGCAGCATTTTGGCGGCATGGACTCGCCTTGCCACATGAAGACATAATATGTCCACACACCATATTGACACCTCGTGGTCATATAACTGAATCATTGTTAAGTACGCCATTAAACCCTAAGCACTCACTCACTCAATCAGCAATGGCGTCCTGAATCAGTAATCGCAAGACGCTTCCAATACATTCAGCCGAAACCACCCAAGAACCAAGAAAGTGTGTAGATAAAAAACTATATAGAACGGATCCATGCAAAGAGGACATGTCGACATATTGAATGTCGTTGGAAAGTCACAAGGAGTCCTGTATTCATTCTGCCGAACAAAGACAAAACGAAATTAATTCTTAGACATTTACAACATTATTATCCAAGATTTACGTGAAAAGTCATTATATATGTGTAGTTTTCCGATCTTTTGTTAGATCGTGGTTTTGTGTATGCTGGTAGTTGCCCGGATAATGTACATCTGTCGCCGAATAAACGACATGTGCAGCGGACGTCAGTCGAGTTAGTCGGTTCCCATAGTTCCCCATAATAGTCAGCGATAAGATAGCGACATTACTTTGGCGACGAGTGTAAAAATGACCACCCGAGCCATAGATATACCGGCAGTTGGTCCATTCCACACACAAGGCGATCAAACCAGCATATCTCAGTGTTGGCAGCAACGGACTAAACGGTTTGAATATTACGTTGTTGCTTCTGGCATTACAGACGATAAACAAAAGGGAGCTCTTTTATTACATTTGACTGGTCCACAAGTACAAGATAACTTTGAAACTCTCACAGATACAGGAGATGACTATGATTCTGCTGTTACTAAGCTTGATGAACACTTTAAGCCACAGAAAAACATTGCATTTGAGCGACACATGTTTCGCCAGGCTAGGCACGAAGAAAGGGAGACAATCGAGAGTCTCGTAACCCGCCTGCGCTCACTCGCTTTATCATGTGAGTTCGGAGACCAGACAGAAGATTTCCATGTCATCGAGAACTGTACCTCAAATCATCTCTTCCGAAGATTTCTACGTTAAGCTGCCTGACACTGAATAAACTATTCATAATTTCCAAATCATTTGAAATAGCTGAGCAACAAGCTGTCAAAATTGAAACAGTTGACAACGCCACGTTAGAAATCAGTACTCTGAAGTTTCGACAGCGAACCAGAATATCTGGAAACAAACAAAATCAGACATGCAAACCTAAACAATCAGAGAGAGGAAATGAACAAGGTATCGTGTGCTGCATGTGTGGGAATTTCGGACATTATGGACGAACTAAGTGACTACTAAGAAGCATATATGTGAGAAATGTGGTTTTACTGGGCACTTTTCCAACCAAGATTAATAATAAAAGGACAACCCGTGAACAGCCCCGTGTTAATCAAGTACATCCAACCACACCAGGTAAAAGCAGAGCAACTTGTGCTGATGTATCATCTTCACACGACGATTACGGCTTTGTATTAAATCAAGCTCACAAATCAGATGGTCAGCTTCTTATCCACATCTCATCTGTACCTGTCGAAGTACTAGTTGACTCCGGTGCAAGTGTGAACATTATTTGACCACGAGATATGGGGAAAACTGGCTGAAACAGGAACAAAACTACAAGTCTTTAACAAAAACATTTACTCATACTGATCAAAAGATCCACTGAAACTGATGAGTGAATTTACAGCTAATATTTCCTATCTATCAGTGCAGAAATTCTTGTTTCCTCGGAAGGCAGAGTTTCACTGCTACTTCGGCAGACTGCTGTAACACTTGGTGTTCTAAGAACTGGGTCTGAGGTTGGCTACACAACTGCTTCTCACAAGTATAAACAGCCGAAAAGCACAATGAATGCTTCCGTGGACTGGGTAAATTCCAAGACTTTCAACTCTAAATACATGTGGACAAAACTGTCAAACCTGTTGCCCGGCCCTTACGGACTACCTTACCTAGTCCGTAAGGAAGTCGAAGGCAAACTACAGAAAAGCTTAGCGATGAAGATGTCACTGAACCTGTGAATGGTCCTGCTAAATGGATTTCAACTCTAGTTGTTGTCCCAGAGTCTAATGACGACGTGTTCATGTGTGTGGATATGAAGCGCGCATGCGAAGCAGTCATCAGACAACGTTACGCGATTTCAACAGTGGACGAGGATCTCGCTGATTTAAATGGTGCGACGGTCTTTCCCAGATTAGGCCCTAAACGGGGATTCCACCAGATCGAATTGATAACAACATCGAGGGACATAACCACATTTATAACCCACAAAGGATTATTCGGATATAAACGTTTGATGTTTGGAGTATCGGCAGCTCCAGAATTTATCAACATATTATAGGACAAATCCTTCAAGGTTGTGATGGAGTTCGAAACATGTCAGAGGACATTATCGGGTACGGAAAAGGAGTCGAGGATCATGACAAAAACCTTCAATAAGTGATCCAAAGACTGAGTGAAAATGGACTAATACTCAATCCAGAAAAGAGTCAGTTTGGTATGGATAGGCTAATATTCATGGGACACGTACTGTCCTCTAAAGGAGTGTACCCGTATTCGGAAGCAATCAAACAGGTGAGAGAGCCAGTCAACGCATCGGAATTGCGAAGTTTTCTGGGCCTCGCCAACTATTGCTCCTGGTGCATCCCTGATCTCGCCACAATAGAGGAACCACTCAAACGGCTTATCAGGATGTCAAAAATGGACTTGGGGCGAACCGCAGCAAATAGGCTTTCGACAAATTAAAGACACAGCTTTCGTGTGACACTGTGTTGGCATACTTCCAAGAGGGCGCTAAAACCAGACTGATAGTTGATGCTAGCGCAGTCGGACTAGGTCTCATATTACCTCCACAACAACATGACCGCGAAAACGGCCTCTACTCTTTTCCAGCCGTGCGCTTACAGATGTCGATAAACGTTATTCCCAGACGAAAAAAGATGCCCTGGCCCTTGTATTGGGATGTGAACGTTATTACCTATACCTGTAGGGTCTTGAATTTGAGCTTATCACAGACCATAAGCCTCTTGAAGTGATTTACTCAGCAAGAATGCTTCGAGGCAAATACGATTAAGATTCCTAAACAGTTACGGAAACAAATTCTACAGCTTGCTCACGAGACGCATTTTGGAATAGTGAAAACCAAACTGTAAAATTTGCGAGAAGGTGTGGTGGTTGGGAATAGACAAAGAGATAGAGCCTTTGATTCGACAATGTCATGCAAACCGTCGGAAAATCACCCTCACCGCAAAGAAGTTTATTTGGATATATTGGTCCATTTCCAACTGGAGAGTATATTGTTGCCATGGTGGATTATCATTCTAGATATCCAGAAATCGCAGTCATGCACACTACCACTGCAGACAACATAATCCCTTGGGTGGAAGAAGTGTTTGCCAGACACGGATACCCTGAACAGGTCACGAAGGACAATGGTCCACATTTTGTGTCTCAAACTTTGTACACATGCCTGACTAATTGTGGGATTCATCACCGTAGAGTCACTCCATATTGTCCCCATGCAAATGGGGAAATCGAACGATTTAATCGGACAATTCTGAAACGAATTCGTACAGCCCACACTGACGGCCAGAAATGTAAAAGACAGCTGTCTTCCATACTACTGTGTTACCGCACTGCTCCACATTCAACAACAGCGAATTCTCCAGCTGAGTAACTGTTCAGCGGGGCTATCACGAATAAAATTCCGCGGTACTCTACCCAACCACCAGAACCCACAGAGATAGAGCAAACCGACCGTCACCACAAGGAGAAAACCCGACAGCATGCAGATAAGAATCGTCATGGAATTCCTCACGAAGTGCAACCAGGCGACAAGGTACTGTAACTTCAAAGAAACTCAATAAACTTTCCATCAACTATCACAGAACGCCACTTCTTGTAGTGGATAGGAAGGGACGTACAGTTACTTTGAAGAACAGGAACGGTTCTACTTTCAAGCGGAATGTTTCTCACTCTAAAAGTCCTTCATGGGGAGAGAAACTGTAACACTGACAGCTGTGAAAATGATACATACATAGAAAATGAGACTTCAACATCTGACCACGTGAACGATCCTACCGCACAGCCCTGTGTCTCCACGCGCAGTTCTCGAAGAAGCAGAGAAGTGAAGGCTTCCAAGACATTTAAGTGACTTTGTTGTTAATCGACTTAACTAAACAGCGAACGTTAAGATTAACTGAATGTAAGTAACAGCTGATACTTATGATCAGTGACATTTTAGTTTAAATGTTCTTGAGACATAACATGCTTTTCTATAGCCTTTGGTTACTTTGATTGCCATTTCATTCAAACATATTTCTGAATACCTAATATGTGAAAGTATTTACTTGGAAATATTCACGTTTAAGAGTAACACCACAAATATATTTATTGTTTACATGCTCATGTTCCGGTTCTTCAATGAACTAAAACCGCTACCAGAGGTGCAAAACGTCCATGATAATGTCCCAACTCATAAACTAAGAAAAGGAGGGATGTAGTTTTCCGACATATTGTTAGGTCGTGGCTTTGCGTATGCATCGGTAGCCGAATAAACGACATGTGCATCGCACGGCAGTCGAGTCAGTTTCCCAAAATAGTCAGCAATGAGATAGCGATATTACAATATGCAACAATAATATAGCAATACATTTCAGTATAGAATGCGGCTTGCAGTATTGTAGGGCCTCTTAACGTCTGTCTCATCAGTACTGAAGTTCATTGGCTGAAGGTTGTTCCATGGTGTATGAGGAAAGTTCTGGACTGGATTCGCCGTCGCTATGATAAGAACCTTAACGAAACGGACATTCTCCAGGACGACTACAAAACTTAATATCTCAAACGGCACATCAGTTAGTTGCTGAAAGGTAAAGAACCACAGCTCATGTCACGGCTGAAGTTACATTTATTTATTTATTTATTGTGATGGGAGGAAACCAGACAGAGCCCTGGTGAAACCCACGACCATCCGCAGGTTACTGGCGGACCTTCCATTATACCGCCGTAAAGGAAGCGTGAGCCTGACTTGAATTCACGGTGACCGCATTGGTTAGAGGCCTATGTGTCATTACACCGCGCTGGAGGGGTTATTCCCTTGACCCGGAAATGACGTTCGATAACCTTCTGAACAAATATAATAAAAGGATGTTCTAAGGCCATCAAATGTTTGCGGGTAGCTGCGTTCCTGAAGGGTAGCTGTGTTCCTGAAGGGAGTCTAAATGACTGAAATAAAATTTTAGCGTAAAACAGCCATCAGTGTTAACAAATTTATCGTTACTTAGTAGTCAGTGAACACATGATCAGAATGATTTCGTATTTTCGTGTCATTATATTAGATTCTTCAAAACTTTACAGTTATTTATTTCCCAGTTCAACAGTCATTAGAATACAGTACTGTTATCCGTATCCAGATGTTAACAGTAATGTCATGTGGGATCTATCGCCACGAGGACCCGACTGGCCGAGCTGTGTAGCGCGCTAGAGCAAATCAGTGACCGAGGATTCTCTCACAAGTGTGATCGCTGTGAGTTCAGCTCATGCTGGCTTCCTCTGCGGTCGTACGTGTACTGCCAATGTCCAAATGGTCTGGTGTCCTCCCAGCATAATGCTGGCCAGCTTTCGTATTATGTGAAGTTTTCTTGAGTAGGGTGTATAATTAATTGTTTACAATCAAATAAATGAATAAATAAATGCCGCCACGTTATGGCTGAAATATTGCCTATCCACATTCATTCATGCTGGGTCTATGTTTGACAGCAATCCATTACGATGGCTGTACAGTTAAGGGTCACGCACTGTGGTCTCTGATGGACACCTTCGATTGGGCCAGTTGCTACTCAGTACAGTACGGGATTTACAGCGTGAACCTCAGCGATCCGGTTCTTCCCAGGACTGCTAAAGATTCCGCACGGTTTTACAGCCATGTTATCAAGGATAACGGTTTTCCGGATCAGGCTGATGTGAACACTACAGATGTATAGACTTTAACGTTTGTCATCCAACGGATGATACTTAGTGATCTTAATGATCGTGGCTGGACGTAAAACACGCTATGTTCGAGGCGCTTAGTAAGGCCCGAAGGTCTGAAACGTGAACGATTGACTAACTTGATTTTTTTTGGCCATACCATCATACCGGACGCACTTGTCATGTAGTGATAAAACAAATTAAATGCATCAGAGATGGGAAGGAGGACTGGCTCAGCAACCATCTCGTCTCAGGTGTTGTTCATATACTAGAGTTATCTTCTCTTACTTGCATCTGTGGCCGAATGATCAACGTTATAGCGCGGAGCAATGACCCTCACAAATGTGGTCGCTATGAGTTCAAGTCCAGGTCTCTCTGGTCGTTCATGGGAACGTCTGAGAGCAACTTGTGCATGGTGGTGGGTTTTCTCCGGTTTCCTCTCAGGCCGCCGTCGTATAAATCAAATATTCTTAAGTGCGGCGTAAAAATCCATATAAATGAAATCTATCTCGTGCTCTTAAAGGGTAATAAAAAGAATTCTTATATAAAAGGAAAAAAAGACCGGCCTAATGCATAAAACAGACGTCAACACAATAGATTAATACTACATAAATAAATACTTTGATTAAGTGACGTCATCGACGGTCAGAGAGTTTCTCATGTATGAAGCAAAGGGCGGTTATTTACTTCAGGGCACCCCTGCTTCTTGCACTCTGGTATACATAAAGTTCGTTGTCATGTATGTGATAAATTCTTAAGTTCGATGTTAAACACCAATTACTTAAATGGAATAAATAAATAAATAATATTTGAACGTTTTAGGCTACACAATGCAGACAATACATAGTTATCTGTCCTTTTTTACAGCCTTGGGATGTGAAATAAATGACCGTTTTGACCGTCTCGAGCAAAACGGTCCATTTGCCTTCTTCCCGCATAGCAGTTCCGGCCTCGCATCCCTCTTGGATCTAGTGTAATCTGGGAGGTTTCATCCACAAAGTTAATTTATTCTGCGCAATAAGAACGCCTCATCAAAGATCTGCTCACGAAAACATCCTGCATCCAACTACACTTGCACAGTTACACAAGCCAAGCAACATTTCAAACAATTTATAGTCCAACCCGCGCTTGAATCGAGAACGCCCGTTTGCCCCCGGCGTTTTGGGAGTGACAGAGAACCGGAATCCACCGAGGAGTTCAGTATGCCCTTTGCTTCTCTGAACTTTGAAAGTTTTCCAAGAAAATATTCTTTCCTTGAAAAAATATCCAACCGCGGATATAGAGCTCGGTTGTACATGTGAGCAGAGGAAAAATTTCCCAAAGTTTTAAAACGAAAAGCTTTCGTTAGTCTCCAGTTCTCAGGCACCACCATTACGCGTTGGCACTTTGGAGTCTCGTACCAATCAGGCCCGTACCCAGCGAATCACGTAGCGCACACAGACTCCTAAGCCACCCTGGTACCTGTACGCGCCTCCGTGGGCCACATCACTCGGCTACGGTGTTAAAAAAGGTGTTGAACAGTTGCAAACAAATTCATGACAGCTTCAATTGCGTCATGTGTGTGTTGGAAGTGCTGAATCGACGTTTTGTCTCTGGTACATTTCACGTATGTAAAGGCTGTAACTTATTTAATTACATATTGTTTTGGTCACTTTGACTGAGTAACGTTATTAGTACTAGGACCTAACTATGTCATCTGACAATGACCTGCATGGCCGGAGGAAAAGCATGAAGTGCATTTTTCCTACATGTATAAATTATCATCTTCCATCAAGAACACAGCACATGCATTTTTGGACAATATTATTTATACCATTGACCAGCTCAAGCCAAGTAACTGACATAAACAATAATCTTCAAACGATTCATCTGATTCAGCTATTGTTAGATATTCCCACGAATGTGGACAGCCTGCGTGTACCATAGGATATACCAGGCTTTGTTTCTTAGTTTGGGATGTTAAGCGGAAAATTACAAACGTCCTGTCTGTTACGCGACTGGAAGACAGTATTAGAAATGATTTACCTGGCTTTTATACATTGAATATACTGTTATTCTGTCTATTCTTATTATTTTGATTGTTGTGAAGAATAAAATATGAACGTAGAGTTATGTACTCGTTTTTCTGACGAATGTTAGCCTTGAAGTTCATCAGTAGATTTCCAAATGTATCCCAGTACTGATGAAAAAGGGCCGACCGGATGTCCCAAAAACTAGACGAAATAGGGTACTGTCAAAAATGGCCAAAAATGTTGTGAGGGTGTCCTGGAGACTTGCTTTTAGACGCATTATAAGTGTGCATAAGTAGGAAATGTAATACGTTGTGCATGTTTTAGCCTACAACACGGTTTTACAAAAATTAAAGTATGAGAAAGTCTTTAATTAGTGTTGGGACAAAGATACAGTCATGCACAAAATGTCAGATATGAATGGAATCTTGACTGTAATCAAAATAATCCACTTCGTTCGCATCTAGGCTATGCCTATTTTATATTGATTAAAAAAAACAAAAGAAAAACCAAAAACAAACAAATGAATCATTTATAATAAAAACACACAACAATCAAACACGAACTCGGCAGCTTGAGCTGCACTTTATTTATCCAACGGGATTTACAGCAGATGGGTCTCGAAAGCCATTCTGTTTGATAAGTTTGCTGTAGTAACGGGCGGAATCTTTCGCTGTTCTTGGCCTAGCGGGGTCGCTGAAGTCGACGGAGTAAATGCCGAACTTCTGAGAGTAGCCTTCAGCCCATTCGAAGTTGTCCATGAGGGACCAGACCGTGTAGCCTTTCACGTTACAGCCGTCGTAATGGATCGCTAGAAACATTCAGGCACATTACCCATATGTAGGTGTAGTTTATATAACAGTTACAGGTTACCCATGACCATCCGCAGGTTGCTGGCAGACATTGTGAGAAGACATTAACCGAAACACACACTGTCCGCACAAAATAGTAACTTTTCACGAGAATGGCTAAATTTTATCCAGTGACAAAAAATCGGAAATCGTCGAGATGATAAGGTGATAATGAGCGTGGGGAAAGGAGCCATTGCCAACTGTATCCCAAAATCAATTTACTGATTAAGTATTTAGTTTGTTATTTTTTTCCACTGAATTAAATGCAGTCAAATGCTTAAATTGTAAGATAGTCTTTATGGACCTCACTACCAGTGGAAGGGTGCTCTTGATTTGAAGCCCTTTGTTTCTTCTCTTAACATTCACTTACGGGCAAAATTCTTACTTTTATTATTTTATGTAATCTTTATTCGTACAAAAGCTGTTAGAACGTTAAAAGCTTTGCTTGGAGCTAGAAAGACTTCTTGTGACGCCCGGGGTTGAACTAAACACCATTCAAACAATTTGTAGAGGCCACCACGGAATTTAAAAAAAAATGAATACATTTAATTCTTTTACAAAGAATCTAGAAACAATGACTAATTGTATTTTATGCATACTTTTCCGTTGTCCATCTGATAACCCTTACTTAATATTAGCTGTATTTTACTGAAAGACATAACGTACATAAGAACATAAGAATCGCCTTGCAAAAGGTCAAGAATCTAGAATACGATACTTTGGGTGGCATAAAATATTCGCCTATTTATTTATATGATTGGGGTTTTACGCCATAGGACTACAGTCCATTTTACGGGTGGAGGAAACCGTGCGAACATCTCGTGGAGAAACCACCGTGTTATAGGGTGGGTATCCTTCAAAGTGCTCTGCTTAAAACCACTGATGAACCAGGGAGAAGTAGATTTGAACCTGGGATCCCATTGCCAAGAAGTCATTTTCCCAGAGATGACGCATTGAAGGTCTATTACAACAAGAATGATGCAATGGCTTACGTGCTTTATTTGCACGTTGAAATGGATGGTAAGTTTCACATAAGGTTTATCTTAATTATTCAAATTTACACAAAAAGTTGTGCTATGGAAATAATGTAACATTGAAATGAAAAAATGGCTTCAAATTTTCACCTCAGTCAATATTTTATATAAAGTCTTTAATCTGCAATGAGCATGATATATACTAGCTACCTTTAAGGACTTCGTTGATGTACCCTTTAAGATATTCTGTCCTGTAGTCGTCGTGGAGAACGTCTGATTGGTTAAAATTCTGAGGTCGGCCATTTTCCGTGATGTAAACTACGGGGTTGCTATAGTGACGACGGACCCAGTCAAGGACCTTCCTCATTCCCCAGGGGACGACTTTCAGCCAAGAAGCTATCGTTCTGCACACAAAAACATTCTCGCTGATGAAGTGATAGGGGCTGTTTTAGAAAGCTGTCTTAAACTAAAGTCTAAACCTTTACTCTTTACCTTAAAAAACCCCAAAATATTTCAAGCCGGATGTTCAGTCGAGACTTAAATTTCTCCACAACTGTACAGAATCATCTGTCCACATTTTATCGATTAGACTCATATACGTAAAAGTTTAATTTGGATTACAATTTTAGCCTAAAACTCAGAAGTGTTTACAAAACGCATGAAATGGTTGCAGGTTTATTAATTGGTTGTAGGTTTATTAATTGGCCACAACCAAAACCAATGGCGCCAGCTCGGCCTAATGAACCAGGTGCCTCTTATCAGTGCGGTCTGTTTGTTGAAGTCCAGCTCATGCTATCCATACGCCAGCAACCTGGCGAATGGTCGTCGGTTTCCCCGGTTGTCCTCCACCATAATGCTGACCACCTTCGTATAAGTGGATTACTCTTGAGTACGGGGTAAAGCACCAATCAGATAAATAAATTGCTTGACTGAGTGATATTCATTTCAGACAGTTTGAGTGACGAAATACATGTCACTTACACTGGCCATTCGGGATCCACACTATCCTGGATATCCTGGTCGTTATTCCAGGATGGATCCGGAGACTGATTTGGATGGTAGGCGACGTAACTCGTGCTGTACTGATTGATACCCAAGAAATCTATAGCTCCTGTAACACGCGAGGAAAACCAGCAATGTAGAGGGCTGTATAGGCCTTCAGCATTAAAGGCTACAACCAAGAGAATATTTATTCATTTCATTGGTCGTACTCAAGAATATTTCACTTATACGACGGTGGCCAACAGTATGGTGGGAGGAACCCGGGAAGATCCCGGGGGAAACGTGTGGCCGGAGAGGAAACCAGGCCTAAAGAATATAATCAGAGTAAGAAGTAGAATTGGGTTAAAAGTGCAGTGGTGTTAATTGC
The DNA here is from genome assembly GCA_016165875.1 of Acanthopleura granulata. Taxonomy (NCBI): domain Eukaryota; kingdom Metazoa; phylum Mollusca; class Polyplacophora; order Chitonida; family Chitonidae; genus Acanthopleura; species Acanthopleura granulata. The sequence goes on along the minus strand of JABBOT010000009.1, from coordinate 2,907,517 downwards.
ACTATGTTAGACCTCACTGGTCCAGAATTATTTAAACTTCCGTGTTGTCATCACGGTTAGTAAACAGTAACAAGACCGAAACAATCAAAGAAAAATGAGACATGTTCCATCAGAAACTGCTCCAGGATCCAGAAAAAGAAGAGCACTATTCTTAACAAGAACAACAACAACAGCAACGACAAACACACTAACAGTGTTGTGCCATAGAGCTGGTGGTCGCAACTAAAACAGTATCCAACGTGACAACTGGGAAATCATTCATCCACATATTGTTAACGACCTAGCACCAAAAGATTGTGGTTTTCTCTAGTTGAGGAAGACAATTCTGTTCACGAAAATATCGGTGGATGTTTTAATACTTGCAAATCAGATATAGTACTAGGGGTAATTTGTATCGTGCATTCATTACGATGACGGTTTGGCAAATGTTTTTACCTTTGTTGTCTTTAATTTCCTCAGCCGTGAATTCTGGCAGACGTGATTTACCGACACTCTTTTGTTTGATCTTCTGTTTCATCACATCCGGGTAATCACCATTCACTAACAAAGAATTGGCGAACCACCCGAGCTGGAACTGCATCGCTGTTTCCGACGCTAACTTGTCCGATGTGGTGTTGGTTTTGGGCTCTGACCAGCCCACATTCAGCGTTATTCCAACCTGACCTTTGAATTCATAAATGTTTAAAATGGAAAATTCCCATAATCATGTTTGTTATTGTTTTATATGGTAGATTCTGGGCGGGCTCGAGAGTATGAAGATGGACTATTACAAGAGTTAGGAAACAAAAAATATGGATTGGACAAAGGTACATGTTTTGAAAGCTTACTTGTTTACAAAACTGTTCTGCAATGTAATATGTGCATGTAGATAATTTTTATACCTTTCTGTATCTGTCTGAATTCTCTATCATAGGTGCGGTAAGCTTTAACATGAGCCTTTATAATGTTGTGAGTGACTCGGTAAGGTCCGGTGGCCGGCTCGTGGATTCCCGGAGCAAATGTTCCGAACCCGTGACCTGTGACACTGATAACCCATGGTTCGTTGAACGTGATCCATAGTTTGACCTTGGGAAAAGCAAAAACAGAATGCAAACTTTCAAGGAAAACGATTTTTTATTCCCTCATTTCTGTATTTATTTGAGTACTTATCTATTTCTTTACTTCTTATGGAAAATTATTTTACTTTCACGACCGCGGCAAGCATTGTGGTCGGTGGAAACCTTCAGAGCCGGCGGGATTCCCTCGATCATCCGAATGTTTCTGGCAGGGATTCCTACGTATGGTCGGAGAGGAAGCCAGCATGATCTGAAACTGAACTCACAGCGACGACATAGACGAGAGCTTCCGGAATAATGTGATGCGCCAGCTTAGTAATTGTACAGGGGAGTGTTATATTTCTTCTGCTGATCAATCCGAATGATCATGACCCTATTTTTCTTTTAGACTGGTAAGTTAAGTAGACATAACTCCTAAGCATAAAAACTCGAATAGGGCTGTACGTGTAGTTGACAAATGGGCTCTGTGGCTAGTTTTGCGTAATGGCCATGAAGCCAGCTCACGTTGATTTCATTTCTAGCCGAAGGTAGGAAGGTCTGCCAGCAACCTGGATGGTCGTGGGTTTCCACCGGATTCTGCCCGATTCTACCTCTGCAAGATTCATGACTGCCGTACAGGACAATCCAGTTGTTAGCGATTCTACACATACCCTATCGCCAAATCGTTGGAAACAGAGTTTGGCATAATCGTTGAACCAGTCTGCAAACGATGAGTTGTAAAAGCCTCCTTGATCTTGCAAGGCTTGTGGCAAGTCCCAGTGGTATAGCGTCACCATGGGCTGAATACCAGTGTTGAGCAAGGCATTGATCAAGTTATTATAATACCCAATACCATACTCGTTGATGTTGTTGATTGTGCCATCTGGCAAAACTCGGCTCCAGGCGACAGAAAATCGATAGTGCGTTACCTGTTGAGAAAGTGAGAAAGGTAGATTGTGAATAATTAGTGAACCTAGCGGTCTTGATGAAAGTTAACTGACTGAAAAAGCCATGTCAACGAGGCATTTGAGAAAGCCTGCCAACAATTCAAGCTTTGAAAGTTGAATGGCGTTATCTTCATTGACCAGCGAAAACGTAATTGCTAAATTATAACCCACAGACATATGTTAAACAATAATTGTGGTGATTATCATAATACGAGAGAACACTTCATAGTTCATAAAATTAAGAATTTGCTCAAGCAACTTTAATGGAACTGACAATATTGAATTAATCATTGTTGTCTGCCATAAAACTGAAAACCCTTTCAAAAATGGCATCACTTTTTAAAAATCATTTTTGTTAATAAATTAAAGGCTCTGAAATTTTCGAATTATGAGGTGGTTTTCAATTAACATACTGACAGAATTTGGTGCCTAACACCTTACACGATTTTTCCAATTATAGCTCAAAATCTTATATTTACAGTGCCATTAGGGAGTGAAACGTCCAAAAAGAGTCATTTTTGTCACCAGTCATTATGGTAAGGGTACAGAAAGACTGGAGATAGCCATTATTTTCTTAGTTTCTTTCTTTAAAGGGTGGCGCTATAAAACACTACAGCATAGAGACTAAAACCAGAGCAACGACAACAGTGTGAGATTTGCCAAATTGTCACACGCAACCGCTGAAATACAGCCTCTTGATAATTTTACTCTAAATTAATAACAATAAAAAAAGCAGTATGTTAATTTATAAGATGTCACTGGTCTAACATTACTCAAAATGCTGTGACGCCATCACTTTTAATAACCACATCACATGAAAACATGAAAACAATGCAAGCGAACCAGGACCCACTTGTACGAAGCCCTGTTAAAGTTACGAACATGTAGCTGCTATGGCCACGTAATGCCTACAGTGTTGGTTGCAATGGTAGTTACGTGCACATAACATTAAGAGGGCTTCGTGCAAGTGGACCCTGGCTTCGGTGGTGTCCACCATCCGAATACTGGATACACCAAAGAGGAATATAATGTAAAAAATATTGGTAACGTTAGAGAGAACATCGTACATTTAAATATTCATTTTGCAAGGGTTTATTTTTACTGGCCACATTTATAGCTTTAATGGTAAAGACGAAAACAGACCCTAAGGAGGAAAAATCAGTGTTAACGAATGCTTTTACATTGTGCTGGTGTTAAAGTTATCTAAAGAACATATGAACCCAAGTGTTTGGTCGTTTTTGTAACTGAAGGTTATTCATACCTACCCCAATCTCTTTTAACATGTTGACATCCTCCTTGTACTTATGGTAACTATCACAGGCCACGTCGCCAGTGTCTCCTTGGTATATGTTACCCGGCGTGTGGGCAAATCGGTCCCAGATAGATTCACCTTTCCCTGGAAAAACAATACAGAACACAGGGAACACATGTAGTTACTGGATCAAACCATTGGTTTAACTGTTTTAGAAACGTACAGTGTAGTCTGTCTCTCTAATAAACAGTAAAACTATTTACAGGTGCGTAAATGTGTATGGAACTAAGCAAATCTGAACCACTGTTTGAACTCATCCCTTCAGAAAAGAAATTTTACACCAGCTACAAATGATACACCGAGTACGATTCTCAGTGCTCTCAAGACACGACCCTCTCGCATGACAGACAGACTCAAATTCCGTATGCTGATTTTAGGTCAGATGTTCTTAAATATATTCACCGCCTTTGACGTAGTGGATGGAACTTACAGGTGTGTAATTCACCATGCCATTACTTTTTGTTCTTGCTCACAATGCGTTCTTGAAACCTGTTACACTGACTTGTCTGAGGTCTTTTCAGTCAGGAAGTTTTCTGGGGCATTTTGAAGTCGCTGTCACAGGGATCATTGCTACGATCAGTTGTAAATCCTACAACTGACGTTCTTTTACTTTACTGTAAAAAAATCCGTAAATAATGCCTGTAAATTCCACAAAAGCAATGTAGGCTGATTAACTCATTCACTCATTTGTTGCATGCATGCCACGATGCGGTAAACTGAGTCACTGAGTCGTCTCCTAACATTAGCGCACTTTTAACCGTTTTCAGCAACATACGAACGGTCATGGGTTTCATGCTGGCTCCCTCTCAGGCCCTGCGTGGGAAGGTCTACCAGGAACCTGCTGATGGCCGTGGGTTTTCCCCGGGCTCTGCCTGATTTTCTCCCACCATAATTCTCTGCGCCTTCGTATAAATGAAATATTCTCGAGTACGGCGTACAACACCAATAAAATAAACAATTTTTGAGAAATGTCAAGTCAAAAAACTCCACGCTTAACCTTCTTAAAAACATTATGAGAAATGCTCGAAATGTTGCAACCTCCCCATTAAGGAAATGTATGGAAACCAGGCCTTACCATCTGTGTTCCAGGCCCCTTCCACCTGATAAGCTGCCGTGGCCGACGCCCACGCGAACCCTTTTGGAAAGGTCCCGTAGTACAAATCTGCAGCAACGGTGCCGAAACAGAGTGACGATATCAAACACGCCAAGATGTTCATGATGTTCAGTTTGGAAATCAACAACTGGTTCCTGTGCATTATACCACGCTAGTGGCGTGCTTTCGTCGAGTCATTCTTGCACCTGTTCAATTCTCTTACTCGCTTATCTGTACGATATCTGTACGATATCTGTCTGGCGAGCAAAAGTAGAATAGCCTGGATTCTCCAGACTCTGCAAGTCTGCGTCACAAATGGCCGCGTGAAGGTAGTCCAGATGAGGACCCCATAAAAACTTACACAGTCATGAGGCCAAACCCATCAAGCCACATATCAGTAAAGATCAATACACGCCGTACCAAAAAGGAATTTCATTTAGCACTGCATCCCACTTTTATTTTGACATATTTACAATGGAGCTGTGAAAATAGTTATTACATGAGTTTATCCCATGTTTACTTGAAAATATGTCCATTGTGTTGAATCTGACAGCCACGTTCGACATATGAAAAGTTGCACCCAAGGCACTAAACAATCTGGATACTGATTTCATTAATTTGCCTGGAACATTCCGTGCGTCTTTCCGTCATAACTGTAAACTGTGGACTGCTTTTTTTCGCATAGAATCGACGACGAGAAATTTCAGTCATTTCGTTCACGAAATGAATTCATTACTTGGCTAAACATTGACTGCTGTGTTGGAAACACGTAGACTAGTGAGAAAAACAATCCACTGGGTACGTATAATGTTTAACAAATGAGTTCAGATGGATATTTTTCTTCTCCTCTGCTTATGAATGTTCCATGTAGAAGATGTCATGCTTTATAAATAAGAATTTAACCTGTCCAAACAGTAGACAGTTCTTGCACAACTGTGCTTTTATAAAAAAATTTATTTCGTCCCTGCCCTTGCCACCGGGCGATTATTTGCCCACAACTCTTCTGCTTTCTCCACTCTTAATGTGAACATCATTTCGTATAGCATTAAACAAAATATAAGACTACAGAACAGAGAGTAAAACCAGTGACGGCAGTGATAGATTGCAAATGGTCGAATGTAACCAGTGACATACGCTTCCTGTTAGTTAGGAAATTATTCTGAATGTTCATGTAAATGCATAAACAATATCAGCTTACAAGTCTTCTAGCAATATGGCTTAAGCAAAATTAAGAAAAAAACCCTCTCTATCCTCTCTACCACCATCAAAGATATGAAGCCAGTGCAACTGCACTGGTAATCATGTTCAGGAAAGGCAAGTTGTCTCCCTTGGAATGATCAGGCCTTTGCTGACACTTAGTTTGTGTGACGATGGCGACAATAACTTTCTTGGCAACACATTGTAAAAAAACATGACATCAACCAATGACTCTCGCAGAAATGTCTAAAGGTCTTAAATTAAGTACATGTTTTACAACAACATGTTTGACAGAAGCTGTCTGTTTTACATACACATATATGCCAGTCTCGTTTGAAAAGTACGGCTCCGTCATCAGCTCAGTTCCGAGGTACTAGCAAGATCGGGTAAGCAAAATGTTCATTAGTACGTCTGAAAGCATGTACCAAATGTTCATATAACTACTCGGTATATGTACGCAGTACAGATCCGGACTTGGCTTCACTTTTGGATGTTGATTAGATCCTCCTGATATAAAAGACTACAGCACAGAGAGTATAATGGTCACACACTTACCGGTGAAATCCGGTCTCTTGCAAATTAGTCCACATAGGGTTTTATTGTAACTGTTGAAGTAAGTGTTCTAAGAAGTAACAGCCCTCACACGCTCCTAGCCGGATGGCTTAAACAGATTTAGATTTTAAAAACTGCTGTGATGCTAAATGCAATGCACTAGACGTCGCTGTTTAAATGTTCTTCCAGCTATCCTGATAGGATCCTTCACAGCTGACAGATGACCTACATTAAATCCCATCAAATGAATTGAAATTTTATATAAATCTAAATGAGAATTTGACTTTTGATAGCGTTTTACCAGTGCAACAATTGAACTGTTGTTGATAATACGCACACTATTTCCAAAAGCCGATGGTTAATGGCATGGCTTAGAAATGTGATGTTACCACAACAAAGTTATGTCCCTTCGTGACGTGACGTTGCCGCTTTACGGTAGGTATGCACAATATACTTGAAAACAAAAAATAAAAAAGATAGGAAAGAAAACTTCCGAAATGTGTTCATCTGCTATCCTGGATATCATTTTGGGCAGCAGAAACCAAATTCCGACTGTCGATTCTTCTGAACAAATAAGCTCCCATGTTAAAGGATAGCGAATTGAGCCTACAATGCCGTAAAACGGCTTCGTCACTTCGCAAAGTCTTGTCGCTGTGTTGTCCTAACGGCTTAACTCGAAACCTGCTGTACTATGAAAAATTGATACAAGACACCGAAATTGGATTCAGCCTCGTCCATTATGCACACATAGATTTCGTGAGAAAAATATCATCGAGGTCACGCATTTCCACGCATTGATTATTGTCTGCTTCCGTATGGGGGTATGACCTTGTAAGTATTAATGCTTAACGGTAATGGGATGCTGAGCTATAAGCTTCATCGCTTGGACATTTATCTAGGGAACTTTGCCTATTAAAGAGATACAGGAGTACACTTTATATATATATATATATATATATATATATATATATATATATATATATATATATATATATGTATGTATGTATGTACGATGTATGTATTTATGTAAGTGGAATCCTGTATGTATGTATGTATGTATCTATATCTATATCTATCTATCAATATATCTATATCTATATATATATATATATATATCTATCCATATATATCTATATGTCTATATATATATATATATCTATCTATCTATCTATCTATCTATCTATCTGTAAAGTGTACTCCTGTATCTCTTTAATAGGCCAAGTTCTCTAGATAATTGTTCAAGCAATGAGGCTTTTAGCTCAGTATCCCATTACTGTTAAGCATTAATGCGTACACCGTCATATCCCCAGACGGAAGATGACAATAATCAATGCGTGGAAATATCATCCACACTTACATAAATAAATGCAAGACAACAAAGGCCTTAGACATTATGGTATACTTTAATGTATCGTCGAATATTTTACTATACAAACAACACTGCATGACTGTACAAGATAAAATACAATGTAATACTGAACAAGGATATTCGCAGAAATACAGTATATTTTTAGTTCTGATCTCTATATTGGCGCCTGTGCACGTTGAATGTTTCCATTTTTTGTTTTTCTAAACCTACCAGGAAAACATTGTAACTGTCTTCACTAAGATTGTAAACTGAACTGAATTCTTTTCTTTTTTTTGTCCTGATTGTTACACAGTTGCTCCCCTTGTGCTGGCTTGAAACTAAAATACAGAACTACAGATGTGTTGCACTTGTCCTGCCTCACACTTACCCATGACTACTGTCACGTAAGAAGGCTAAAAAGAACTCTGACGCCAACTAAGAGAATGACTTTTCGCACTAAGCATTAAATACATCATAAAATAATATATATTTTAATCACTCGTGGGAAGCTAAAATGGTTTCGAATGTTGACAACGTTCAATTAACATGTCGCTGTGTACATGTTACATATGGCTTCTAGGGAAAAAACGAAAATGTAATCAATAAATGTATTTATGGTTGCAATTTAAAATTATGTTTATCTTCGAGTCATTTTTAAGAATTTATGTTGAGTGTTCCACATTGGAACAGGTGGTGTTTTCACCATACGAATTTCTCTGGAGGCAGGGTTGGAAATTACGAGATCATACAAAAGTAGAAACTCTTATTCCTTTGAAAGATATCAACCATGAGAGAAAAACAGCTCTCTCCGGAAACAACCGAGACGTGCACATGTAAAACATCATGTCCCCTTTGTCCAAAACCGTAGTTCTTTAATAACGTACAAATGATTCCGTTGTGTCAGTGTCACGAGGTTCATCAGGTACATGGCAAAAAGCAGTGATTTTTCCATGAAACCTTAGCGTAGTCACATAAGTGAAATATTCTAGAATATGTCGTTCAACCCCAATCAAATAAATAAAATAAAACATCAACAAAATGCTCGTGTAAAATTGGATTCCTTATGTACATCATCACCAGGACCAGAAATTTACAGCCAAATTGCATATATAGACGCTAACAATGCCGATTACGCATAATGTCTGCAATTCCGGCATTGTATGTTTATAAAAATCAGAGCACATTTATTTACAAACTCCAGTCAAAGTTAACACGGACATTTCTTCCCGCTTATGAGGTAGATGAACTGGGTGATTTGTTTTTCGGCACTATACTTCTGGACGAACTGTCTTTCCCTTTAGCGTTCCAAGGATGCTCGGCTTCTGGAGACAGCGTGGTGGGACGGTTGGTAGATGACGTCACTGTTCCATTCGCCGCTGTTGTAATCGTTGTCATCGTAACAGGAAGTGACGTTTTCTCTGATGAAATATTCTTAATTTTATTCGAAACTGTGTTTTCTTCCGTTGGGACTGTCTTTTGCACCGGCGGAAGAGTTTTAAACGAAGGACGTACAAATTCTCTCCTAGAATGCTTGGCCTTCTTTCTTGATGGTACTACTTTCTGTCGCGAATGTGCAATTTCTTGTGCGGTGGCTTTACTTTTTACTGACATTTTCTCGAATTTGGGATACAGATTCTTTGCATTTCTAGCGGCAGCACTTCTTGTCAGCCAGTGTTTTTGTCTTACGACAGCCTTCGCGACGTCGTCCTCTGTTGATTTAGCCTTCCACCATGGACGTTTCGCCGATCTTGACTTGCCACCAGCGGCATCAGATTTCCACCAATGGCGTCGTACTACTTGCACATTGGCCACCTGGGATCCGAATGGGTTGCACGAGGCAGGGGCTGATTCAGGTTTGACACAGTATTGCAGGACTTCATTAAAAACTTGAACTGAAAGAAAAATAAAGATATATGCTACCGTTCAATTGGGTTTTGACCATTTGTTGAAACATTTTCCCTGGTACTTGCAAAACAACACAAACATGGTATTGTAAAATGACTGACGACTGTTGAACAACATGAGACCTTCATGGAAATTTATTTTGCTTGTTTCGCTGGGAATTTATTTTCACACAAAAGAAATTGTTTCTTTTCAGGTCACTGCCAGGGGCAACTATTTACAAACACGTAGTATTTTAAGGAGTCGTGGAGGTAAATCCATACTTACACCCTTCGCACTTTTGTGTACCATAGAAGCGTCCGTTAGCGCAGGTGAAGAAATACTGGCACGGCAAACCGGTTTGTGGATCCATGTAGTCCTTCACGGCAATTTTCCCAAACGGCGGCCCGTAGTCACGGCACTCTCGCCTGTAGCTCCGACCACAGGGCGTGTCAACGGAACTGGCACTGAGGGGAAACGGAATGGCATGTATTAGCTGCTGACAACTAACGAGCAATTAAGATTTAATGGCAACAAAAAAAAAAGATTAAAAGTGTGACTAGTGGAAGAGTGTGACTGGAGTATATTGGAATAGCATAAGGAACACTGACAACACATGATTTATTTTATTTCATTGGTGTTTGATGTCGGTTTAAATTATTGTTGACTTATATATCGTCAGCCAGTTTTGCGGATTGAAGAAACGGAAGTGTACGAACTGTCGAACCTTTCCAGGTGTGGTAAATGGACTTTCAACCATAGAAGGAGCTGCAATTTCGGTAGCACCTATGAGAATTTCATAGAAGTACGTGAAAGATCCCGTAAACGATCATAAAATCGCCATCAAGGAGTTAACAACTTCCTGTTTTCGCCGATAGTCAAGATGAGGCGGATTTTCGGTAAACAGATTTTCGTCGTATGTATATTCATCTGATGATTGAAAAAAACTGATGGAAATTTTTCAAAGAGAAACAACTAAATTTATTCTGACTCAAACAACCAAACATATTATGTTCTAGTCATTCAATTGTTCAGGCAAGTCCAGCGCCTGCTGGCTTCCTCTCCGTCCGTACGTGGAAAGATCCGTCAGCAACCTGCAGATGGTCCTGGGTTTCGCCGGGCTCTGCCCGGTTTCTTTCCACCATGATGCTGGCCGCCGTCGAATGAGTGAAATATTTTTAAGTACGGCTTAAAACACCAATTAGATAAATAAATAAATAAATTGTTCAGTCAACTAGACCAATTACTTACATCCGTCGGCTCAAAAAAGTGTTTATAATCTATCAGAAAATCGAACGGTTCGATGATTCAATGACTACATGAATTCATTAGTTCATCCGATTCATTAATTAAAACTGTTCATCCATTTTCCACTTACTGTTCACACTTCTTTGACAGCTCGTTATACACCATCCCCCAGCCACACTCCACATAGGCACTGGACCCATCCTCCCGGCACTCGTGATACGCCTTGCAGCCCCACATCCGGGTTCCCGCGGGCACTCCGGTACAGTCCACGTTGCTGGGTGCCACCTGTGCCCTGCAGGCAGCTGTGAGGGGAAAAGAGGATTATCACGTCACAGAGAGAGGTATACAGATGACTTTTGTTGTATTTACGTGGTTATCGTGGGTAAAACCACCGAACTTTGGCTAGTTACTGACGAACTGTCTCGACGTACCGATATGTTTACCATATCGATGGAAGACTGGGTGTTTATAACAAACCTTTCGACAGCGCGAACGGCCAAGGCCTTTCGAGAGATGAAGCATTGGACCAGTGATAGTAAGACTATGTCATCAAAAGATAAGAGTCAGTGTTCAAGTAATCAACGTACATCTACAGGACATGGTAACCACGAAAAATATTACAAAATACATTGTATGTCATATACTAAGTTTAAAACACAGTTTAGGAAACGATGTAGTTCGACACGTGTTTGCTGTGTTATAGCTGAAAAGCCCAATTAAACTGTACAGGCAAATCGTGTTTGTCAGTACTGTTATGTACATGTACACTGTTAGAAAAGTCATTTTTTACCACTCTAACAACGGTATTTCTACGAACAGTTTTACCACTACAGTCGCATTAGTGCTAAAACATCTGTAATAGGACAAACACCTGTTCTGTGTGGGGTACAAATATTATTTCACACCATTGTATATTCAGCAATTATGAACGATTGTATAGTGAAAACACATTTTAGACCTAATTTTACGAAAATTTCATGAGTGTAGCAAAGCACCTAAATGAATTCAATCCAAGTTGTGAACTCTTTCTGTTCTTTTATGTAACATAAACGTCACACTGTTTCCACATAATTGCCATCCCAAAGTGAACAGGTAGTTCGCAAACACCACATTTTATCAGGACATAATGATGTGTTCTTTCTTTTTTTGTGAAACTTTTTCCCCATTCCAAATATGGACTCCATGTACTGATTCTATATACTAGGCACGACGTCCAGATAAGCGCATTTAAATTCGTGACGAAAACAAAGGAGTACTTCTCTGCGTCATGTTACATGTCTCTTTTAATATACACGTGTGTGTTATCTTTTCTGTAGGGGTTAGGTTCAAATGATTACGTGACTGTGGGAAATGGAACGTTGTGACCGATTGCAGAGAGACCTCACTGTTGGCAGATAACCAGTGCTATACGTGCGACGGATAATGGCTTAGCGTTTTGGTGATTGTTTTCGTTAAACGGGTACCGGGCGGCCTGAAAGACTGGGAGGTAACTGATGTCATTTTGGTCGCATCATGATGTCACATACAAAACATGTGAAGGCAGAGATTCAACAACAACCCAGCTCCAAATACGTCACTGTTTACAGATAACGAGTTTTATACATGTGTGCACGACGGATAATGAGCTAGCGTTTTGTGGGTGTTTTAGTTGAATGGGTACCTGTTGACCTAAAAGGACTGGGAGGTAACTGATGTCAGTTTAGTCTCACGGTGACATCCCGTATAAAATACATAGGGGCCAAAATTCAACAGCACCCAAATAAAGTACGGGAACCAATGTTCATAATGTTGTTTACATGTGAAGCATGATAAAAATGTCTAGTCAAACACTAAAATGGAAATCTGAAACCATCTAATAAAGACACCTTTTATTTATTTATTCATTTAATTGATGTTTTACGCCGTACTCAGGAATATTTCACATATACGACGGCGGCCAGCATTGTGGTGGGAGGAAACCGGGCAGAGCCTAGGGGAAAACCCCCCTTCCATCAGCAGGTTACTGAGGGACCTTTCCACGTGCGGCCGGAGAGGAAGCCAGCATGAACTGGACTTGAACTCACAGCGGCCACATTGGAGAGAGGCACGGGGTCATAACCCCGCACTGAAGTGCTTACTCCTTCGGCCAAGATACCCTGTAAGACAGAAGCATTAAAGGGAAGATTGGAAAACGCCAAGGTGGGAATGTGAAAACATGATCCCTCGTCGCACATTCACTAGCGGGATTAATCCCTGAAGTCACAATAGGGCAGTCGAATCCCCAGTCACCACAGGAGGGATGTTATCAGTCACACCCGATCATTTATTACAAAGACACCACAGTTTAAAGATACACTGACAAGAAATCTGAAGAGAGTAGCTACGTTACACCAAATAATTATTTAAAATGTAACGATTTTATCCACTTGCATAGTATGTTCAAAACCGTTATCCTGAACAAAGCATAGGCTGACTTTGACAGTTTGGGTAATATAACAGACTACAGCATAGAGAGTAAAAAATGCCGAACGACGACAGTGTGATAGTTGGCAAATAGTGAGACCTTACCAGTAAAAACCGGCCTCTAGTCATTTCACCTCAGTTAGGGTTTTATTCTAACTGCTCATGCAAGGATTTCAGAAGTAATAACTTACACGCACCGGCGATTAACACCGCTGTGATCTCTGATAAATTAATCGCTGTGGCACATTTGGCAAATAAAGAATGTCCAAGATCGCGCCCGGTGAATTAATTTAGGAATGTAACTTCCCTAGACTAACCCTACCATAAATCCTTTTGGACGAACCCCGCTCTAAAATCGACTGGACTACGCTTAGCGCCGTACATTTTCGATTAACCCCAGCGTTAAGCGTTTTGTATTAAAACTAGCCTAAATCCGTTCGGATTAACCCTAACCAAAACCCCTTTTACATTATCCTTATCATTCGGACGAGGCTGAACGAGAATCAGGGAGATGACTGGGTTAAACAAACATTTCTTGTGTGACAATGACATGCAACAAGTTTAGCACGCTGTCAGCTTAGCATTCTTTCCCATATGAAAGCAACGTGAATCAAACACACTGGGTAACATTTTAAGGCCTAGAATTAAGTTGCTTATTGCGCAGTACATGGAGTTTGATTTGAATGTGGAAGACGCTAAAATGTGAAGGCGTGACACACATCAGCTGACTGAATGAAAGCAAATGTGTTTATAATGTTCTCAAGATCTATGTGAGGAATATCCACCGGCATCTAGTCAAACGAAAGTTGATTTGGTGATCTTACCAGCATGCAACATTGGAGAAATGTAACGTTGTTAACTGGAAGCTTGACTCTACGCGCTGTTAGTGACGCTATTTCGCTTGTACAAATCACCTCAAGCCATAAACGGGTTATCAAACCACACTTCAGGCCAAATACAACACGTCATCTTAGAACTTTAATGGCCTGTCTATGTAATGCACAGCTTATACAGTCATATATGTTTAAGGTATTGCCAAGCACTATGTCTGTAATGGCAGGATTGGTCGCTAACAATAGGACAACAGGTAGTGCCAATACCTTGGATAGAGATAAGAGAAAAGTTCCTTTGGCCGCGGCAGAGGGCTCGGAAGACATAAGCATCAGGGACACCAGAATTGCGATGCACTGTATGTGGTGATAAGGTGTCCATGCCACTTACATATAGTACCAGGGGCACAAACAGAACTAAATTGACTGGAGCAATACCATGGATCTACGGTTCAAATCTGATGTTCGCCTGTATCAAAAAGCGAATAAGGGACATGTAATAAGTGCTAATCGATAATGGCCCATTTTGACACAACTGTAATTGTATGCCACGAACAGTGATGAAAGACACATGTCCAAAGGCGTGATGCTCTAAAGCATAGAAAATCGAAAAATTTCCGGAGCGCAAAAAAAAAAGGAAAAAAAATACTGTGTACAAATGTTAAATATAACGAAAACACAGCATTTTGAGTAATTCTACTTCATTCTACTTAAGCCATGATGTTGGGGGCACTGTCGACTCTGCCCTGGTTGTACTCTCTATGCTGTAGTCTCTTACAAAGTAATTATTAAATGGCGAAAACTTTTTTTGATTTACTCCGTTATGAGGAGAATTCTACACCGCCTTCGCTATAATTATATAATAATTAGAAAATGCTAATAATGTTTTATGGTGTAGTTATGTACAATCTTACGCAATAACAAAATGGTTATACACACTCACCTAGCTGCAACGACAACACAGATAAAGTTACTCTCCAAATGTGAGCCATTGTCCCGTATTTCCAAAAGTCGTGCTGAGAGTCAGTTGTCCCTCGAATTTATAGCGGCTTGAGAAAACGCGCAGCCCAGTCAAAATCAACAGGATTAATCCATGCCGAAAAAATCTCCTCTAAGAAATAAAGGATATCAACCGGGGCTTGGGAAACTGAAACTATTGGATGGTGAGCAGACGACAGGCAATCGGGTATGTACACACACGGACCGGATGATCGCTGTGCTGACGATCGTGTGTTATGGGTCAAACTTCACGGAGAACAGGCGAAGAGAAAAAATGGGAGAGGGGTCGGGTGGGGGGGGGGCACGGGGAAGATTGACACAGACAAGATTCTGTTGTGTGACTTTCTCCCCTTCACATCACTCTCGGATCAACAATGAAAGGATTTTCCTCTCCAGCTTAATTCGAAAGTTTTTTGCCGTCAGTCTGAAGCACGGGCGATGCAAAATGTCGACGTTATTTTGGCTGATGCAGGCTAAATCTGTGGTTTCCCTGGTGGAACATGTAAATGAAACACAGGCGTGCAACAGGTCGAGCAGACAGACTTACTGAGAGCGAAATTAAAACAATTCGAGTACAAATGTATAACGGCCATCTTTCTAAAGCACATGTAAGTTTGCTCAGTGGGGCTGAGTGTTATGGTTGTCAGTAATACGGCTTGACTGAGGTTCGAAACTTCGAGTTTTACTCTGTTTTATTCACTTTTTATTTCAAGGATACAAAATCTACTGTGTGCATAAAAATTCAAAACTAATCCAAACGCGCTGACCTTTAAGTTGTCACGTTTGCTTCCTTGCTTTGTCCTCCAAAACACGCATTTTGTCAACCGAGGTATGATACTTTCATAGTTTTGTTTTGTAACAAAAAAAAATTGCTTCTGAAAGTTAATACTCATATGGCATTAACAGGATGTCAGGAAACTCAATTGCTTAATTCCTGCTACAAAAAAAATTTAATGTCGAAGTTTGAGGGGTTTGAAATCCAGGGATTTACACTATATGAACAGTTTTAAACGAACATGCCTTGGAAAGACGAGATGAGCAAACAAAACATACGAAGCATATTGCTGATTTTCCTCTTTTTGTCTCAAACCGCAAACAAGCTGTGAAAGTGTTGTGTCTGATTTGTGTATTGATATTGTCTCTAAGAACCTGGTGTATATGTGCACAACATACATTGGAAAGTGGATGTATTTGTGTGAACGAGAGGATGGGGAAGAGGCGGAGTTTGGGGGGGGGGGACGTCGAGAGGGTTACGTAACACAAGACACAGGGCAAAGCAGACAAACAAAACACTCTCTTTACGCCTTATAAATCTGAGGTATATAGGAAATTTATGGAAATCTTGTGCATCACTGACAGTCTTCTTGGAGTAAGTATCAGTATATGTAATGAATAGGTAATTAATTTTGGAAAGTAGTATGACATTCCCTTTATGCTTCACGACTGGTATGCGACATCGCCTGCATTTACCGAAAAATTAAGATAAATGTCACATACTGACGATTTTGATTTACCGAGGTCTATCAGTAGTTTCTTGAAAACCAATGTCTTCCTGCTACCAGGAAGACCTTTTCCACAAACAGCCTTATTACTGAGAGGATTATCACACTCAAGCAATGCAGCTGAGCTTGGCTGCCACATCATTGAACCTTTATTATTTATTGACTTCCTTGATTGGTATTTTACGCCGCACTCAGGAATATTTCACTTATACGACGGCGGCCAACATTGTGGTGGAACGAAACCGGGCACAGCAGGTTTGCTGGTGGACCTTCCCACGTACGACCGGAGAGGAAGTCAACACGAATTGGACTTTAACTCATCGGTGAGAGGCTCAAGAGTCATTACGCTACGCTAACCCCCAACGGAGGCCCCGTACCCGTATTAAGACGTCGTAAAAGAGCGCTTGCTTTCTTTACTGAGTCGCTAATCATAATATTAGGTCAAAATATACACGCATTTTGGCGGTCGAATTGTAACTTTTGCAGAATAAGTTATATCATTCTATGGATCTTTCGATTGTTCATCATTGAACTCAATTTATTTACTCGACATGTTTTATTTGCTGTTGTATTTGCACCCAAATGCGATGTGATACGCTTTTTCTGTCTACATAAATAGGCGAGACAGACACGGACAATTTTAATGGTTTATAGGGAATGTCAGAAGAGGCGTTTCGCTCTTCGAATCAGGGACAATATTTGCGCAATACCGAACATTTGTTCATTGTCTCACACATCGAAAACAGACTTACGTAGATATACGGTCCATTTCACACTGGAATAATAGCTCCCAAATGTGTGGATTTTCATGTATTGAATTTGAAGGCGAATAACACTAATACAACATTGACTTTATGGATATAACTTCGCCCCAACAGTAATGAAAAAATGAATTATTTTACCTTTTGAAAACTTCATCCTGTTTATGTATGAATGGCTCAATAACTTTTACAGAAATCTCGGGGTACACAATTAACATGATTGTAAAAGTTCAAATCAGTAAGGTATACAGAAAATTATTCATTCACGCCATGTCTCAACAATCGTCAAGACACACCAACACCGTGTATTTCACATGACATGCAGTTGAATCTGTTTGGGGAGCAATTTGAAATTTGTGCACTAGCTTTTAAGAAATTTTCTTATACGACTGGTTAACCAATAAATAAAATCTGTCAGTATATTGCGTCTTTCATCAAAAATCTTATTGTTGAATATTGAATGTTAAGAGCTGTTGCCTCATATATATGCACTACGCCCCATAGTTTAATACTGTACAGGCCAGTTATCTGGGCAACTACAAGGATGCTATTATGTTCACATAATGTAATTCTCACAATCATTCATGTGTCAGCTTACCATGTTTTTAAATGTCTTGAATACTTGTAATTCTCCCATCCCAGCTATATCTATGAAGGCCTGTATGTATCTTTGTTGTAGATATTTCCTGACCATGACACCAGCTAAGCAGATTGAATATATGATGACTCCAGTATTCGGAGACAGCTTCCTTCTGCTAAACTGATCTGTGGAGCCATTGAACTTAAAGTTCAGAATACGACAATGATACGTTATACGTGTTATGTATCAGTTACCATCACACTGACCCCATATATGGTGGGCATCTGAGCGGCTAGAATGCCGGGTTGACAGAGGTTCACCTATCCGGCCGGGAAATGAGGTATCGAGAGGAGAGCGCCGAGGCTGTTACCGTTGATTTCCCGAACAAACTCCGCTAACACGGAAAACAAACAACGAGCCCGAGTCAAAGGGACAGTTATTAAGCTGTCCGAAAACGGCGGTTGTATTACTGTAACACAGTCTTGCATATAATTTGGTTAAACAGGCCATCCACAGTGAAAACTTAACCGTGTATACACGCCATTGGACAAAAGAAGGAAGAAATACAAATCAAAGTACCTCAATCGAGGGAAATAAAACACAAAGAAGTATTAGGTAACAGAGTTGTTTTCAATTTTATTACTCTCCTTTGAGAAGCCTATCTTTTCTCTGTGGTATCCAGTCAATTGATTTCAGATATGTAGGCAGATATTTCACAGGATATTAATACGGTGGATTGTGTGGTATGCGAGTATTGGGGGTTTTTTATGTAGGGAAAAGCTGATTATAATATAAAAACTATTCGTCATTAGGAGGTAAAACCCAGAGCAGCCACGGCATTGCGGTATTCAGGATCGGTGAAAGCAGGCTCTTTCGTCTTTCATTTAAATTGGTGTTTTATTCTAGATTTTCATGTCAGTGCTTAAATGGTAGATACCTTAACAGTCTCTAGTACAATGACTTGAACAGGCCACTCGATTAAAAATATGTACCACAAACATGCGTATCGTATTTAATTGAAAAATGTCTTACTTATTTATACTTATGAGCTATCATTACTGAAAAATAAAGTATTGGGTTCCTCTCGTACATGTTGTTTGATTACACAGCACCTGCCTCTATGTTCATATAGCACTGTCATTGTTTGGGTCCGAGCTTAGAAGTCTTCATATGCTTAATTAACGCAAAATATTAGTTTCTTCCGTGAGAATTTTTTAAGCTGTCTGAAACCATCGCTAAAATCTTACTAAAAATTATTTCTCTGCATTTCTAGCCTGCAAAGCTTTCAGGAAAATTGTACCAAAAAGTTGGCGGTGACTAATATCATGGCCCACTTTCATAAAGCTCCATACAACCAATGTTGGTCGCTGTGAGTTCAAGTCCAGTCCAGCTCAAGCTGGCTTCATCTCCGGCCGTACGTGGGAAGGTCTACCAGCAACGTGCGGATGGTTGTGGGTTTCTCCCGGGCTGTGTCCGGTTTCCTCCCACCATAATGCTGGCCGCCGTCATATAAGTGAAATATTCTTGAGTAAGGCGAAAAGCACCAAGCAAATAAATAAATAAATAAATAAAGCTCCATACGTCAAGTTTACTTGCGCAAATTTCGTATAAGGAAAATGATTTACAAATACACTTACCGTACATTCAATACGTAAATGTACGAAGCTTTATGAAATATGGGCTCAGGTTCCGAAGCGCAGTTTCGCCATCATGAAAAAAGCACATCTTAATTTAGAGGCAGTCTCTGGTATGTACCAAAATGGTATACGATTTGGATTTGTTTTATTCATCCGCCTAGAACTTTCATTGCGTCTTTTCGTCATTACTGAAAACTGTTCAGTAGTATTTGGTGGTTTGTGTTATTTGTCGTTTTTATAAACGGTTATTAACCTGGAATGCTCATCTTGTCTGACGGCTGATATACGAATGTCAGATTCGACACCTAGGTTCTGATACATTTTCTGGCAATAGTTAGGCTGAGTGTAAATGCTAATCATATATAAATATACCACATTTTTATTTACTTAAACAGCATCGGCACAAAGTTAAACAAGATAGCTATTTAACCGGATGGAATTCGTCAGGATACGGTCCAGGAAGTTTCCAAGAAATATTTGAAACACTCCTTCGTCTCATCCCGACCGTGATGTTGAATGCCAAATGGTAAACTCGGCCAAGAGATAAATGTTGTTAAATCATGTGGTTACCTGTGTCATACAGCCAAAGAAACTTGTGGATGATGTAACTATATGCTGTAAAAACATCGTGTGTTCACATCATTTATTCGTTTTATTTATAATATTTATACCTAACAATGAAAATCACTGGATCTAAGGCTGCTGAATCAGCATTATTTCGATGCGTCAGCCAGTGTGTGAGTTTGTCACAAAAGATCACGTGTTTGGAATTGGCGTTGTCAGTGTTTTATTTCTCAAGGCTTTTTCGTGTATTTCCCAAGCCGCGTTATTTCATTCCGTACATGTACAGATATTCCAAGCATGCATGTCCGCTTGCAGCCAGATACATTGTTGCAATATTTGATATGCATATCGGTTTGCGCGATGGGCAGAAAAGGAAATGTGAACGTTTTTGCGAAATATTTGGCTTCGTAATGTCAACATATCCAACCCAGTTGTCATAACTTTTCTTCCTCAAATACTGACGTACATTTTGCTTCAAGCTGACAGATTGTATTGGGCGCTTGTCATGTTTAGACGCCGTGTTTCCTAAAAAGTATAGTAATAACATTCCCCAAATGTGGTGTACGGACGTCTTCCCTTAAGCGGACATCGTCGTGGATTGGAATCTTTTAGTATGCAAATCTTTTGAAAGAAGCAGACATTCGCATATAGCCTTGGTCAACCATAAACGAAGTTCCTGGTCAGTGATAGAAAAAAACGATTCCCCGAACAAGTTCAATATGATGAAAGACTACAGGATGGAGTCCTATTCCAATCGCAGAGCGTGCTGGTTCATCAGTGCTTGTAATCAGAACGTGTATCCCA
Source organism: Acanthopleura granulata (assembly GCA_016165875.1). Classification (NCBI taxonomy): domain Eukaryota; kingdom Metazoa; phylum Mollusca; class Polyplacophora; order Chitonida; family Chitonidae; genus Acanthopleura; species Acanthopleura granulata. Next base: position 2,886,786 of record JABBOT010000009.1, on the reverse strand, counting down.
ATTTAACTCTGGTTACTTCTGTTCATATATCCAATGGAGCGATGAAGACAACGCCAATTCCAAACCGTCAAGTACCAGCATTAATCTAGACTGGTTCTATTCAACAGCTGCCCAAAGTATTTTGGTTGACGGCTGGTTTCCACGGTTTCAAAACCTAGGTAAGACATGGAAAATCCAACTACGCTAGCGGCGACGGTGTGACAGAAATACGGCCTCTCATCCATTTACCTCAGTTGGGGTTTCATTCTAACTGTTCACTAAATGCGCAAATAATAGCAACTCACATTACCCACAAGCATCATAACAATCACAATATTAGGTAAAAACAAAAGAAATGTGGACTTAACTATATATAGCTGAGCTCAATTTTCAACTTTCCCTGTTACTGTATTAATCTGACCAACCACCGCTCTCTTTGCACTACATCTTCTCAGGATGATTAAGTCTGTTTTTAATATCTAAACCTTATGGGCTGTGACTTTAAGTCTATACGTTTGTCAGGTAGGTGGCGAAAAGTGGCGGCTTTCCCTGTACTCCCAACGGCTTCTATCAGTAATAAACCACCCGAAGTTTCATTCCCGAGTTTGGCGTGAAACCGCAAGCAAGGAAATCCATAGGAATGACGAAAGATGGCCCAGTTACACAAAAGCATTTCTGTTCATTCAGAGTTGAAAACTAAATAACAACGTTTTGTTCATTGTCTTAGAAAGATGCCATCAGCCTAGTTGCTCCCAGTGTAACACATATGTAACTATAAATAATTCAATCATTATCAAGCTTCAGCTATGGCTGTTTGAAACCAGTTTCTTAATTCATAAATATGGAATATACCTATGTATTTAGATGTAGTAAGCCCGATGACATCGTTTCTTTTGATTCTAGACACACATCCTGGTTATGATTATCTTAAACCAACCGCAGTTCCATAGGTAATTTACGTTCTCTGGCGGGCTGAAATGGGATGAGTAAACGTACTGAATTCCGAAACTGTGCTTCTCGTTTTATCGCTTAGTTGGTTAGCGCGAAAGCGCAGCGTAATGACCTAGAAGCCTCCCACTAATGCGGTAGCTGTGAGTTCAAGTCCAGCTCATGCTGGCTTCCTCTCCAGTCGTACGTGGGTAGGTTTGCCAGCAACCTCCGGATGGTTGTTTTCCTCCCACCATAATTGCTGGACGCCGTAGAGTATGTGAAATGTTCTTGAGTGCGGCGTTCAACACCAATCAAATAAATAAATAAAAAATAAATAAATCTTGGTATCGTATCGTTTGTTTCCAGATGCATATTTTCATTATTATTATCTTAAGTATCCTCCCGGATAGCGCGGTTGGTAGAGCGTTCGCAATCGGACGGGGAAGTCTGGGTTCGAACCTTGGTCGCGTCATACCAAATATTTTTTTTTAAAAAATTGGTACATCCTGCTTTCTCGCTAGGGGCTCAGGTGCTCCAGGTGTCAGTATAATGTGACTGGGTGAGGGGGCTTGTTGGTTGTCTTTGGCAAGTCGTCTCGGTGAAGCAGCACCAGATAAAAGATACGGTGGAAATCCGTCCTGCACCAAGGAGTCACCGCCTTCGTATAAGTGAAATATTCTTGAGTAGTCTTGAATGCTTAAACAATAAGCATTCATTATCTTAAGTAAAGGTCATTTCCATGGATATTTACGGTCTGGGGTGAAATCAGTCGTAAGCATTTCTGTTTTTATGTCTTTGTTTCTGTTTTAACAGGGGTTAAATGTACGTTTCAGACCACTGCGTAATGTTACATTTATTCTTCCGTTATATTAACTTGTTTTGGGTTCAATAGCTAAACATGTTTTGTTCTCCAAGGTCAGAAGCTTTCAGTCTTAAAGAGCGACTCCGAGGAGCAATAAAACAATCCAAATATTAGATGTTTTGCCATGGAATATTTGTTATTTATTGTAGGAGCTTTACGGAAGGCCAGAGGCCATTTCATGTCATATTTTGAGTGGCCTGTCATGATACATCCCCAGGTGACCTTAGCTCTGTTGTAAGGTTCAGTGTAACGCAGAGGTTTCCATCCGGTCTGCATCACGAACACCATGTTGGTCCCACACACAGCTATACCGGTGTGACTCTAGCCAGTTAGAAGTCAGCCGCCGACCCCACAAACAAGTCAACAAACCTTGGTGGCGTTAACGTCTTGCCTTCTACAATTCAACTCATCAACAATCCGCATCGATATCAGCCGCTTCTAATTTAGCTTCCGTGTCCGGATTTATAGATTGCGGATTAAGACGATGTTGTTACAAGTTTTAGCGACGATACGAGAGAATTCGGTTCAGCTTATCTTTCTAAGATTCTTAACCTTTTGTTCTACTTGATTTTGAAACAAGTATGTCAATACTATTTTTGTAAACGAACAATTGAAAAATAAAACTTTAACTGTATTTATTATCGTATTATTTAAATCATCGGTGCTATGAAATTATTTACCCTCAAATTAAAAAAAACACACACACTGCTTTTGAGATAACAGGGGTGTACTATTAGAGTTAGAGTAATTATTGAGAATAATGAAATGTAACGCCAGGTTGATTACCGTTTTGGAAATGTGAAATCCATACAGACAATCCAAACACGTGACAACTGGCTTATCTGATTAAAACTAATAATTATCCAAAGTTCATTAACAGAAAAATTAAAATTCTATCCTGCATTGGAGAGAGGTGCTTGAGATTTACGCTACAACAACCAGTTTATGTGACGAAGATGAGTATTTAAAGCCCAAACAATCGTCGAGCTAAAAAGCTGGTGCACAGTTAACATGCTAATCGCTTTAACAAACAAACAATTTTTTTTATTTACAAGCGATATAGCAGCATCAGTTAAATCCAACCGGTCAAGGCATGTGCTCATACGGTGCACATGCGCATGGGATGGCTCAACACCATCCTTACACCGAGGTCATTTTCAATATCACACTCATTTCTGTGTAGGTTACATTTGTTGTCGTTTGGTCAGAAACATTGCTAAATATTTGACAAAACGTTCGATAATACTCGATTCTGTCCCTGGTCAAACGAAAGAGAACCATTTAGTGCGGGTTTTACGTGGTGGTATTATGTAGCAAACATGCCTGTCATAGAATGCGCCAGCGATGTCGTAATCCGTGGCTTCTAGCCACAGATACACTCCTCAGAATCTACTGGGGTATAAACTTAAGCATGTCATCAGCCAATGTCTTCCGAAATAGCTCCAGAAAGCTTTCTGTTTGGAAAGCTGAGACCTTCACCAATTCATTAAATACTTTGGCTGATTTGTTGTTTGCGCTTGAAGCATCATTATACGTGGAAATAACAAACAAACCCACTGCCATCTAGCGCTCTCATTTTACCTCGGGGTAAAATGCCACTGAGTGCACAGTTCACTTCTCCCACCCTGTACGTTGTACAAAAGCCTTGTATATAATACAAGCAGAAAGGATTCCGTCACAGGGTGTCTGGTTTTCGCATGGATGTGACTTTAGATAAATGTCTGTGTTTAAGTTATATGTTTTCATTGTCCCTAAAGCCCTGTTAGCGGCGTCTCTGTGGATACTTGGATACTATCTCTAATTCCTTCGTGTACATTTTTTCTTATGGCCATATTGTCTGCTTTTCGTCTTTTGCCATATGCAAGGAGGCACGGATCAAGGCCGGAGATTTAATAAGTCAAATATTTGAACATTATGCTGCTATAACCTTCAAGACAAATCTGTCTGCCCAAATGGGACTACCGGTACACCCAAGGGACCGGTTCTTTTTATCTGCCTTATCTTTTTTAATATTGGAACCAGTCCATGTGTGGGTTGTCAATGCCAAACGAGTACAGTTGTCTCTAAAGCAAGACACGAGTAGAATCACACTGCAAACAGACATACGTCCACACAGTTTAAGCTTAGTGTCTGCATGGGTAAAGAAACAAACTTGTCTAAGAGTGACAGTGTAGAGCGAGGATATCATAATCAAACTGTATAAAGTAAAAAAAGCAGATAGCCATATACTCGGGTAAGTGGGATAAAAACGTGAAAAAATGAAGATTTTTTCATCCTATGAGCTGGTTGTCGGAAATTTCATTTATTTATTTATTTATTTATTTATTTATTTCAATGGTGTTTTACCTGTTTTTCGGCGGCCAGCATTATGGTTGGAGGAAAGCGGGCAGAGCCCGGGGGAAACCCACGACCATCAGCAGGTTGCTGACAATGCCTTATCACGTGCGTCATATTTATTTATGTTTAAAAGAAAAGACAACACTAGACCAAATGTATAAATGTATCGATAAAGAATCACATCATAGTTCAAAAAACGTCACTGTTTATTTTTGTGATGTAGGATAACCGAGATGTTGCAGTTCAAAGTAGGCAATAAACGCCCACTTGGAGAAATTTGAAAGCATCGCCATGCTCTCAATTATAGCCAGTCAAGTACGAGATATTTCTGCTACCCGATAAGACATTTGTTTCCGTTGTGACATTACCCGTTTCTAGTTCATCATTTTGCCGTGTGAGCGTAGTGTTAAATCAGCTGTTTTCCTTCTGATTACTAGAGAATTCCTATATAATTTAAATGCCGTTTTCAGTGAGAAAGTCTTAGTGCAATACGCTCGAGGCCTCAACCAGGAGAACGCACTGTACACACAAAGCTCTCGAAGCTAATTCTGAAAAGCGTCGGGTACGGATGTCGCGAGCTCGTTTCCGGTCTTTCGAAAATGGCGCATCCCATGTCCTTGTAAGCATTCCACATTGAAATGTGATTTATAGAGTTATCAAGCACGTTATAAGAATGTCTACGCCCGTTTAGGTTTGTATGGACTCCTCTTCTGAAATGACTTTATACCTTTCATAAATTTTTACACCTTTTATTGCCTCTCCTTTTAACGGCGGACTTCACCACTGAACATGGTATCCACAATACAATCATTTTTAATAGAGTAAAATGCAGGAAAATTTATGAATTTGCCTAAATAAAGTTTGGCGTCAAGGGCGTCAGGATGACGTCTTTCTTGCTTTAGGCCATACATGAACCGCCGGAGAAGTTAAATGTAGGCTATAGATTAGGGTGCATTCATTCCAGAGTGCACTTAACAAAAATTTTATGAACATCCATACAGTAAAAGTATGCCTATGACGCATACAGTGGGGAGAAACTGGCCTAGAACAAATGTGGTGCACTAATATCTCTGTAAAATTCAAACTATTGAATGCAGTTGACTACATTCAGAATATTACAAGAAAGCAAGTCTTTCTGATACATTTTTCAATTTGTTGCAATGATGACGACTCTTGTTGTTATTGTTGCAGTTCCAGTAACCCAGATTATCAGCGTTAATTTGCACAAGGGGGTAGAAATATCGATGGATTCTACTTTCTTTGTCGACAAAGAAAAGATAGAAAATAAAATGAATTGTAGCAATGCGTCATTCAGTGTCACAATTTATTTCATTTCAGAAACAGGTACAGGGCTATTCAGCACAATATCATCAAGTGAGGTAAAAGGTTATGAGTCGAGCAGTGAGTATCCTTAAGATGCGAAGTCACTTACATATCCAATCATATAGCTGTGTATTTCCATCGATATAAACAGTCGTTGACCCTCCATCTGATCGTCCATAGCCTTTGTCTGATTTCCGTAGAGATTCAAATCTTGGAGACTTAAGGAAGATCCTTCCATGAAGGGTTTAAGCTTCCAGTTGAAGAGTTCCACAAGGGGGCGGAACTCTGTCCGGACTGCTACAGTACTGATGGACTGTATCGAAAACACCTGTGTAAAGAGACACATGTCATTGTTGTACAATAATGACAGACTAGGTGAGCAACAGTTTACAGTTTGTCAGTAACGGGAGAAGAGCGATAACGTTTCTCATCTGTGCAGATTCCTCCAATCATCTGTGTGATCGCCTCAGCATAATAGGGCAGTTTAGAGTTCGAACTCTCTTATCGCTAAATGCAAGAAAATCCCTACTGTGCCATGTGACCTGTCAAATATGTTAGGCAACTGGACACATCACGATTAATGCTTTCAGGTCGGCAAGACGAATGTAGATCCTGCGTATTCACGAAGATATTTTCTTTATTCTCCTCTGGGCTGCCCCTTTTCATTTTTTCTGCTTGTTGGGGGGTATCATTTTGTAGGACAGGTTTCAAAATTTCATTCCAGTTATAAATTTGTGTGTTTTTCAGGAAATGGAGGCGGATGCACACTAGGCAAACGTAGTGATAAATCAGGGTTCACTGACCTCTGACTGGGTTAGTATGATCCCTGTCAGCTGTTTGTCAGATTTGCCAAAAATTTCATCGGTCATGCCCTATCAGGAATTTGACTGGAGTTTTTTTAGGGAACAAGAACTATCAAGTCCGAAGGGTTTAGGGCTTGCATATTTGCAGATTTCAAACGTTAACATGTAAGTAAACGGGAAATTAATTGGGCTGTGTGGCCAACTATTTCTGATAACATTTACTATAACACGGACGTCTAAGAAAAGTGTCACAAACAGTTATTTCGACTAGACATACGATAGGGAAAATTGAGGAGCTGAAAGTCCTTTTAAGTTAAGAAGCTGGTGATTAAAGGAGAGGTCGTTTGAAACTCCCCAACACGGCGAGGCAGGTGATCGGTAAAGTAAAGTGAACAAAATTGCCAGACATTTTGGATGTCACAAGACACAGTTGGACTCTTTTTACCATCTGCGACAAAAGAGTTCGAACTCGAAACTCCCCTATAAAGTCACACATTCGTAATCTCGGCGTATTGTTGTATTGTTAAATACAATGAATAAATAATTTTCAGAAAATAAATAAAATGTCAGAAAATCTGTGTTATTTAAAACAACTTGAAAATCCACAAAGTCGCGCACCAGTACGTGGGGAAATCCGCGAGCAACATACGGATAAATAAATGAATAAATGGCTTGCGCACAACAATGATGTGCGCTGGAATGCCAAAATGCCTTACACCTAGAGTCGATCCACTCACCTCCCTGACATTTCTGAACGCCCATGAAGGTTTGCTGCCAACACACGAAAAAGTACTGACAGTTCAAGCCGTTCTCCTCGTAATCGATAAGGAACCTGTGAGCCCCGGGCCCGGGCCGCATGGAGGCGCACTGCTCCTCGTAGCGGTCAAGGTCATTCAGGTTACAGGGGTTGTTCACAGAGCCCTGGCTGTGGAAAAGACACATCATTATAAAAACCGAACTGTGTACAACAGACGAAAGATATGTAGGCATGGATATTTTGACCCATTCGGGTATACTATAGACTGAATGACACTAAATCTGGTTGATCAGATTTAATATTGTTCAGTGAACGGACAAAACACATACGTAACCGGTCTGTCTCATCTTTATGTCAAACTCATTTGGATTGTATTCATTTATTTATTTATTTATATATTTATTTATTATTTGATTGGTGTTTTACGCCGTACTCAAATATATTCCACGACCATCCGCATGTTGCTAGCTGACTTTTTAGGTATGGTCGTAGAGGAATCCAACATGAGCTGGACTTGAACTCACAGCATTGGTGGGAGACTTCTGGATCATTGCGCTAAACGACTGAGCCACGGGGGCACCCATTTAGATTGTTTGCAGAAATATACATAGTCATGTTCACGAGTTGCTAAGAATGTTTTTCTTTCTCATGCAGACAAAAAACATGATCAGTCAGTATTTCTTTCAGTGGTATTTTACGCCGTATTCAAGAACATTTCACTTATACGAGGGTGGCCAGCATTATGGTGGGAGGAAACCAAACAGAGGCCGGGAGAAACTCACAATCATGCGCAGGCTGGTGGTGAACCTTCCTACGTGAGGCAATAACCACTGAGTACTTATTCATATAACCTGACATCGCTATAAGAAGATACTGCAAACTGGATGATTTCGTCGGTAACCCCTTAGTCATTTAGAAATTTGATTTCAAGGCGTTTTTGCTTAATAAGTCAGGAATTCGGACCACTGCGTCACCATGTCGCCAGCACCATGCAGCCTATTGCCGCAATCCCTCAAGTAATCTTGCACTCACTCACAAGTTATCACCGGTGGACTGAACTAAGGAAAGCATGGAAATACAAGGAAGAAATGTACTCTAAGTGTGCACTTTCGATACGCATACCCGTATGTCTAAAGAAAGAAAAAAATGGTACTAGAATATACTGAACCTACTTGGTACAGCCTCCGCTCTGTTCGTCGAAGGCCTCGTCCGGCCCACACTCAACATACTCAGCAGTATTCCCTCGACACACGTGGCCAGCTTTACAGCCGAAGAAGGCGAAGCCGTTGGGCATTCCCGTACAATTGATCGGGTTTATCGTGGACCCAGCCATTGTTGAGCCTGATCAGCAGATTCAATGGAAAAATCAGTGAATGGAAACAACGGAAAATGGTAGTAAACGGAAACAACGGAATGTTACAGGCAAGAGAAACAACAGAAAGACGTTCGTGGTCAATTAAAACAAGGCGGCGAATGGAAACAATGGAAATACACTCGACCTAAATGTTATAGCCAACATAGACAACAGATAAAAAAAAGATCAGTCAGTGGAAACAAGGCATAACCGTAGCCAACAGACACATTGGAAAATCGTAGTCAGCTGCATGCAAAGACAGAGTATATTAGTTTAGGATAATCATTAAGACGACGTGTAATGGATAAATATGTTCAACAAATATAAACACGTTTTATGATTGACAATAGAAGTACGTTTTGCCATCTCGCTTACAAACAGAAATTCTAGGCTCAGTGAATGGTGAACAAAACACAAAATGTGATGAGAGTACACTAAAATTACTGGGATAGTTTTCGACCACAATTGGAAAGCCCCAGTATAAAGCTTTAAATTTGAGATGTCCATGGTATGACCGGCAACATAACATAACATATTTGAGGGAAAAATAAGAAATTGGGATCCAAGGTTACATTTACAGGACGCTTTATTACTTAATAATTATCATCATGAAGTGTTTCTGCGGAGTTAGGTGATATATATATAAAGTTCTGAACACGAAAGCCTCCTACAGAAATCAGTAGACAAGGGTATATTTCGTTTAAAATGAACGAGCTAATGGAGGTCGGTGACAGTTTTTTTAACGATTTGATCCTTGAAATCAAACACATGATATTGTCAAAATGACTAACAATGTTGTATAAAACTGCTCACCTATAACACCGGATACCAAGACAAGGAATAACATTTCGCTGAATCTGTCGGGTTAGGTTGGTCAAAAAAACTGGTCTAGCAGCTGGAAGAACTTTTATACCTGTCGGACATACCACTTTCGGCAATTCCCACATAAGCCTGAGAACGGCCTTACGGTGACCGACTGAAAACGGGTGTAAATATAGCTATCAATGAATGTTACATAATTGATTCGAAACAAATGTGTTTGTTCAATTTACAGAAACATCCAAAGCGATTAGCTGAGCAATTTTTTGTGTGTTTCGTTTTTAAAAGCCAAAGGTCTTGGTCCCGGACACGGCTTGACTTTTTATATGCCCCCCTTCTGTCCGTGTTGGTCTAACTGGTTCCAGCAAACTCGATGGCCGCAGGTCATAACGTGACAGCAATTACCAACATGTCTGACATACCTACACATGTAGGCTACCTTATTGTTGATTCTTCAACTGAAGAATGAAAAGAGCATAACTGTAAAACTCTTGCATCGACCCATTAGTCATTATTGTTAAGAAATTTAGAGTTACACGCACATATGCTTTGGTCAGGTTTTATAGCCATTTTAACATTTGATTGGTGTTTAACGTTTTACTTAAGAATATTTCACTTTTACGACGGCTCGGATGATACCCACTACCAACCGCGGCTTGCTAGGTGACCTTCCCACGAACCACTCGGACTGTATTGTTGTTAAGCTGTTTGTCTTCCAATCGCTTGGACATACGAGGCAACTGTTCAGTCTAGCTCTTTCTCACTGTTCATGGTGTTTTTTGTGAAAAGTAGGGGCCTTCACTCGTTTTCCAGCAATATGGCGTGACGGTTTGTACACGAGGAAAACTCCGGTCAAGAAAATACACTGAAAACTCGGAGTTCCTCCTCCCAAAGAAGTGGTCCTGATTTTCAGTGTCGTCGCTGCTCTGGTTTTACCCTCTGTGCTGCAGTCTTTTACATCGTGATGAATCCTGATCCTGATTTATTTGACTGAAGTTTTACACCGTGCTGAAGAATATTTACTTTAATGTTCGATGTGGGCCAGAATTATAGTGGAGGAAACCGAGTAAGGCCCGAGGGAAACTCACGACCATCCGCAGATTGTTGCCAGGCATTTCCACCTACGGCTGGTGTGGAAGCCAGAGTAGGCTGAACTCGGTATACAAGAAAGCTTAAGGCCCAACTCAACGTAACTCAACTAAACTGGTCGTATCCCAGTCTCCGAATGACATACGACATTAAAGCTTACCGGCATGCACGTAACGGCTGAGGTAACACTGCAGTTAAGTAGCGTCGTTATTGTGCATACACTAGCTTTTCGGACCCGACGCAACGGTTGAGTTATGTTGAGTTGGGTCTTAAACACTCTGGTATGCCGAATTTTAAACTCTCGGCCACCTCATTGCTGAGAGGCTCCTAGGTCATTAATCAGCACTAGTAAGTCCGTTCTCTTGAGTCAGGCGTAAAACAAGAAACAATAATTCATATTAAATCTAGAAGACGAAACAGATATTCGTAAGGAATGCAAGGAATGTTGTGGATGGATGTAATAAATCCAAAGACAGGCTGACCTGCTTGTCTTTTGCCACAATGACACGTTCACAACGGAATCTTAATGCTAATATAGTTGCTATATGGCTACTTGTTACAGTTTCAAATTCAGAATATTCCATCTTTACCGAACCGCAAAAAGGAAGATGATGAGAATAGAAATTGTAAAAGTAAACTAGAAACAAAAACACATCACAAATTTCGCATATGTTTTTTTTTAAAATAAGTCGTGTTCACGAGATCTTGGTGAAAGTCGTTCGCACGATCTAACAATTATCTCGTGCTTGCGTGATCTTTATTAAGTTGTTCTCTCGAGATACTTGACCAAATCTGTATTTAACACACTTTAGAATAGCTCGACTCTCAAAGTGGTTCAAAAACTATAAAGAACGTCGGATACAGCAAATATAATGCATTGACCGGAAACAGTTGCAGGATGTCCCGAACATGAGTTAAAATATCTTTTAAGTTGGCAAATATGGTGTTGCATCCCATTGCCTTCAATAAGTAATGCATGGATGTATCCATTTATTCGGTTCTGTTTTTCCCTGTTTATAACACGTGAATATGCACGAATCCTTATTCAATGTTATAACCTTGTGTTACAAATCATTTCAACACTGACAGTGTTATTTTCGATACACGCGTTACACGCCTTCAGAGACTACAGATCAATAGCAAGAAAACGAACAATATAGGCTTGCCGTTTAAAGTCTGCAATATGACTGCTAATATTTAATAACACTGATTATTGTGTAAGTTGTTTTCTTTTGAGAAAAAAGAGGATTTGAGGTATCGATTTAGGCATGTATTTTTTGGACAAAAATTTGAACTACGAGTGTCGGATTTGACGGAATAGGCGCCTACCTTGCTTCAGTCGGACCCGGCACAGAATTATTCTTTTTTTTTAATATATACAGGCATGCTCAAATTGGCCTAATTTTGCATGTTCCCCTTTGCTCTGCCATAAGGAACATCACAGCCGTACTTGATGTCTGGCATTAGATGTTCCACGATTCCAGTTCTAGAGACCACAACGGCCTAGTGTTGATCTCTGTAGGGCGTTACAGCCGTGGCATTAATTCCCTGAAATGATGGGAGATTCTCCAACCCTTGGGAGAGGATCATGCTACTTGGGTGCTAATGCTATCAAATAAATCGGCATTAAAGTTGCTCAACACTCGACGGCGAAAGTCAGCGTCCGAAATACTTCAATTCCGACCTTAAATGACCGAGATGTCCCGGGAATCGCCACACGTGACCCTTGTCAGTCAACTTCCGGTCTAGTGCCATGTCTCGTGATCGATATTTGAATTTAACACAGCCTTCAGGGTATCTTCTTATCCAAAATCATTCGTAGCCAAAGCTGTAGTCATACAGAATATCTATATATCTATATACACAGAAAATTCTGATGAAAATGTGATTTATATTGACCAAAGCAGATAGAAACTTTGATCAAAAGTGTAACCTAGTCAGGGCAAAATTGTAATTAAAAATGTATATTATGAAGACGAAAATTTTAATGAAATAGAATGTATCTTCTTCTGCTGTATGATCAAGGTAGAAAAGAATTTCTGATATTTTGGGAGGAAAATATGTCGGAATATTTTGTATATTGAGGTTAGAGTTAGACCCCTTAAATAACAGCACAAAACCGAGCTTCAGATGTAAGCGACAACTTCAGTTATAGAGGGTACGACTTTTGTCATCAGCAGAATTTTGCGAGTCGAGTCACCAGTTTGTGCATTAATTAATGGAAGCTTAGTTCAAATCAGAGAATATTAAACTTTAAACCAAATTCCAACAAATTGTATTCCATCGAAAATATTTTATATTGTGAATATATTTTATATTTCATAAACATTCGCCCATGTGAAACATGTCTTATGAATTGGATCTGTATGTGTATAAAATAGATCACAGTTTAGAAACCAGTACTCTCAGGGTGCAAAAGCCATATTTCTTGAATTCCATTTTAAAAATTACCAGAATCCCCATCAAAACATGTTCATTTTTTAACCATAAAGCGCATTCTGCTGTTTTCGCAGAGTTCGCAGCATCGAAAATTCCTGACATGCTTGACTGCCATTCTTTTTGCAGGAATGTAGTTTGGATTTCAAGACATGACAATGTATCCGAAACGTGGCATAATTTTCTTTATCATCTAGTTCATGCCGCTTGTTTAAAATCTAGATTTTTACACAGAAGGGAATAAATCAGTTCATAAAAAAGAAAATTCCTCCTGTAAGCTCTTGTTTTTCACCGCTTTGGGATGTGCCCTATTCTTGTCAGGACGTATCATGTTATTATTGTTACATAACTCAGGTTTAATGTTAGTAAGAAGGTAGAAAAGTATGTCGTATGTGTGTGAAAACCAGACCATGTGACAGGAAATCCCATATGAATCCGCCATATCCTGGGGTTTACTTTCGTATTACTCTGTCAGACAAAAATCAACCAATATATAACCGGTATTTTTGTGGTGTTTAATATTTCGCCGTCTTATATCTTCACTTTCTTAAAAACGTTTTCTGGAAAAGAGCAGGCAATACCGCCCATCTAAACGAAGTCAGTCAAAACGGTGTACTGCGTTGTTCCTTTCCCTAAAATGTGACAGTCTCTGTATAGTTGGGTTCATAAAACAACGGTGTAGGCAGAACACACTATACCATAACGGCAGAGAATGATGCAGTTTTACACATCTCGGAACCGACTACTTTGTGTGAGATATGTTGTCTGAAACAAATACAAAGAAATGTTCGAAAAAAGCTTTTGTATATGCTTGAAAGCAATTTTGTTAAAAGTCCAGCGTAAAAGCAGGTGAATTCCACCTGTGACGTCATCCATGTACGGCAATATAAATGAGTTTCATAAAGTAGTTTAAGTAGTTCTGACAAGTAAATGCATTTCACTTTATTCAAGAACGTTGCAAACAATAAGACTTTATGTTGTTGTCTTTAGATAAAAGTGAAAACAAAAACACCAATACAGTTTTCATATTGATATGTCAGATCTGCAAAACATGCTTAAATTTGTGGCTGGTGGTCTGTGCGCCGAAATTGTGTACTGAAATTGCTAGACGCATCTACGTTGATTGCTCGAAACGTTCTACCGGCTACTCTTCCCAGGTGTCTTACATTGTGTATAGTGTTACGCCTTTTTCCCCAATGCAGACAGCCGTCGGATTTGCCGTAATTTGCAATTCACAGTTTACCACTGATTTTTTGCCCTCCAAGGATTTACGTCCGCCTGGCCGCTGTTGTTGTAAGGTGTATTGTAGGGCCTACAGGTCTCAGTGATAAGGCCAGGGGCTAAGAAAGTATTGGCTGAGATTTAACCATCTTAACCTGGCTTAGCCTTGAGGCGATATTCCCTCAAGGCCTAAAAATAGTGTTCAGATAATCGACACTTCTCCCTTGCCGTTTAAAGATGCCAGTGGCCTAATCCCCACTGTTGAGCTTTTGCAACAGGGCCCTGGAGTTACTTAGTCTTCCGCAATAGCATTATAGGCGGCACTTTTCCGGTGGTGCGAGGTTGTCGTAATCTACGAGTGTATGGGCGATCCCAGCTCATCACAACGTGTCCATGAAACCTGGAGACCAACCATATCACAACAACAACAACAACAGAAACGTCAGTGTTGACTTGCTCATTACCATCAGTCGCCCAGACAGTCCAAGATTAAACAAGGAAGTGCCCAACAGGAAGAAAAGCATACAGAACAACAAAACGCAACAAACCTGAATTCAAAGTTTTATTTAAACATTTCTATCTACTTATGTTAAGTATTGTTTTCAAGGGAAGTCCACCCTACAAATCAACAGCTCACAGGGTTAAATGTGAAGGTTGTTCTCACAGTCCTTTTGTACACGTGGACACTATGTCAAATGAAATCGCGAATTCACGTGATATCGCAAAATATTTACACTTCCAAGCCGAGTTTCAGCGTGAAACTGTAGTTTTGCAACGCATCTTGAACCCTTGCATTTGCAGGAAAAAAAAACAACAAGAACATATTTATTCTTATCGTATTGTATGATTTCGGTAAGCTTACGGTGGTAGATATCCCGCAAACTGCTTCACAGCTAGCGGTAAGCTGCCTCTCACTCTAACAGAGCATGCATCGTAATGTGTATGAAGATAACGTGATAGTATAGGTTCAAATCTGTCTCTGCTAGTCTGAAATATTTTATTTTTCATTTTTATCTTTCTTTCTTAAGACAAGAACCATGTTGTTTAAGGACATACATTCTATAGTCACCAAAAACAACACAAGTCTTAAAGTCAGTTCAGTTACTCAATAATGACTTTCTAACCATCCTTAAGAAAAACAAAAGGAACTATATCTAGTTCTGTATCTGACGATATCATACCCTGCTTTTTTCTCTTGGTGACCTTTCTTTACGTTATATTTTCTGCCTTATTATGTCTCTATGGAGAACGGATGGTTACCGCTAATGCCCCGGTTATCCCTGGATCTGTTGGCCCTGCTGTCGCAGTCCGCATTCTCCCTGCACTGTCAGCGGGTCGGCACAAAACTGCTGTCTGTCGTCAAACACATTACCTAGGTATCAAAGTAAAACTCAAATCAAAGACCATACATGTGCATCAATGTAAAAATTTTATCACAGACATACCTTTTCAACAATGGTAACGTGTTATCAAATGTCATACCTGTATACAAATGTGAAAATGTCACCAAAAGTCACAGTGCTGCATAGTTATGTAAGAACATCACCAAACACGCTACAGGCATATTCATATGAACATACACGTATAGCAATATAAAACTCAGAACTTCAATAAACACAAAAACTGAACCTTTCCGTCAAGAATGCAAAGTCGATATGAGCCCACAAAATCTTTTCAAGAAACACCTGTCCAATTCTCTTTTTCAAAAACTGTTTCTAAACAATGAATTATTTTGGACCCCTCAATTTCCATGCGCACATTTCTTGGGGTATAGCTAATTTTCACAAGGCTTCGCTTGTGAATGTTATCTTTTGAATGTACTGTCGACATTCCGTTACTGTACAATTACAAGTTTGCCGTTCAAAATAGGGTAGGCATTCAATAAAGACATTTAATAATACACCATGATAAATGTTTCACTCCATTTATCATAATGTTAAACATCTGGTTATTTTCTACCTTATTCCTACCAGAAACTTAAATGCTTAACTAAATGCATACTGCCGTTGCACTCTGCCGGAGAGGTGAGTCAAATGTAAGGTGTCGTCGGTATGATCTTCCAGTGAGGCAACTATGCGACACTTGGAAGCGATCCTGATACATGTATGATCGAAACAAAGCGGCATTAAACGAAAACTAAAGCACAACAAACAATAAAATACGTAGATGTTTGTATGCATGTTCTCTAGCATAAAAACTTACCTCCAGTGCATTTCTGTGTTCCATAATGCACACCCTGGTAACAAATGTAGAAGTATGTACAACGCAGTCTCCGGCGGAAGTTGTTTACGTCGACTTCCTCTTCGTACTCTCTAATTGCGATCCCCCGTGAATACGGTCCTGTTACCCCTGTGCACCGATCCCACAGATCCATCCCGCACGGGGTTCGCACCCGGTCCCGCCTGTCAGAAAGAAGATTTGTTCATTTATATTTTGTTTAAGGAATTATATGAATTGGTGGATTACGTGGTTGTTAATTGGCTGTTGGTAAGGCTGTTGACTGATAGGCTGTCAGTCATATGCTTGATTTTAACATGGCGCTTTTCCGTCTGACAAATAATAATATTAATAACGAAGTGATGAGAAATATTTTGGACATTCTGTCGATGGAGACAGCTTGTGGTTGAAAGCTTTGTAAACATGTACAAATAACTATCCTTATGTTCTTCGTAATAAGCTTGGCTATGTTATTCCATTTAAGAAACAACACCAATATTGTTTGATACTTGCTTTGCTAAAGTAAAATTTATGAGATGGTTCTGAAGCCACAAGAATTGCTTCGGGATGACAAGCATTTACTTTTGTTTTTAAGCCAGATGGAATTTCACTTGCTTCAGACATCTGTATTCACTTGGTTCACAACCAGAAGACAAGTGGTTGGTTTCAAATGAAGCTATGTTTCATCTCTAACATTCATCTATACATCCACTGCAGTCTTGTCCCGAAGACAAGTGCTCGGTTTTAGATTAAGGTTTGTTTAATCTGTAACAGTCATCTATCCTCCACTACAGTCTTGTTCGGAAGAAAAGGGCTTGGTTTTAGATTAAGTTTTGTTTTATCTGCAACAGTCATCTATACGTCCTCTACAGTCTTGTCCAGAAAAAGGGTTTGGTTTTAGATTAAGCTTAGCTTCATCTGTAACAATGATTAAAATTCAATGTAGTCTTGTCAAGAAAACGAGTGCTTGGATTGAGATAATGCTTTGTATTAAGAAATCGCTTCCAGAAGACAGGTGTTTGGTTTAACTTTGAAATTTTAAGTTTTTGTTTCACTTGTTACAGTGTCCATGGGACTCAAGTGCAGGCAGACTAGATTAAATTTGCGTTTCACCTGTTACAATCGCCTATCTCCTCGTCGAACACCTCCTCGGGTCCGCACTCCACGTACTCGGGCTGGCCCCGGTTACAGCGATGGAAGGCCTTACATCCCCAGAATGTGAAACCGTTCTCCTTATCCGAGCAGTCAATCGGCCCAACCGTCGTCTGAGCCAGGACAAGGCCTACAAATCGCCATCCAAAAACAGGGAGAAAACGTTCTCTGTAGTTATACTTTTATCGCCAGCATGTTATTCTTTTACCGTTTACAAGTTGTTAACACAGGGCAAATTATATATGTAACATCAATCTATGTCCAGATAAGAGGGTACTGTTCTAGAGCAGAAACGTCTAATAAATTATAATTGCCATCACTGCAATCTTTGTGACTTATAATTCAGCGCAAGCCGTCGTTCTAGAGGGGTATAAGTCTGTCAATGCTAACGGAATAACACGCCGATTGATGAACAGGATCGACTTCACAACGTGATTTTTTTTACCTAAAAAAAGTCAAAATTTTAAAACGCTTTAAAGTGACTTAGCACTATGAGACAATTCCACTGTCTTAAGACATTCAGACTATTAAAGAGAGTTTAAATCAATTTTCAGACTTGGTCTGAAGCCAAACTGATCTGGTGGAATAGGCCCGGGAAGATATTGATCTGTTCTTTTATACTAATGGTTTGTGCTCTTGTTGTTTTAAGATATTATAAATGGTAAAAATGCTACATACAAAACCTTACATATCAAGTAGACAAGAACATAAACTTTCATTAATCAACCCAAAAGCAGCTATTTCTAAATTTATGCACAAAAAATGGAACAGAATGGCATGGCCTTTTCCTTTGTATTGTTCCGGAAATGTGCTGTACACATTCAGTAGTATATACTACTTTTCGTTCACACGTCGTTAACAATACATCTGAGGCACAAATTTAGACGACAAGCAGTTCATGGAAGGCAATGTTGACCATCTAATACGGAAATATGGTATTAACCACTCAAACTGTTATTCGTCATACATTTTTGCATTTTACCAAAAGCCTTACCCGCATATCCTAGGAGAAAGAGATACCACATAGTATAAGCGGCCAGCAACAGCGTGTAGTTAAAAACAACCACAATCTGCAATGTTTCTTAAATAAAGGCCGATATTTGCTCTGCCCGGGTTATGAATTCCTGCTGGTTAACGGAAGGTGCGACGCCAAGTAATTAAATCGTGTAGTGTGGGCTTTTGTTACAATAGCTCATGTGCCATCAGCAAAGGCTTTAGCTCATGTGCCATCAGCAAAGGTTTTAGGACATGATGGTATGAGCCTAAAAGAGTGTCGTGCGTGTTTTGAAAGAGTATTGGAGTGTTAGAATGTAATAAGTGCACGAATATGCCCCCAGGGTTTATTCCTGACCTACGGCGAGTCCAATATCCTTGTTCCTGCAGGTACTACTTTGTGTCGGAATTCGGTGAAAAGGTCAGAAGTGGAAATAGTTCCGCTCTATGCTTTGCAGACAATCAACCCAAACGAGACAGCATGCAGAGTAGATAGCTTTCCCAAAATTCATTCTTTCAGCTTTAATGCCAAAGTAAGTCACGACCTGAAAGTATTTTTCTAACACCCTTTCTTGTTTTGCCACGAAGAAGGTTATGCTCAAAACAATGGCTTTAGACTGGCGTTTTGCAAAGATGCATTTTACAAGTCACAAGTCCGTGTTTAAACGCAAGTGAACTCATTAACTTCACAAGAAAGCCAGTCCCTCCAGACTGTAACCAACGGACTGAGATTTAGTTTTTGTATGTATGGAAGTTCTTCTTTACTTTACACTCAGAGATAAGGCCATATTCTTCTCACTTTTCTTTAGGGCAACTTGCACGAGGTCGTGCATCGGCTAAGTTCAAGCAAATCCCTAAAGCGCTAGTAGATTTTGCCTTTTCAGGGATAGTTGGCGACATTATACATGTCTTGTTTGATTTGCGAGAGGCGTGAGTGAGCATCAATTTAAGGGCTTCTGTTATTTACAACTAGGCGAAGATATATTGTCATTGGAAAAAATACTTGTATTAAATGCACACATAACGTACTCTCTTTTTTCCACTCGTAATTTATTGTGATCAACCAATGTGGTCGAATTCTCAAACCAAGCTTCTATTTGGTCGGCTGCGGCATTAAGTCGTGAGGTTTGTGGGATACCTAGCAAAAAGCAGTTGTTTCCTCTGTGCGCTGTGGTTTACTCCACCCATAAAACTGATTGCTGTCGTGCATTAACAGTGAAACATGTTTGAGTGAGGTGTCACATGAAACCCAGCACATGTAAACATTAATTCTGAGCCGGATTATAGAAGATCCTGTCAAAGGCATATCATCTATTTCTAACTAACTACCACATTTGAAATTATGGTTACCTGGTTGCGTAGCGGGAGGAGGGGTGATGTTGGCTGATGCAAGCTGAGACTCAGCATTTGGGTAGTCGTTAGCTAATATGGAAGCATTCTACCTGGATCAAGCTAATTTAGTTTCCTTTTCCTTGTACGTTAGTCGACATTGTGCTCAATTGGATTAATTCATCACTGAGCATCACGCTTTCTAAATACTACTTGCTACTTAAAAGTAGCACGACTGCATGCGCGCAGTTGATGGTATGGAGTGTTGAAGGCACGGGGAGAGGTGGGAGGAGTGGAAGTACTGCCTGAGGGACATTCTGAGGGACCAGAAGCATATGTATATAAAATCTTAGTTCTTGGTGGTTTGTTTTATTTACCGTTTTGGAAACTGGTGCCAGTGATCCAGAACGCCCATTTTAGGGTTTCGACGCCTAGGTTGCACTACACAGTATTTGATCTACAGGTTGTCGGTCTAAAGGTATCCAGTCTCCGCTCGCAGTCGTTGTTGACCTTGGCATACAGATCCGTTCCCTGGATGCATATTTCACGGGCTTGTCCAAGTCGTACATGTCAAAGGGCACAAAGGTTTCCTCGTTTAATATTTCATCTCTGTCCGAATATGTCAGAAAAATTTCCGTCCTTATTGTATATCTGCGATTGTTTTCTATCGTCTTGAGTTTTAAAGCAGCGTACTTTAACCCGTGAGTTATTTCCTTACCTGTTTATATATGAAATACCGCGCCGGACGAAATTTCGGCGAGAATTCCCGGTACCGCCCATAGCGCGTTGTCAGGATTGACTTCATATAGCGGGGATGTTTGAGGAAGAAGAGATCGTGTCGAATCGTGTGTGTCTCTTGTCACATGTGCGCGAGATCTGTCCGTTTGGAGCGACGAGACACGCGAGCTGCAATGTCAAAACTTTTTTGAGGGGTAGCCTCCTGTAACTTTCAACCCGCCTTTGACAATAACACGCGTACTTCGCTGGCAAACGGAGACAGAGGGTGCTATAGGCGTCACACTGCACAACCGGGCCCGTCTGCGCTTAACACAATCTTCAGAGCAACACAAGCATTTTGCTATTTCATTTCTGTGTAATAGCTTGCCGGATTGATAGTCTGCCGAGGGCCCTGTAAGTTTGTCACCGGATGTTCGAGTTCTGTTGTCTTGGATTTTAGCTTTGTGGGTACATTTCAGTACGTTTCTTTTTCAGCGAAATGTCGCGGCTGCTCCCGGCTTCCGATTTCCTTTACCCATTAAATGGTATAAATGAAATTTTATGTGGGGCGTGAAACACAAGTTTCACAAATAATTATTTATTATAATTAAATAAATAGAGCACTATTTGACATACACACACATACACTCTAAAAACAAATGTGTACAACATGTACACAGGATGTGTAGCACGGGTAGACAATAATTGTAACAACTCTGCACAGGGATATAAATATTTACCTTTCGTAATGCATCTTTGTGTAAAAACACTTCTAATCTGTACCAAATTGTGTACCTGTGGTACACATCTTGTTTACTTCTCGAGCTACACAAACAGATGTGTACAAAACAGTACACACTTGCTTTTTGAGAGCACACTCACACAATTTATGACACTTGGGTGTCAGTCTTTGCGGGTAGGGGAGATTATGTGGAGTAGGGAAATGATGTCACTGGGGGGAATGATGTCGGCTAATGAAGTTGTGCACAAACAAAATGTATGAAAAACAGGTAACAAAATAAAACTGACCTTTGATAAAATGTTCATATGGCATGTAACTATTCCCTCAAGCCTTGGTGAACACTATTTGTGCACGAAATTCGACAATTAATTGCTTCATTTACTGACCGTTACTTAGCAATGGTGGTCACTTTGTAAAAAGGGTAGATGAAACCGGCAGGTCAGGGGCAAACCACAGACCATTGGTTAAACTATACTGACAAACTTGTCGTCGACCTCACAGTGAGAACGGCACAAAAAATCAACACATTCACTGACCAAGACCGGGATTGAACCCGTATCTTGTATGCTGAGAGGTTACTGGTCATGCTTCTTATTCATAGAGCTAAATCTCATACCAATCTCTAACCAAATGATTTTAAATTAGAAGAAACGTCAGTAAATATATGATGAAATACGCTTTCTTCTCTGTGAATAATGAATTGAGCATATCAACACATTTGTAAGAAAGAAAATTTTTGCACCATTTATTCAAATATATATATACACCTGATGCGTGAAATATGGTTATGAGACATGGTTAACACATTTAACGACCATAATAGCTAATTTTGAAGGGATTGCAATCAGGGGTGAGGAAAAACTGGCATTTAGCTTAATGCATCATGTGCAGAAGTGGTTATGCGGAGGCGATGGGAGAGGGGCCTCTTGAAGAATCGCCGTGAACCTTGGCCAAGTCTGTGCCTGTGACTGGACGTTTGTTGGGGACGGGATTTCAGCGGGGCTAATTCATGATTCACGAATGCTTCGACGACCGAGGGCCTCTTTGTAATACATTGGCATAGCCATGTCATAACTAACAGTTTACCGCGAAAATTCCACAGACAACGCTGCGTCATCAAGCCGGCTTGAATTATTCCGAGAGCTAAATAACTTTGCAGAAAAGTCTCTGGGGCAAACAAACAAACACTCGTCTCATCTGTTTGCTGGGATGGTTGAGTCTCTCTTCTCAGTGAAAGAATCCTCAAAAAAGTCCTGTTGCCACAGAGAAATGTATTGCCCGTCATATAAACACATACTGTGGTCAGCGGCCGGACATTGGTGCTGAGGACACAGACTTTTACGTACGCACTTAGAATCCCTCGGGTTTCACCGGAGCGTATCGGGTGGGCTGGGGCTGGGGCAGGGGTTGGGGAATCTCTGGCCAGTCCGTGGGTTTCCATACCGGCACTGTGGGTGGGGACTGAGTCCTCTGTTCCCACCTCGGTGGGATGCTCTTGGATTTTCCGCCCATACCGCCCACCGTGCCGCACGGCTTCTCCGTCAAGTATGGCCAATCGCATGAGTCCTTCATGATATTGTACACCAAACCTGGAAAGTAGCAAAAATGTAGCATGAGATGAGAGTAATTATGAGAGTTGAGAGATGAGAGAAAGCGTATTTGTAAGTTATTCCTTCCCAGATTAATTACATTAGTGGTTTAGAGTTTGTACAACAGTCGATACTCTATTGAAATCTACATGGGATTTTTGACGGAGTTTAGCACGAATGCAATCAAGTCTCAAAGAACTGCACAAGCAAGTACATAGCAAGTACATGGCAGCATTTTTCTTCAATCTTTGCTGCCGTGCTAGTTCAAATCGCCTTAGCCTCCATCCGACAACGTTTTTTTACCTAATTATTATTGATAGCAAATACCAGATTTCTTCAGCCTGTACCGGCATAGTTGTAGCAATCATTATTGGTTTACTTTTACTCTTATTTATTATAGGCTCCGTGCGAAACGGGGCACTCTCGACTGGATTCACATTGAGATTCAAATCACAGGAAAAACATCGTTTGTCTGCTGTGGCGCTGCAGTGCTTTTGTACTAAGTACGTGTACGTGTGCGTGTACGTGTATGTGTACGTGCATGTGTACGTGTAAGTGTTTTATGAGCACACACACACCAAAACCCGGATTTGTTTAATGCAAGGAAGAACAAATGACTACCTAATATGTTTTAATCACCTTAGTTAAACGTAGGAAGGAATTTACGAGTTTTCCAGTGTTTCGAAGTTCTTTAATGACGTCTTTTGACATATCTCAATCTCTATTAGAGAGACTGCCGGTACAGGGATGAGATTTTATATCATTTAGTTTTTTTACATTTCGCTAACGAACCAGGTGACTCTGACAGGTCGGCCTATGCAAAAGCGAGGTAGTCCTGGAATTGATGTACCAGATCAACGGGTCTGTAATTAGGAAGGTGGTGCTAGTCTGCAGACGTCACCGTGTAGGACCCCTCTCTTGCGAATATGCCCGCAACAAGCCTGGCAGAAGTCACTTAACCCGACTCAGGGTCGGAAATATGCGGGCAAAGGTTGATAAAATGTTTACTTGGGTGAGTCAATATTGACAGACCCTCCTTATGAGTGGCTAAGAGGGGGGAGAGGACGAGAGGGGGTGGGATGTGTAGCCTACTGCGTCTCTGGCCTTGAAAACAATTCAGCAAATCAGAAGTTGTCCGAGAGATAACCTGACAGGTAAATATTTCGAGATGTCTATAAATTTTTCCAATAAACCCAGACTTTGCGCCATGTGGATCGGGATTTTGAAATCACCGTGCATTCATTGTTAATAGGATAAAAACTGGCTTCCAGAGCTATGAATCCTGCATATGAAGACATTTGGCTCTGATACGCCAAATTGCTGGGAGGGGAGTGCGAGAGATTTTATGGGAGGTGAGGTGGAAACAGAAAAGTGAGGGTAGGGCGGGCTAAAGAAAGACTTTTCTTTTCATCCCGGCATAACATTTCACTTCTAGAAAGGTATATGTTAAATCCAAGCGTAAAAATCACACCACTGAGGGGACCTGCGTGGCCGAGTGCTAGCGTGCTAACGCAGAATAACGCCCCAGGAGCCTCTCACCAGTGTAATCAGGTGTAGCTAAGGATGGCTATCTCTCTGATTGTACGTGGGGAAGGACTGAGAGCAATGTGTGGATGACTGTGGGTTCTGCCTGGTTTTCCCACGCCACAATGCTAACCGCCGTCGTATAAGTGAAATGTTCTTGAGTACAGTACGTCGTACCAGTCATATAAAGAAGTAAATAAACAATTTCGTGGATGTGATTTAATCGGTGTATGTACCTCTGTACGATTACATATATAGCACTTGTTGCCAGTATATTGTCGTCCAGTTACTTGTGGCTATAAAGACTGCTTATATCTTTGTACTGTGACTGTTTGGTTGTATGAAGTTTGTGCATTTGTACTATTGTACTGTTGACAGATAGCTTGTACGTGGTTTATATTTCAGTGCAAGTGCAATGTGGTGTGTGATTATGTGTAGGCCTACCCGGAACTGTGACAGATGGTTGTAAGCAGTTTGCATCATTTAGTTGTTGTTCAGATGGTCATTTTTTTTCATATGTTCATTTTGTTAAGGTGTTCACCTACAAACAAATGACGTGCCAAAGTTCATCCGTAAATTGCCAAATGTCCATGGTTTTCTCCGGATACAGCAGTGTCCTCCGCATATAAAACTGAAAAATTTCTGAGTATAGTGATAAAGAACAATTCATTCAGACAGTGAATCCACTCACCTGGCTGACACCTGGTTTCCCCGTAATATCCTCCTCGATGACAGGTGTAGTAGTAGCGACACCTCTTCTCCAGGATCGGGTATCTACCGTCCTCTATTCCGGTACAGTTCCGGGCTTTCCCGCACGGCGGCTGAACCTTCTCCGGGCTGTCAAGACAAGGTACACACAGGTATCGGTTATTCTGGAATTAACGTTGACGATACAATCGGTCTAAGACAAATGTGATCGCAGGTTCAAATCCCGATCTCGCTGGTTTTACTGCTGCTGAAGTCAGAAGGTTTGTTACGTACCTGTTAACGGAAGCATTTCGGTTTACTCCACTCAGAAACCTAAACATCTCATAGACCTATACGTATACAAATAATTCACATGTACGGGGCTTAAACACAATGAAATAAAAAAAGAATAAAAAATAAACAAATAAATGACAATAAAAATAAGTTACTTGAGTTAATTTACCCCGTTTTCATTCTTTTCTTTTTTTTTATTTTTCTTCAATTTCATATCTCTCCTCTCTTCGCTTTTTAAAATTATTTCATGTTTTGTTTTCGGACAGTATACCGGATAACCTTTTCCACATGTTAAAGTCATGTATATCTTAACACCTCGGGACAATGGCTTTTCTCTCAACATATCACGGCTCGTTTTACACGTGACATAGCAGACATGAATTATGACCTGAGAGTGGGTTAAGATGGGACAAATGGGCCCGGGCGCTTCACTGTGGCAGACAGCATTATGTGACCGGCATTCTTACACACCTGCTATGAGCAAAAATAAAGGTGTTATTTAACTTAAACCTCATATACCTGACGTACAGCGAATAAGCCTTATAAGAAACCGCTGCACGTTTTGGCCACGCATGCTCGGTGTTAGCAGAGTCGAGCATATATATGTTAGGCTGTAAGGGCGCCAATTTCTGAACGCTGTTGTCCATATCCACAGATTAACAATAAAGCATCAACAAAAAAGCAAATATTTTTATTGAATTTCAACATCCACGTGGCATTACTTATCGCCTGCAAATTTTACAAATCGACACGATTTGCTTCGGTAAAAATCCCGCTGTGCTTTGGCCGTAAGGACAAAAGCTGTCGTATTTTATCCTGTGAGGGCCTTTAGGGCCTTCACTCAAATTCACTCTCAAAAACAAAGGTTAAATGGCTAAACTAACGTACCAGGCTGGTCAGTGGATACGTTCAGAGATATTGGAAGACCCCAGGATTGAATTCGTTATGATAAAACTCAATCGATACGAGTAAGGAGGGAATTTATGAAGAAATCCTCCTCGAATCCTTAACGTAAACTTCCTTGGATAGCTTCCAAACCCACGAGCCCCCAAATCTCTAAGAGAATCTCAAGTGTGGCGTGAAATCACGAGATGTCCCACATATCTTCGTGCTGCGAAGACATGCAATTAGATGGTCACATGTCTTCCTCTGACATATAATGCAGCAAAACTCTGGCCATATTCCATATTGGTCAAACACATGATTCCCGGCAATACTGGTTAGCATAACTGTTTATGTCATACTGCGATTTAGTAGGCATAGCACTGGCTACTGCAGGCCTACACGTTGCAAAGTTCTATCTGTCATCAACTGTTTGCCGTTTAGGTTGTCTCACTTGCTAACAACCGATGGTCTTAGCATACGCCTGTACTTTTCAAACCAACGGCTACTCATGTCGAAGGGAAATTAAACTTCACTTCATCCGGAAATGTATAGCATCCTAGATACAGCTTTTGAAACCTCTGATACCCTTGCTGGAGATTCGAATTTGACGGGCCTTGCCCTGGCTCATAGTGGAAATCATTGCAACATTTTTCGCCGAATGGATGAATTACGAGGAAATGATTGGATACCACTACCACACAGGCACAGAGGGTAGAGGATACACGGTGTTCCCTACTGCTACTTTGTTTATAGTTAGAATGTATCAGAATTTTATCTCTTTTGGATAGAACTAAAACATTTTGCTCAGGGCTACTATCCACACCATTATATGTTACCATGGGTACTAAATGCAAGTACATCACTTTTTGCACAAAAAGATAAAAATATCTGCAGTTGCAAACTGCACTTAATGGTATGGTACTACTCGAAAATTTCGGTGGTATATATTTGTGCCAGTTGAAGTTAATAAATGTATTAATTAGTCTGGTACTTGTCAAAAGAACGTTTTTGTACTCCTGGTACTTCTGCAAGTTTAGACACCGGGCCAGCCAAACACTGCACTTTTCTCTACATACCTACCCGAACTGAAAAATCGAGTCCTTATTTTGTAGGCCTTTGCAAACTAGCTCAAGGGAAAATTTGACACTATATGCATGTAGTAAGACGACAGTAAGGAAGTCATCCTTTGTCGTGAGTAAGGATTTCGCTACGATACCATTATCTAGTGTTATCAAGAAACCCTACTTACCCGTGTACAACATACAGGATGCTGGTTTGTAATAATTGTCTTATTTAACGGCCTCGAAACCTAGGTTCTACACCAAAATGGCCATATTTAACATTAACATATCTAGCTCATGTGTACTAATGATAATAAACGTAAGTGAAGTTAGTCGGCCGTTCGCAGTTAACGGTTAGCTATTCAAAAGGGACAAGTCATTATTTGTATAAAATATAATAGGCTTTATATCCATTACTACACGTACACACTTCATACTTGGTACATTAATAATACTTAACGCGATCTACCACGCGATAGCAATACTGCTCCATTGCCACACCAGGGGGCGCCTCTGTGAATAGCAGATTGAATAGCTGTCTTCGCTATATATTCATTACTGTTACAGACATCATACTTGGGACATTTATAATGCTTAATATGACCTATCACGAAGGAGTGGTGATGGAGAAGTACTGGTATCATGTGATAACCCGAAATTATTAAGTATTATTAATGCACCAAGTATGAAGCTTGTAGGTGCAGTAGTAGTAGACGTATAGCACAGACAGCTATTTAGTCTGCTATTCACAGGGGCGCGGCTTGGCGAGATAATGAAGAAGTATTGGTATCACGCTGATTATTATTAATATGCCAAGTATTAACTAAAGCAGTAAACCACTCAGCTCCCACCAACTGAACTTACGGTCCAAAGGACTCAACTTTGTCCCAACGGCCAATACAATACCTAAGGATGACTTCATCATTGACATTGAAGATGGTCTACAACAATTGGCCACATTGACTACCTGAGGCACCAGATAGCAACCCTTCTGGACAAAACCCAACCACAACACAGCAACCTAACCAGAGAAGAGAGGAAAGCAATAACAGAACTGAAAGAAGACAAATCCATAGTCGTAGCACCAACGGATAAGGGGAAAGCCACTGTCATACTTGACAAATCCGCCTTCAACACACTTGTCGACAACCTACTGGGAGATGAATCCACGTACCGAACCCTAAAAATCGACCCCACTAACAAATACGACCGCCAGCACAGATCCTTTCTTAGCCAACTCAGAGCCAATGGGGAGATCACTCCTGAAACCCAAAGGAAGTTAACTGTACAACACCCACGTCCACCATATGCCCACGTAACCATCATGATCCACAAGGACCCAGTAAAAGCCAGATTCCTGATATCCTCAAGAGGAACAGTCTTCTACAACACTGCCCAGTTCCTTACCAAAATCCTAGCACCATGGTCCAAAGCAGCTGACTCCTATATAAACGACTCGGCAGAATTTTGCAACAGAATTAAACAGATAAAGGGACCATGCCAACTCGTGAGCTATGATGTTGTCGACCTATTCACTAATGTCCCCACTAACCTAGCCCTCGATCTGATCAGGGAATCTGACCCGTTACCCCGCTATTCTCAGGAAGCATCGTACGCCTGCTAGAATACTGCTTATCATCCACATACTTCACATGGGGTGATACAATTCACGAGCAGATTCACGGCCTCCCCATGAGATCCCCACTCTCTCCGATAGTCTCTGAGATCTACCTGACAGAACTAGAGAACAAAGCCCTGTCTACATCACCTATCCAACCCATTTGCTGCATGCGTAAAGTCGACGACACTTTTGTAGCTCTACACCAGAACGATGATCCGACCGTATTACTAGACCACCTGAACTCACAACACCAGCGCATGAAATTTACAATGGAAACAGGAACAGACCGTGAAATACCCTTCCTTGACGTCCAAATAAAGAGAACCACAGATGGCCTACAAACCACAGTCTACCGCAAAGCAACCCACTCTGACCAGTACATCCACTACAAGTCCAACCACTCACCCAAGACTAAGACTGACATCATTTCAACCCTCACAAGGAGAGCCACGCACATCTGCGCCAACAACCTAGATGAGCAGATAACACACCTGCGAGCGGTCTTCACCCAACACAATGAATACCCAGCAAAAAAAGTCAACGAAGCAATCCAGAAAGTTATACACCCGCCACCCAACCAACAGACAAGAGTCAGAGACGAAGGCCCTGGAATCCGAATAAGCCTTCCATATATCGGTCCAACTAGTCACAAAATTTCCCGCCTATTAAAACAATCCACAGGAATAGAAACCTTCTTTAAAAACCAGGCTACGCTCAAGTCACTCCTCCATGCCACAGGGAAGAGGAGAGCCACCAAGCCCTCAACACCCAAAGGAGTTGTACACCAAATAAATTGCAACTGCAACGCATCCTATATCGGAGAAACGGGAAGACCACTAGGAACCCGAATTCAAGAACATCTGTCGAAAAATTTGATTCCAAATCCGCCATAAATGACCACATCCAAGAAAACCAGTACCACAACATCAAATGGAACACAATCAGAACACTAAACTCTAATCAAGCTAATTGGAAAAAAAAACGAAAACTACAAGAAGCCATCCAGATTAAGAGATTAAAGCCTAGCCTCAACAGAGATCAATGGATTTACCTTCTTTCAGCCTATGACCTATTAATCCTCCAAACTGACTTGGAACCCCACCGAGCCTAATCCCCCTGAGTACTGTTCATCATACCGCCCCATTGGTCTATATGTTGACACTTGTATCTCTACTTGTTATATTTAAGAGCGTTGATGTTTTGATTTCACTGACTTGATAACGATGTTAGTATCTACATCGAAACGTCGTGTTAATAAACCTAGAAGTTGTATATCCATAAGAAAGACATGTTCTAATGTACTGCGAAGTATTAAGCCTGCATGTGCAGTAATAATGAAGAGATGCCCTGTTTTAATTTTATATAATAATGACTGGTCCCTTTCAAATAGCTTACCGCTAACTGCGAACCGCCTACTAAGTTATTTCACACTGATTACATTTACTTATCCACACCATTCATGATAGTCATTTTTACTAATCAAGTATTCTTCACACGTCATAATTAGTTTATGAATGGTAAACATACTCACTAGTCACAGACCATAATTTGTTTATTGACCACGAGATCGAGTGGACATGGTAGATGCCTGTAGGTTTCATTGTCACATCTGTAGAATTCTCGGCAACTCTTGATGTAGAGGCCGTCCTGTACGTTATCACACGAGATCTTGTCCTCCGCACACACGTGACCTTTGAACGACACCAGAGAAAAACAACACACAAATAATTTAGAATTAGATAGATGTACGAGTCAGTAATTAGCCCCTAGCCTGTACTGTGCGCCTGCAGAAAAAGAGATTAAGTTACATTAACTTGTTAAAGTTAGATTGAATGTGTTTTCTTAATGTCAAAAATATCACTTGTTTTCCTTTTTTAATTTTGTTTATCATTTCTAGAGAACACTGATCTTTCGTGGCTTTTCCTTATTATTCAACTGTTACTCAAACTAGGATCGTTAAACATATTAAGCACGACCAGAGACCAGAATAGGAGGATAGCAGGATAATTCATATTTCAGTCTTTGAGTATTATGTTTAATACTTGGCTCCAACTTAAGGGTATATTAATAGTATTCTTGCCTCACTGGGCAACGTCTTACATTGCTTCATTTTGCATGCGAACAGAACGGGAGAATATCCTAATACACTATGGTTTCAAATGAGCATCAACGAGTTGTGGAACACACGTACTGACCTTTAGCTCACGAACTCTTTCACTCGCGAACTCTTTTAAGTAACAAACGAAATCAAAGACAGATCAGTCTTTGATGGAGTTTGCTCAAGCAACATCGCAATGAGTTCGTCATATAAACTTGTGTTTAAATGAACGCCTGAGAAGAAAGTTGTATCAGTGCTTAGCACAGGGAGCCAAACTAAATATACTCAAGATTAGCTTGTGCCAATATGGCGTCAAACAGAGAATTTCAACGCAGACCATCTGCTGGGATTTGCTTCCAAAGCATCAATCTCACCTGATATCAAAAGTAGCAGAAAAATACCAAATGCAAATAATTCCTTCATTTTCCAGAGTGTTGATGTGATCTTTTCTCCGTCGCTTGATTATCACCGCCCGTAATTGAGAACGGCTGGCTGAAAACCTTGGGTTTTGTTCGAAGCACTGAAAGACTTGTTTAAACAACACGGATATATTTGTCGAAGCCATCAGCGGCCTGTTGACAAAGTTTCCCAAAACGGCCGTAATTCTCGGCACGTTCACCGGATGTGGAGGTGTCGTCTGCTGACGTTCTGACCTTGCGCGTGACTGCCTCGTGGCGGAAAGGAACATATTAGGGCATTTTCCTTGGGTAAAACGGCATAGTGTTTATGACAACTGTGTTGTCATAGTGTTTAAGACAAAGCATGTAACAGTGATCGTGTGGATCTGCAATATCAGCTGTTTCATCAAAATATGTGAGTGCCTAGTCAAAAGTTGTCCGAGACTGACCCCTACGGTGGTCATGGGTATCGTGAGTTCTATTACTTTTTGCGGTTGCTTCTTTATTTCTAAATGTACCCGAGAAATTCCACCATTTCTCCTGTACTGGGCAAAGGTCAAAAGTTGTTAAGGTCAGTAAACTGCCTTGCCTTTTAGCACTAGACTAGAAGTAGTCAGCTGAAACGGGGCATTCCCATGACAAACAGCCCATCCATCTTCTATTCTTGAACAATTTCATTTATCCAACATGGGCGTCATCAGACAAGTTGAATGTAAATTTAACGGAATACTCCGTTCATGATAAGGAATTAATCCGCTTGATCGATGAAAATGAGACGAAAAACGAACTTAACCGAAGATTTTTTAGGGACACATATGTACCAATCACAGCAATGATTGTTCGGTACAAAGCAATGCAGTACGGATCGAAGCCATGCGTTTTTGTGTACCAGCGAGACACGAATAGAGTACCAGAGAGCAGTTGAGATTGCGCAGTTCACTACAACGCAGTAGGCTGAGATACAATACAGCATGTATCTGCGATTTGTGAATCATTCCGAGTTGGTACTACGCTCAATTACAGTACAGAGTGTGTACACCAGAGTTTGAAAAGAAAGATACACCCACGAAGTGACGATGACCACCAACAGACTTTCTCTATGCGAGGGGACTCATCACTATTCGCAAGTTACTAACAGACCTTCCCACGTACGGTCGGAGAGAAAGCCAGCACGAGCTGGACTTGAACTCGCAGCTACCGTTTTGCTGTGAGGCTCGTGGACCATTACGCTGTATTAGTACCACGGAGGGCCCTCTGGATATTTGAACTTGACGTGGCATAAGCGCATACGGATGACATGTATAGCTGATTTTGCAAATAGCTGGGTTGTTTGTAAAATGCATCTGTGTTGTGAGCATCACGAAACACGTCTCTGTGTATATTTCTAACAACTCTGTCATATTCTGAAGCGTCGCTGTTGCCGAAGGCGGTGGAATAGGCTTCATCTTTAAGGTCGCAGCCTTTAATCCTGCAGCTTTAAGTTAGGAGGTTTGTAAAGTACCCACCTCAAGCGTGGTGGTCATTTACTCCTGTTCCTGGCCAGATTTCTCCACCCCAAAATCTGATTTATAGAAGAAAATATTCTGAAGATCTCAAATCAATAAATAAAACCATTCACACACTCCCTACAAGTTCAAATCCAAATAATGTTGAAATTTCTTAGAATCGAGAGGTATGTTGGTTAACTTTATGGCAAAACCCGTTCATTTGTTCTAGTTCAACATTGCTCTGTTGACCAATATCACCCGTCACATAATGTGTCAAGAACAATAACGAGAACACCCGAAGCAAAATGATGCAAAACTCACGAGATCTGGGATATTTTACCGTAGAACTTACTTTACAAAAATGCGAAATGCTCCCTAGGTGAAAGTTAGTCTTTGTGACGTATTTACCCGTTCTTTCTTCACTTCCCTTGTCGTTCTTGTCGATCAGGCAACAAAGAAAAGAAAAAGAAAAACAAAAGAAGGAAAAAAATAAACGCGGTTTGATTGATTAAAATTCTTAATGCCTTAATTCGCTTAATGAAGGATAAGAAAATGCAACATATCATATGACGCCGTTCACGGTGCTATGGAATGGATTCAGACTGATAACCATTATAACTTCGTTATCTTTATTGCAAAATTATTGCCCTAAATCTTATGCTCCCATAATAATATTACGTTTTCATAAAATAAAAATCTAAATTTTTTCAAAGTCTTGCGCAAATTACTAATTACATAAGCAAAGAATGCCCCCCACCCCCCAAATTTCACGAATGGCAGTGTTTGTGATAGCCTATCCCTATTGGAACGGATGGCAATGCCACTGAGTTTAAGGTGGATAAATTGCCAGTTAAGTACAGTGTTGACTTGTTTCTGTTTTGTGCCTTGAAAGGGTCAGTAATCAACTTCATGTATCAGAGTACTCACACATCTATTAGGTCGATGAGGATTGAAGTCTCCCAAATCTATACTCGAAAATCACAGAAACCCGCCTCTATTTCAACCGGAGCAGACAAAGTCACGTGACAGCTCCTCTCAGCGCGGAAACTTCTGTCTATTTAAAGCTTACGTGTTTAGAGAAAAAATAATGCCTATTTGATTGGTTAATTCGGAGGAATTTATCGGTAGGTTGTTGTTGCAAACACCGGATAGCTCGTTAATGTGGAGCAGATAAGTTAACGGTAAAATTGTCTTGGTTCCGCGAGCAACTTCATCCGATGGTTCAATCTCCGGATTTCGTGTCTAGCGTGAAAAACGATATCGCTGATATCCGCTTGGAATTCTCTGATAAACTGCTCGAGAATCCCACACTTCCTTCCTCGTTATTTACACGCCTAGCCAGGTCGGAAACTTTTTTCTAGCACTTTACATGCAATAAAAAAAAAGTTGACAAAACGTACGTTGGCTAGAGAGGAAGTACACATTACGTAAAGAAAATGCTCCAAGTCTTCGGCGTAAGGCAGTTCGTGTGAGAAAATTTGCCAGCGACAAATACTGGGCAAGCGATGTATACCTCGATGATTAACTAGATAGGGGGTAGGAAGGGAGGGGGGGCTTCATGGGCTAGGCTAGGCGTTGGCGTGGCATACAGCTTAGAACAATGGCCCAGCAGCCTCTCACCAATGCGCTCGCTGTGAGTTCTGGTCCAGCTCATACTGGCTTCCTCTCCGGCCGTACGTGGGAAGGTCTGCCAGCAACCTGTGGATGGTTGTGGATTTCCCCCGGGCTCTGTCCAGTTTCCTCCCACCATAATGCTGGCCGCCGTCGAATAAGTGAAATATTCTTGAGTGCGGCGTAAAGCACCAGTCAGAGACATTGATCAATTAACTAGATGAAAGACAGATTCTGGAGAATACACAGGTTGAATAAACTGGTATGGGACCAAACCTAACATTGTATTGTTTCCTTCAGTCCATTGCATGGCGAATTTGGGAGAAATACCTCTCTGATTCTGATACGCAGTGCGTCTTTTGGCGCACTTGTAATAAGAGATGAAGATCAGATAAGGCAAGCATAATCATTCCGCCAGACAGATTTCCTAATGCTGTAACAAACTACGGCACAGAGAGTAACATCAGATTAGCGACGACAGTGTGACTGTGTGACATCCGTTCTCTGATGGCAAATCGGTGAAATCAACCTCATTGTCAGTTTTCTTCAGTTAGGGTTTTATTCCAACTGTTCATGTAAATGCATAATTAATAGCAACTTACACTTCCTCTGGCACTACGGCTTAAGCAATAGGTATAAAAATGGATTGCTGTTAGTTGCAATATATCAGATGTCAGTGGTGTAGAATTACTCAGCATGTCTAGTGTCACGTCTCGTGCCTGTGGAATGATGCTATCGAGGCGGAGCACTTTGACGCCATGGACTCGGCCTGTCACAAGAAGATCTATACAGAAACTGCGGATGGTCGTGGGTTTCCTCCAACCATAATGCTGGCAGCCGTAGTATAAGTGAGTGCGGCGTAAAACACCAGTCAAATAAATTACCATGTAATGCCCCAGGTATCTCCCATCAAATCTATTCTTGTGAGTTCAAGCCTAGCTCACGCTGACTTCCTTTCCGGTCGTACGTGAGCCAGCAGCCTAGGGATGGCCTCTCTCGGGATCTGCCTGGTCTCCTTCCACCATATCGCTGGCCGCCGTGAAATATTCTTGAAAACAGCGTAAAACCAGTCAAATGAATAAATAAGTAAATAAATAAATATTTTTGCTTTCGTGAACATCATACAGAGTAAGCAGATGTGACACATGATAAATCACCTTGAGTGTTACATCAAATATTGAACCACGCTCATCTAAACTTATGTAACCGTTTGAATCTTTCCAAATTCAGTTGCTTGCTAGCCAGGATTGTACTAAGGTTATCGATTTTAATATGAAAGTCGTCAACCGACTCGGTCCTCTCATTCTGGACCCATCGCAATGGTATGGCCACAGTGTTCTCAAGAGTAGCTTCCCCTGTTTCACTTCCGCTCATCAGCGAACAAAATCGCCTCAGTTCCTTTACTGCTGGTCTCAGTATTGCTGACCTCGAAATCCTATTAAAATTAAATTCATCGACTATGATGATCCCCGTAATGTTGACATCCCTACTGAATGCTATTCTACTAAATTGTTCATTATTTGTTTTTATATGCCGACGGAATGTCGCGATTGTCTTAACAGTTTTAGTGGGTTGTGTGCTATCATTGATGATCCTAACATCCCAAATGTTCTTACTCGGGGTGACTGGAATGCCCATGTTTCACATGTATTTGGAGATGAACTTAAATTCTTTTGCGATTGTAATAATCTACATTTATCTGATGTGAAATTTTTGCCCACTGGGTCCTTCGCTTATGTTAGTGATGCTCCCTTAAGGACTTCATTGAGATCATCTTGTTTCCTCGGTGAATGTTAACCGAGCTGTTCAACACGTTGTGGTCCTGTTCGACATGATTTCGTCTGGTCAGTATCCTGTATGTATCACTCTCAGTCGGGATGTTCTTCCCACGCTAGGCTCAAAGTCATCATCCAGTGAATTACCTTAGTTGTGCCTATCTTCAAAAGTATAGAATCTGCATTATGAATAATTTTAGTAAAATGTCCTTTGGATGCCATCGCGTGCAGGGTTCGGACCTCCGAACATGCCGATGATATTTTTACCTACTATAATCGGATTGTGTACGCTCTGTTTTCCGCTGGCTCTAGTTGCATTGCTAAACCTAGGAAACACTTTGGCAGACTTTGGCAGTGTGCCAGGATAAAATGATTATGAGGTAGAGCTGTATTCTATCTCCAGAACCTAGTTTCCTTCTCGGAAGAGAGGATGCTAGTCCACGCTGTGGTCCTATTGATGATCAAATGCGCCAGTCTAGAAGACGTTTTAAGAATGCGCTTATATCCTGTAAAATAGATGAAGCTCAGGTTCGGGCTAAACAGAGTGGCGGAGTCGTTCTTGAGCTTATCAACTGGTGAATTTTTAAATGAGGTTAAGATTACTAACTCTGAGTGTATGAGATTACTAACTCTGAGTGTATGAGATTACTAACTCGGAGTGTATGAGATTCTGAGTGTATGAGATTACTAACTCTGAGTGTATGAGATTACAAACTCGGAGTGTATGCGATTACTAACTCGGAGTGTATGAGAGTACTAACTCGGAGTGTATGAGATTACTAATTCTGAGTGTATGAGATTTCCCACGCGCATTGATAATGTTGATGGTGAACATAATATTGCCCACATGTGGAAGGATAAATTTTACTCTATGCTTAATGATGTTTCTACTGAGTGTCATATATAGGTCTGAGGTCTTGAACATTTTATCTCAATCAGATATATAAAATACGAAACTTATTACTCCACATGTACTACGTGATATTGTGTCTGATCCTATACCTCACAAATCCCCAAGTTAATACATGTATTCATTTGTGTGTGTGCCTCAATGCGATGACAGTGATAATGTAGTTATACCGCCGATTGTACAAAAAAAAAAAAACAAATCTGGGGACATAGCCTCGTCGGACAACTGCTGCCCAGTTGCTATTGCCTCTGTTATCTCTAAAGTATTAAAATGTTACATCCTCCAGCTATGTGAAATCAACCTACATAGCTCAGTTTGGTTGTCAGTTTGATTTTAATTTGAAAGAGGCCATTCCACTGATCAGTGTGTTTATATTTTGAACGAAGTTGCAAATTTTTATCGCCCCCAAGGTAGTCCTGTATGTATATGCTTTGTAGATGCCAATACGGCATTGGACTCTTTTAAACAAGTGGCTCTGTCGCAACATTCCTGTTCATATTGTGAAATTAGTGTATGCTTGGTATACAGTACAGACATTTTCTGTTAGAAGGGAATCGCCTGTGTCATCTTTTTTTCTGTATGTAATGGTGTTTGTCAAGGAGGTGTTTTACCTCCTTACTTATTTGCTTTATATAAGCATGGCCTTGATGTCAATCTCTCTGATGTCGCTGTCGGTTGTAATATTGCCAGCTGATTGATCAATCACCTATACGCCGACGACTTGTGTCGGGTGTGTCCTTCGGCTAGTTCTCCGCAAATACTCCTCGATCGATGTGCATCGTGCGCAAAGCAACATGACATAATGTACAAAAACAGTAACTTGTTCGGCTGTCCCCCCACCACGTTATAATTTTAAACCACCCTGCGTTAAACTATGTGATACTATTTTAGATTATGTACATTCCCATAATTACTGGGTTACATTCTCACCAGTGAGCTCACCGACGATTGTTATATTGATTCCTAGAAAAGAAAGTTGTGTAATCGTGCAAATATCTTTTAGCGCAAATTTTCTATGTGTTCCTCCCGTATCAAAAAAACATTTCTTTAAGGCATACTGTTGTAATGTTTACTACTGTCACCTATGGTCAGTGTAATGCAAATCTATCCTCGATAAGTTACAATCCACATTTAACAACACTTTCCGATGGTTACTTCACTTAAATTCACAACTGCAATGTTAGTGCTATGTTCGCAATTAACAATGTTTCTTCATCCGAGGAAGTTTTTGGATTAAGCCGTTTGGAGATTCAAGGAGAGGATCTATTCCAGTAATAATCTCTTACTGAAAGTCATTCTGGCATCTGATGTTATTGCTGAATCATTTTTGCACTCAAAATGTAATGAACTTTGATACTGAGTTTAGTTCGGAAGAGACTCAACAGCTCTTCCTAATCCCTTTCTCCCCTCACTTCCCTTTTTATTCTATATTATGTTGTGTATGGACCATGTGTTTGAGATAAAATCTTATATATATAATGTGCAATAAGCGACAATGTTAACGTTTAGTGCTGTAACTCAGCCCCAAATGCTTCGTGGCCAATAAACATTAATTAATAACTCTCTTAGTCTGTGAATAAGCAGCCATAAAGATCTAGATCCCTCGATGTCAGAATCTGGAAGGGGTGCCTAACAACATCAACAGGGCATCACTCACAGTTTTATTAGTTCTTCACAAGTAGTGCCCCCTCGCTAAGAATTTTAAACTTTATCTCCATGGTTAAACAATTCGTGTTATTTTCACACAAAACATGTATCTGTGCACCAAAAAACGCCTGGCTGGCGAAAGAAGACTTTACATCTTAAAAGACACAGAATTACATTCGAAGTTGTCGTAGGTTACTGATTCCAACGATTTGGTGCTAGGTCGAGGTAGTTCTATAGCCAGGTTATTGTTCTTGCCATGTATGTTGATACGTTTTCCACACATTGTTGGTGTAGAAATTTCAAACACTTAAACATAATTTACAATGAACTGTGTTTTGTATTGTGTTGTACAACGTCAGAAATTCACAATGAAAGTCAGACAATTAAGTGGTGTCGTCAAAATCGAACGCGTGATTGTGTGATGTATTTATCTGATTGACGTTTCACGCGGCCAACAGTAGACGTGGTGGGAGTAAATCGGGCAGAGCCCTGCGGAAACCCACGGCCATCGGTAGTTGCTGACAGACATTCCCACCTAGAATATCTACTATAGAGCTTTAGGACTTCAACCCTTATCCGGAAAAAAGTCTCCAAAAGAAAACGGTTTCATTATGACCAGATAATTACTCGTAGGACAAGTAACGTGAAGTTGTCTGTTCCGAGACCTGAACGCCCCCTCATTGTCCAAGGTACTGGACTTTTTCCGATTGTAAGCACCGTGTAAATGCAGTAAAGAAAACTATAGTACGTGAGTTCGTATTGTCTCGTCTGGCCTTTAGCGGCCAACCCCATCAGAGATCCGACCACAACATAATGGTGAATATGCATGACACTGAAATTTGATTGGCTTGCAGTGGCATAAATCATGCGCTCAGGCGAATTCGTGTTCTCACGACAAGTATGTGAACGAGTTCACTTGTGGAAACCAAATAACTAATTAGTATTCCATTGCCTCAGCGTTTAGAAGAGCGTATGTTGTCTTTGATTTGTATTTGAAACCTTTTAATCGTTTTTCTACTGTTCTGCATTGATTTACAGTTCTTTTTTTAGCAACAGAAACGTATCATCTTCACAATGTCAACGGTTTTCTGTCGCTCCTCTGCTGGAGGATTCTTAACTGAAATGGGCGAAGCACAATTGCGGATTAGCTTTATAACTAGGTCATACAATGAAATTGAATTGTTCTAGTCTGATACTCTAAGAGATACTTTGATTGGTCACAACATATTCTTCTCTGTGGTAGTTCGTTGGCCGAATGGACTTGATCTGAACTCGACTTACGCATCAAAGGTGTCCTAGTCAACCAGAATGCATGAAAGGATGCATTCTAGATATAACTAATCTTACTTCCTTCCTTAGGCCTACGTCGAGATATCAGCTCTAAGATACATATGAGCCATTTTCTTCTATCGGACTTCTTTCAGACGTCAAGCAGTAAGGTCACTGGATCCCGTGCTAGTATTATGTCATTCAGAATCTTATAACGATTGGATACGTAGTCGTTGTCATACGTTGTTGGGATTACGTGTTGGAAATCACATTCGCTTTCCTTCCCTGATAAATCGTTCACTTTTGTTCCTCGTACAATTCTAACTGTGCTTTGCAGCCAGGATTATGACTTTTTTATTGGCAACTTTCAAAAATGCTATCCCATTTTTGTCGCGAATGTCAATGCACCAATGGCGAGGCCTAGTCTTCTTTATAGAAATTTTCGCGAGAATGCGATTTGACGGTATAGTGAAAATGAAACGTGTGAGAAATGACGCCAAGATGGCCACCAAACTAACACAAACCTAGCCACATCTCAGTAAGCTAAGGACATATGGGTGACAAATGATCTAAGTACATGGAATTCTGTTAGAATATGACAGAATCAACTACTGGGTTACATCCCTTTATTACTTCTTCCACATGACATATCCACTCTATACCTCTCGCTCTCAGGGCCAACAGTTAACTACACCTGTCGTGTTCCGCAAGGAGGAAAGACATCGTACGCCCAGTCACAGATGCCCAGTGTCTCGTTGAAGACCAATACTGAAAAAAATAAACGAGTAGATGTATAGAGGGACAGTCTTTCATATTGTTGTCATATCACACTCCGAGGAGATACGAACAAGCTCCAATCCAGCGTCGATATACTAAAATCTTGCAACAGAACTGGTAAATTGTTATCAAAGTAACTGCCATATACATAAGATACACACATAAGTCCACTGTCGTTAAAACTGATTTTTAAGAAACGCTGGTTGAAACATTTGACAGGGCTTATTTAAAAAGAGAAGGGAAAGGCCCTAAATTTGGTTTCCGTGGAAAGTCAAACCAAGCCTTGTAATGCACACATGGAGGTAATTGTGTATCTATTCTGTGATACCCATAAGCCTAACTGAATTGATTATTGACAACCTTACAGAAGTGCACGCATGTGCTTGGACTGGCTACACTGCACAACCTGTTAAGCTCACCTGTTCCCGTAAACTATGTAGGTATTTATGCGCACATGAGAAATAATCAAACAATTTTATTTA
Organism: Acanthopleura granulata; assembly: GCA_016165875.1. Taxonomy (NCBI): domain Eukaryota; kingdom Metazoa; phylum Mollusca; class Polyplacophora; order Chitonida; family Chitonidae; genus Acanthopleura; species Acanthopleura granulata. Next base: position 2,845,611 of record JABBOT010000009.1, on the reverse strand, counting down.
TTTATTTATGTATTTATTTGTTTATTTATCAGTTTTAAATAGGGTTTACAATACCATAATTCAGTAGTGTTTACTTTTGCAATGGCGGTCAATTTGGCGGAAGAATTCCACCTCCCATAAAACTGACCGCCAATATAACGACTCTTTACACGTATATGCAGGGGGTGTCCATATGCAAATAAGCCGAGTAAATCATGCCAATAAAATAAGCTATTCTTATACTAACAATCACTTTCCGGTTCACATGCCACACACTATCGGGGGTACAGGAGAGCTCTGGGGTCACGTGCTCTGATCAAGCTCTTGCCTCAAGCTCAAGCTCATGGGTTCTTTGCAAAGATCAGTAGTTTTCCCCGGCCGTTGCCTGGTTACTTGAATACATAAAACCTACTACGGTCTAACGAGTGAAATAATTTTGAGTAAGACTTTGGGCTGGAATCAAAATGAAATAAATAAGTAAATAAATAAATGAGTCTTAAATGTAAAAACCGACGATGTCAGAGCAATTATTCTGAGGGAAGTTGTTCTGTGGCTTTCGATCTGTGCATTTAGTTTCTGTTTAAGTTAAACCGAATGGCAGAGCCAAGATGGAGTCGGAGCCTACCTCCCGGACATTCGTTGTGGCCGAGGAACCTTCCGCTATGACACGTGTAGTAATACTTGCACTTCGGCACCCGCATGATGTCGGGATAGCGTCCATCCTGATGGTGAGTACAGTCTCTTTGTATACCGCACGGCGCCGGGGAGTTTATAGGACTGTAAACAGGGATTGAGATTCCATAATGAATGAGATGTTCACTGAAACATTTGAAAGAGTGAATGAAACACTCAAAGATTTGGTGATAGATTCAGACATTGGGTAATGTAAACAGTGTTCGTTAACTGTACCGCTGAGTCCCTGACTGAGGCATTAAGTGACTGGCTCAGTGGGGACTGAGTCAGTGGATTCTGGCTTGATTTAAAGCGCAAATGAAACACTGAGTCATGGACAGGTACAGTGGTGGATGGAAGAGGTGTATCGTGGTTGAAATTGTCGGCCATCCGCCTAGAACATTCCTTCCGCCTTTGCGTTATCACTCAAGCTGACGACCGCTTCTCTTTGCATGAGTCCGTCCAAATTTATGTACTTTATGTATTTTGTTAGATATTTATATTGAACGTTGTTTTGGAAATTGGTCATTATGGAATAGATTGAATGACTAGTTGTAGTTTAACGGCGCGTCGGTAGAATGTAAGCAATATCGTGGCGAGGAAGAGAATGAGTGAATGTAAGAGTCAATGGATGATTGCACGAGACATTGGGTAATTGAGGGAAACTTTGAGTCATTAAGACAGGGGTGCTCATTGATTGAAACACAGATAAGTACTGATCAGAGTTCCCAGGGTACAAATTACAGGAAAAACAATTATGCATTGTATGAGAGAATGGGATTATATGTAAAGCTTTTATTGTGCCTAATGCGGTTGGTATCTTTAACTTCTAGGTCACATACGGCATTTGCCCATACGGCACGTGGCTGTAATATTAAACTTGCTCGTCTCATTTACCCTGTTGTGGTTGTAACGTTAAATTTGCTCGTCATATTTGCCCATGGTGTGGTTGTAACGATCAACTTACTCGCCACATTTGTCAGTGTTGTGGTTTTAACGTTCAACTGAGCTCCGAGAATAGCTCCGAGAATAGAAATCATCACTGTACCCCGGTACTATGTGTTTGTAACGTTTAACTTTCTCGACACATTTGCCCCTGATGTGGTTGTAACGTTTAACTTACTCGTCACATTTACCAGTGGTGTGGTTGTAACGTTCAACTTATTCGTCACATTTGCCCCTAATGTGACTGTAACGTTTAACTTACTTGTCACATTTGCCCGTGTTGTGGTTGTAACGTTCAACTGAGCTCCGAGAATAGAAATCATCACTGTACACCGGTACTATGTGTTTGTAACGTTTACCTTACTCGTCACATTTGCCTCTGATGTGTTTGTAACGTTTAACTTACTCGTCACATTTGCCCCTGTTGTGGTTGTATCGTTTACCTTACTCGTCACATTGCCCGTTTGGTAGTTTAAATGTTTCACTGAGCTCCGAGATTAGCTCTGAGAATAGAAATTATTACTGTATACTGGTACTATGTTGTTGTAACTTTTAACTTATTCGTCACATTTGCCCGTGATGTTGTTGTAACGCTCAAATTACTTGTCACATTTACCCCGATGCGTTTGTAACGTTTAACTTACTCGTCACATTTGCCGGTGTTGTGGTTGTACACCTCTCCGTTGATGCAGAAGACTTGGTGGGCTTTGCCCCCTGTGCAGGTTATGTAAGCCCTGCAGGCCACGTCGTAGTTACCATCAGGCTTGCCCTTACAATGCTCGTCCAGGAACACATCATCCGCAATGCTGAGAGCTGAAAAACAAAAGCAATTTTGGTACCTGGGTTCTCGAGGCCTTCGAATAATGTCAAATTTAACTGTTATGACGATTTGGTGTGAAAGATTGGATATAGAACTGCCTTCATTGAGATACCCCATTATTTGTATTATACATATACTGAAATGTCGTTGCATTTGTCGAACATTTGTAAGGTAATTCTGTTTTTGGTAAAATGTGTCATAAATGTTTTAGTGTACTTTTCGTGATTTAGATTGATCTTCGACATATGTTATTTTTTCCCCGTCCTGTACTGCTTTTCTGGCATTAGCGCGCTTGGCAGTGGAGATGGGAGCAGATAGGCCAGATGGCTACTATCTGTAATAATCCCCGTTATATTTTCCCTTGCACTTCGGAGCTGCCCTTTTTGTTGATGTCTAGGAGTTTCTAGGAAGAACGTAAAATTTCAATCTAGTCATTAATGAATGTGTTTTTCTGGAATTGAGGGCGGATGTAGACCAAGAAAAAACGTGATATCAGAGATCGCTGGCCTTTGTCCAGGTGCGTTTGACCTCGATCACATGTTCGTCAGTACGAGAGGACTTGTCTCATGGAAGAGTTGGGGGGGGGGGGGGCATGAACAGGACCGTAGAGTTTGTGGCATGGAGTGCACATCAGTACAGGTCACAGAAGACAAACAATCACAGCATTTTATGCATGTATGGTAAAAATGAATACTTACTTAAATTATTTATTTATTTATTTATTTATTTGATTGGTGTTTTACGCCGTACTCAAGAATATTTCACTTTATACGACAGCAGCCAGCATTATGGTGGGAGGAAATCGGGCAGAGCCCCTGGGAAAACTACGACCATCCGCAGGTTGCTTGCAGGCCTTCCCACGTATGGCTGGAGAGGAAGCCAGCACGAGCTGGATGAATTCACAGCGACGGTTGGATTGGAGTTGAGGCTTCGGGGTCGTTACGAACATTGGTTGGAGGCTTCAAGGTCCTTACGCTGCGCTATCGCGCTAACCAACTGATCCACGGAGGCCCCTGGGGCACTTTGCGTATTAAAACTATTATCGAATCGATTATCTGTAAAGTTTCATGTGTAACGGAGCTTCACATCAAATGCACGAAATATACTAAATTATGCGTGGCTACCGAGAGTTGCTGTTCTTTAACATTGGCCGTGGTTTATCCTATCCAAGACATGAATGTGCCATGCGCACTGGAAACACTGGGGCACTGTTATCTGGGCATGTGCCGTTTTCTAAGCGCGTTTTGCATCACTGCGACACGAGACAACTTTTAACCTTTGGGGCCTGTTAGACGCACTTAGACTTGCTTAGGCTTAGTCTGACGTCTACGCGTCATAATGTACATACTTAAATAGAAAGAATGTATATGTAAGTATTAGTTAAAAATGAACAGAAAAAGGCTGAGACAGAATTTTAGAGGTTTCTGACATCACTTCCTGCCTCATCGCTGAGATCTCATTCACCGCGGCGTTGTTCGAGGTTTCTGTGCAAAATGTGCTGGTCGTGACAGTAAAGCGAACGTAGAGAGCAGCGCATGCGCTTTAAGTAGTAGAGAGATCAGGTTAAATGAGAGTGCAATGGCTGGGCATGGTCAGAAACTGTTTAACACAATGCATATTTAATCGCACAATAACCCAAATCCAGTATTTTTTACAGTGTGAAAAAATAAATAACTTTTTATCAAGATATGATTAGGCCTAATGAGAAATGCTAATGGATTTATACTAGACCTCTTTAATATTGGTACGAGGCATCTACATGACTTAATAGTTCATTATTAAAGTGTAAACCAATATTACTCTAACTGTCCGAGAATAGAAATCATTACTGTATACCGGTACTCCAAAAAATACATTAGAGTACAAAGTATTCTATCGAACCAGTCCTATGCAAAACATATTCTAATACATATTTGAATGTATGGAAACCTAAAGTGAGATGTATTCTTAACCGATGTATTGTTTGTCTGACATAATTTCTCATGTTAACGGTATATCGTAATACACGTGTTGATACTGACCGTACAGCCCCAGACACAGCCCCGCGGCGTACGTCCACCACATGTTGGTAATTACCTGGGCAGTTTGTTAAAACACTTCGTCCTTTGGAGAGCACGGAACAAGTATTTGTTGCGTGGAAGAACTTCTAATGGGTTATGGAGAGTCTTATCTTGTAAGAAGATTATCAGAGAAACGCTTCATAGCAGCTGACAGTTTCCCAACACTTTTAGCTGATGTGGTGGTTGCATAGTTGGTGTTTTATGTGGTAGTCCCATACTCAAGAATATTCCACTTCTACTGATATGGGAAACGGACCATACTCCCGCAATCTGTTACGTCTACACCACAATCGTATTCTCGAGAGAACTTCTATAAACGAGACTAAGACAGCTGTCGTAGCTTGTAAGCCATTAGCTCATTGATATTTGCCTTAAACAATTGGGCAGAAATTTTGAAAATCGCCATTAAATAATTCACAATCCTGGGTTCCCAAGTTCCTCTAGAATTGCAGGTTTATTTATATATATATTTATTTATTTATTTATTTAATTGGTGTTTTACGCCCATCCCAAGAGTATTTCACTTATACAACGGTGGCCAGCATTATGGTGGGCGGAAACCCAGGGGAAACCCACCACTATCCGCATTTTGCTAGCAGGCCTTCCCACGTACGGCCGGAGAGGAAGCCAGCATGAGCTGGGAATTGCAGGTGGATCAAAAGTTAAGGATATATTAGAGAAGGAAAACGAAATTGATTTAGACAAAGTAGTCCCAGACTGGCGGCTCCGAGTAGCATGACTTTAACGACAACAGTCGCTACATGATTCTAAATCGTATGATGGTTGCACGTGAACGCGCGACCTATCTTTTTACCCTCTAAAACAAGTCCAGCAGAACAAAATGGGTCGTATACATATTAAAGCCGAGATCTGGACGTAAGCCCGACAAAGGAAAAAGGATTAGCTCTATTTCAGAATGATCCTCACCCAGATATACCTACGCTCTCGCGAGAATTCAGCCATTTAATCTATTACTACCTAACAAAGATAAACGAAGTCACAAAAGTAGAAGTTAATGGCACACAACATTCCTTGGTGCTTAACTGTATGGTGTGTCGGCCACTCCTTGATACGCCGTACTTGTCACCTTTTTCTCTCCAGATAGCCTTTAACCAGACAACTAGGAAGTAACTCATATATGCTGATAGCACATGGACAAAACATCTGCTGGCTTCGCTGCCAACTAGCTGAAATGCCCCCGGGTGTGTGGTCACTTAGTTCTTGGATCACAACATGTCATCACAGTATACCAGTAATAAAAGTGAAACTGATTTAGTTATCAGGGGCCCGTCTTACAAAGAGGGTGCGTACGTGGGAAGATCTGCCAACGACTTGCGGATGGTCGTGGGTTTCCCCCGGGCTCTGCCCGGTTTCCTCCCCACTATAATACTGGCCGTCGTGTAAGTGAAATATTCTTGAGTACGGCGTGAAACACCAATCAAATAAAAAAATAAATAAATACAAAAAAGGTGTAACTTATGTTAAACGTAGCTGTCATAACGACATATATTTTAGAGAAACGTCGCCATGGTAGTTATGTTTGACGTAGCGTTACGTCCTACATAACACGGGCCCCTGATTGGTGTCTAGAGCCGTACTGAAGTATTTTTTCACTTACGTGACGAATGTAAGGTTTGTAGCTGAAGAAGCCGATGTGCCTGATGTAAATCTAGCAGCTTTGCCAAGGCAAGCAACTCGACAAATCTGCTAACCTGCCTTCCACAGCGCAGTCAGTGGCCCAATTTACTCATTACTAACCCACCAAGCCTTATAAGTAGTTTCAAACGTCCTTTTTTCAGACATTTGAAAGCTGGATGCCGTAATTGCGTTAGTAAAACGTAACACCACTAGCCCTACACATCGGTATATCAAACAACAACATTACTGCCAGGCAAAATACATTAGACAAGTATCACATATTTATCAATCTAAAGTACACTGATGAATAAATATGTCGGACTTCCATTACACCAAGGGGTAATCCCATTTCTCCTTAAAAATAATTAAAAATGATCATATTCACAAAAAACTTTTCACAACCGTTCATAAGAAGTCTGCATAGCAACTTGGTAATACTGTGATGACACGTACGGGGCAAGGTCTGCCAACAACCGGGTGAGGGTCGTTGGTTTTCACCAGGATCTTCCTGGATTCCTCCCACCAGAATACTGGCCGCCGTCGTATAAGTGAAATATTCGTGAGTGTGGCGTTAAACACCAATCAAATAAATAAATAAATTCTGACAGTTAAAAAATATCGTTGGTGCTACCTGATTGTAACGGTTTTCCCCAGATACCAGACACCTCATGCACAATTTCACAGTGTACTGACACCACAATCAGCACGTGGACGCCCTCACCATTCTGAACCCTAAAATTCACTAGTATGGATTACCGGTACTGTCAATTATGGTATTAGAATGCTATGGCAGTAGCTGCAACTTCGACCTTAGCTTGACAATCTCTTTTGGACTACTATGTTTTTGTTGGGTTGCTAATAAAACCTTCCTCTGGTAATACCATGAAACTACCCTTGTTTTTTGTATCGTAGACTCGAACCCAACAACCGTTGTATGGCTGAATTAAACACAAAACAACAAACAAAATAACATGTTGAATCCCGAGGTTTTTAGTTTACACTAAGATGCAGTTATAGAAATGCGTCATTCACAATCAGTTATATCTGAGTACAATTAAAAGAGAACACTTAAGAACTAACAAAAACACACAAAAACTACAAAAATGTAGCTGATGTCTTGTCCAAGTAAGGAATCACGTCATATAACCATTTTAAACCGGGTTTTCTTTACACCCCGTCGTTTTCTCCCTGACATTTCCCAGGTTATCCTGCTCTGACTTCGCCTTATTGCTGAAACATACAAACCGAAAGTGGTAATAACAACCAATCGCGTGATTTCTATTATATATACATCAATCACATCACGTAGCATCACGCCCACCGTATCTACTTGTTTTCTCACTTCCCACTGGTTAATCCCTACGTCTGAAGGAGTCCTGGTGGAAATAAGTAAGTTGTCTGTTAGAAAATTCCAACATCAACAAACTATGATACTGGCCGACCTCGTATAGGTCAAATGTTCTTGTATATGGTATCAACCTCCAATGAAATCAGGAGCCTCCTTGGCCGAATCGTTAGCGTGTTAGCGCAGCACAGAGACTCAGCAGTCTCTCACCTCTGCGGTCACTGTGTTTTCAAGTCCAGCTCATCGCCGTGGCTTCCTTGGCGGCCGTACGTCGAAGGGTCTATCAGCAACCTACGGATGTCCGTGCGTTTCCCAGGTACTCTGTTCGGTTTCCTGCCAAATTAATGCTGGTCGCTGTCGTATAAATGAAACACAGGTTACTGACGGACTTTCCCACATACAGCTGGAGAGGAAGCCAACGTGAGCTGGACTTGAACTGAAGGTGACCTCATTGGTGAGAGGCAGAACGTAGCTTTAAACTTAAGCCTAATTTTCATCTTTATGAAGGCCACATACATTTCTATGTTTAAAAAAAATATCCTTACGGTGAGTCACAATTTTAGCGCAGTAAACTGTTTTGAGGCTAAGAGTAAACTTGACTTAAGCTCTAAGGCTTCTTCGTGATCCTGAGGCCAGAAATAGAAAGAAGAAAGTCCTCACCTGTTGGTAACATCCGTGGGATCTCTCTTCCCGATCAACCAGTGAGTAAGTACCTGACCTTTACCCTGTAAGGACACGGCAATTAACAGGCAGTTTAACCGCTCTGAAAGCCCAGAATTGTACAGAAAAGACACGATAAACAACAGGTAACGGAATAGGTTATTGCAAAAATTCTGCTCCACCGATCAACACAGCCTTTCATCGACTCACATGCGAAGAGACAGGTTTCCATGTTGACATTCTTTAATTCTTAAGTAGTTCCGTATAAAGTCTCAATTCCGGCAAAGTATTCCACCCAAATGCCTTGACAAAATTTAGATGTTCACTAAGCTTAGGCTACCCGAGTTTTTGTTACCTTGACATCAATCCAATCTCTTAGGATCAGAATATTGTATTTTGTTACCATTATGGACGACTTCCAACAACATGTATTCAACTTTCCGTTACCTTGGCACTGATCAATCTCCTTGGGATCAGTATGTTATTTTGTAACCATTATGAACGAATTCAAACTACATGCATTCAACTTTTCGTTACCCATCGATCCACCCTTTTGAGAGCAGAATGTAGTATTTTATGACCATTGTGGACAACTTCAAACTACATCTACTCAAATTTTCGTTACCTTGACATCTACCCGTCCTCGTGGGATTACAATATTATTTTGTAACTATTATGGACAACTTCAGAGTATTCGACTTTTCCTTACCTTGACATCGATCCATCCTCTTCGAACTGTCACAAACCCGGCATCTGTCAGGAGGAGGGCCTCGTTTGTGACGTCACTGATGTGAATGCTGAAACCTGCAATGGAGATGGCCGTTTTGTTGTTTTTGTTTTTTTTTTATTCACTTCAATGGCAATATTTCACGCACATGTATGTAATCGAAGTAATGTTTGTCGGTTCAGAAATCAGGCAGACACCTGAGAAATTCAACACACCTCACAAGGTACCAGGCAAACCTCTTAACGTCAAGCCCTGGCCCAAAACAGTGTGAAATATAGTTTTGAACATTTGATTCTTTTATTTATTTATGTGTGTGGTTTTTTTTCCTTTTCTTTATTTCTTTATTTGTTTGTTTATTTATTTCATTGGTGTTTTACGCCGTACACGAGAATGGGAATATTTCACTTCTACCACGGCGGTCAGCGATATGGTGGGACGAAATCGGGTCCGGGGACACCCACCACCATCCGCAGGTTCTTGGCGAACTTTCCCACCTACGGCTGGAGAGGAAGCCCGCATGAGCTGAACTCGAAGTCACAACGACCACATTCGTCAGAGGCACGGAGTCATTACTCCGCACTGGAACGCTAATCCCCTCGGGCACTGGCTGGCCATCTTCAGGAAGAACAAAACAAAGGGCCGGACGCCACAGCCCCGCAAGATGGTAAAAGTCGATTTAAGTACGGAATCAAGATCTTGTCTAAGAACACTTAAGAAGATAATCAAAGGAGAAAGGCACATTTGCTCTAAAACTGTATCAAACAAAGCAATTATCCAGACGCTGTTTCATCATACAGAGAAGCTTCAGATCTGGCACTCGCTTCTTTGAATGAATGCTCATGCATACGTAGATTGGTGGATTTATCGGGTCCATGGCAAGGCAGGTACGGACCCGATAGGTACATGTGTGCTAAATGTCCTCATAGAAATAAAATTGGATATTAAAAACGCATACTATAAGGGGCGTTTCAGGTTAAATCAGGATGACAAACTAAACAAACCCAACACTCTTACTTAATTGTTAATACATGTAAACGTTTCTGACGCTTTCTGTCTGACCATACAAGTTGTATGGGCCGATGCCTAAGTCGATTTTACTCCTCCGCTGAGAGAGTGGCTAAAATCGAATTTCCTAACTGAAATTAAGCCAGTACACGAACCCGTTTAAAGCGAATACAAGTTATAGGAATTCTAGTAGTCTTAATGTTCATTAAATGATGTTCTTTTCGTATTCTAAAAACCTGACCGTTGATACTTCAAGTACAAAACCCCAGGTGATTTCTATATGATACACAGAATTTCGATGGCTGTAATTTTCCAAACCGGTGTTTAATCGCATCTTGAGCCTAATATATACCCTAGACTGACGTTACCTTTCCCAGTAGACTCCATTCTGGACGCAATGTTGACTGTGTCTCCAAACAGGCAGTAACGAGGCATGGCAAGGCCGACAACTCCTGCTACGCAAGGACCCGTATGTAGGCCAATGCGCAACTGCAACTGCTCCTCAGGCATATGACGTATCTTGAAATGTCTGACGTCATTCAAGAGTTCCAAAGCCATGTTGGCGATCTCCATGACATGGCGGTTTCCATTTTTGGTTGGGATGCCGCTCACACACATGTACGCGTCTCCAATTGTCTCCACCTGTTGCATATATATTAGCGTACAAAATCACTTGTTTACCCAAAATAATTTGGGCAAGAAGTTCAAGAATACTTTGTAAAAGACTTTGATAATAATAATAATAATAATAATAATAATAATAAATATACCTATGTCGTGATTCTTAAAACGTAAAATAAAATGCCCATAAAAGTGAGATAAGGCCAAGCCAGGAAGAGTCTGTGAGAATTGAAACTTGGTCTTATATATAACATGTGACTTATCACAACCTGGATGTTCTTTTCACTCCAGTCTTTTTCTTTTTTTCCTTTTTCATTGATTGTTTACGTCATTGTTTTAATACTTAATATCGGATATATGCTACTTTATTCAAACACAGCATATCGAGATTTTTAGAGAACTCTAAACTCACCTTATAAACGTCATGTTTAGGAATTATCGTATCAAATGTAATATAGAGATCATTCAACAGGTCCACAACCTGCAAACAAGGATTGAGATAAAAAAGACACGCTGCATAAAGTATGTTTGCTTGTTTTGTTGGGCACAACATACAATCACATTTATGAAATAATAACATATGTTTCTCTATTTGAGATTGGTAATAAATAAAGTGCAGTACTCAAGATTTAAGGAAAGATGGCGTTTTCTCTGGTAATATACATTACTTTTACCTGTCATTTACGTTCAAACGACCTGTGAGAGGGTGTTACTTGACGTTCGGATAAAACATCTCAAACTTAATTATTCCTCATTCACCTGCATGGGCGTACTGCTGCTAGAGATTGCTGTGAAGCCGACAATGTCCGAAAAGAAGATTGTGGCTTCTTCGTAAGCTTCCGGCTTGACCACTTCTCCAAGTTTAAGCTGGTTGGCAACCGACCTGAAAGTGGTCAGTTTATGTTGAGGGATGTTAAGGATGTGATGTTCTACAAACACTTGGTCTTATACAGACAGGGCAAAAAGGTAAGGTAAACGTTTTGCTAAATCTAAGACAAACTATACTCAAATCAGCCGTCAGATTTGTGGGTAATATGAACATCTCCAATAACTGCTATGCGTCTTTGTCAAGATGTAACGTAAGTATTTCCACGTTTTTGTTCTTTGGGTTTTTTTTGTTTTCTCTTATGAATTTTCTTTTTTTTCTTTTATCTGATTGGCGTTTAGCGCCGTACTAAGAAATTGGTCATGTTTTAGGCCCTGGTCAGGTCGGTGTCAACCTCCAATCAAATCAGCACACCGATTCAAATGTCTCTCCCCAGTGCGGTAGCTCATGTAAGCTTCCTCTCCAGCCGTACGTGGGAAGGTCCACCAGCAATCTGCGGGTGGTCGTGGGTTTCCCCGGGCTCTGCCCGCTTTCTTCTTCCCACCCTGGCGTCGTATAAGTGAAACATTCTTGAGTGACATCAATGAAATAAATAAATAAATATACATACTTTGGCAGCATCTGGTAGAGTAGTTTTTCAGTCTTCTGTTTTTCCAGCTCCAGCAGACTAGTTCTCTGTGCTACCAGCTCTTCCAGGTTATTCGTGTGACTTTCCAGCATCTTCAGCATGTTTTCCAGTATGCTGGTCTTCCTGGCAATGAAAATGGTTTTTAACCTTCTAATATAATAATTATGTATTTATTTGATACAGGTCATGCAAGATAAAGACGAGTACTTCCTTTTTATAATGCCAGTAAACTTCATGTGAAGAAGAAAGTGGGGATGGCCTGCGGACATCACCACACTTCACGAGTGAATTATAAACCTCACAGACCAACACGGGATAGCCAGAGAAGAAAATAATTGACATTTTTGGTCAAAGGCAGGGTGTCCAAACGCTTCTGTCTAAATCACACGGGCGGACAAGATCTTCTTCCACCCTTTCATGGAAAGTTATTGTGGAATTCTTTTATTCATGTCTGATGAAAATATAAACTTGCTGATAAGAGACTGGAAACACTTGCACGGAGCCCTCTTAAGGTTAAGAGAACGTAATAACCATGGAAGCCTGCACTGTAGGCATTATGTCGCCGTAGTAGTTGAGTGTTCGTAACGTTAAGGGGGCTCCGTGCACCTGGACAATGGTCATGGTTTACACAATTTAAAAAGTTCAAACTTTTTCAGATGCTCAAACGTTCTTGGCATAAAACCCTTTCAGGCTTTCAAACCTGTCTTGGTATTTTTTTACCTCCCCCCATTTAACTCCACTAATCGCTTTTTGACGCCAAGAAAATTTGGTCGAAGGTCGGGGCACTCTTCCCAGCATGACGTCATAAGATCGCGTGCGGCAGATGAGACGTCACTATTGACTGGTATGACCGGACGATACGGAACACTTGAAGTCTTTATAAGAGCTACAATTTCTGCAGAAAAAAAAACAACAACACAGGAATGACTGCTGTGACTGGAACAATGAAACAGAAATAGTACGTTTCAATAGAAATTAAAATAACTTTGATACAGGTAAATAACTCCTATTTTGAAGCGCTGTGGTATATATACGCTATAAATTAGGCGCCATTTTGATTTCTGACTACTCTTCCTACCTTCCGGGGTTTTGTTGTTGTAGGAAAAAGGACCCGTTCGTAACAAGATTTCGGAGAGAATGATACCAAAGCTATAGACATCACCCATTTGCGTCCCTTTACGTTGTGTTTGTTCCTGGCGGAGCAATTCAGGGGCCTTCCACAATTTCCCTACAAAGCAGGAATTAATTTCCACGCAGGTTATAAGAATTTTTACAGAAGTGACAGAAAGACCATGTCTTGAAGAGAAATTCAGTATTTCAGATGACAGATATATATTACTATTTTCTGTAAGATCAAGACTGGTCGCGAAAGTCTTCACCAATGACTTTATCACGGCCACAAATGTTAAACGATATGCAAATATACTAAAGGTAAGTTGATGTCACCTCACTTGAAAGACGTATTTGCACTTTGAGTGAGTTTAGATTATACACTTTTGGGATCTGCGACCAAAATACTGAGGAGGCTTCTGTAAAATTCTCACGACTGTAGTATTGATGAAGTCCCATGTTTTCCGGAATTGATGTCAATTGTTCCGCGACGACCCCATAGTCAGTGACCTTGACCACCCAGCGACTGTCAAGGACGCAGTTACTGGACTTGAGGTTACCATGACTCCGGATTGGGCTTCTGTGAAGGAAGGTCATCCCCTGGAATGTGTCCAACATAAGCCTGATTTTACCTACACAGTGCAATCCACCATTATTCAGTTAGTCCTACTTATTTAAAGGTATGTATTTTGTGTACGGGATCATATTAATGTACAGTTTCACAATTGATCTACATGGTCAATCCATTGCCCATGGATAAATTTATTTAATTAGAGATCCTATGAAAAGTGTATTCTGTTACTAGAGATTCTGCACCCGCTTTCGATGCACACGACGCAATATTACGTTAGCGAGTGCTTTGTTTGAAGTGGAAAAATGTAGTATCATAATCAAAGCGGATTTGAACTTGAAACCCTTGTTTCCCATATGCCATGACTGAACCTCAAGGAATGGTTGATTAAATGGTGGGTTTTTGTCAAGGAACAGCTCTTTACAAAGGGATACCTTTTCAGGCGCAATGACTTTGACCCAAGAAGATCTGACTAAATTTATCTGCAATGCACGAATAATACCTTCTCAGTTGATCTACAAAACGTCATCGTAAATGCAGGGGATGAACAACAGGCTACACACCTTTGGCGGAAAGTGTTCCATCATTCTTCTTCGAACACGTAGAAAATAAAACTTAGCGAGATTGAATACTGAAAATGACGTTTTATTACTCACCCTGGCAATATCCATCGCAAAGGACATTTTAAATGTCATGTCCAGTTTGAAATCATCATTTTCCAGGACATCCTTTAAAAGGAAAATAAGTAATGACATGCTGTCGAGAAGGTCACGTGGATTTTTAATATCAGATTACATATTTCGATCCGAATAATAGCAAATGCTGAATTACAAATACAAAATAGAGCGGTAAAAATCACAGCTATATCCGTTATGTCGTTTAATTTTAATTCACAGCTGTGAATAAAGAGTTATTTCAGCAGTAAGATATACAGAAAATAAATTGAACTTTAAACTTTAAATACATGTATATGATAACTAAAAAAAAAGTCCAACAGAATCAAGTGTTCATTTGCCGAAAGTTAGATGTGGATCACCGGTTGTATGCAGCATGACAGCGAATATCGCAATACATATTCCATATTTTCATGGACATACACCGTTGTTTTAGCATATGTGTACCTTCACTGTAAAGTTCACTTTAATTCATCAGATATTAAACACTTAAACACCACAGCATTATAGTATAGACCTATATACATGTTTCGGACACTTATGTTTAATACTTAAATATATGTGTTTATTTATTAAACACGTTTGTTTGAAGTTTAATCACCCATTAAACCCGTTGGGCGTTGGCAATTTCACAGTGCATTCCGTGGTCATTCACACGTACCTGGAGACTTCCCTTGGAACAATACTGTGTGAGAACGAGACTTTCATGCTGTGTGAAAGCGGCACCGACAAACACATTCAGATTCTCGTGATGGAGTTCTTTTAGCTGAAACAGATTTGTACAGTCTCAGTATTCAATGTTATAATTATGACTTGACTTTCATAAGAAGAATTGTAGCCGTACATGTCGAGACGAAAAGCATCTCTATTTGCAATTACTGTATATTGTTGTTAACTATTCTGTTGATGTAAAACAAGAAATCAACTCACCGCTTTCAATTTAATATTCTTTGTGTGTCTTCTTTTCTTTTTGTTGTTGTTGTTGTTGTAAATAAGTGTTGGAGTAACGTCGTTTTTGCAGACAAAAGTTTCTGTTGTTGGGAGTATAATTGTATTTAATGGACTCCCTGATGTATAAGGCCAGACTATTGGGGTGGATTGAGAATCCCTTTGCATTGTTTTGAAGTGATTTTATTAATACCAAATTTGATGAAAACTTCAGGTAATTTTAAACCAGTGACATCTAATATATAAATTGCAGTTAACCTCACTGCATATTTTCTTTACGTAATTGCGCTTACAAAAACCCTAACGAAGGTAAACTGACAAGGAGGCCGGATTTCACAGGTTAGACGTGGCCATCTGTCAGCTATCACTGATGCTCTGGTTTTACTCTCTATGCTACCGCAGCCTTTTTGGCATGTTTTCATCATCTTATAGCCGGAATATCTGGCATATGTCGCTGCCCATCGACAAGCAAATCTCCAGCGTATTCAAATTTAACTGCTATTGTGTGTTCCATTGCAGGTAAAGGGGAGTAAACAGTGCGGTTATTTTCTGAATATGCCATGTAAAAGTACACTTACAGCCTTTAAATCTTTCAGCACCTCTCGTGTGAGATCCACACTGGTCTTGAAACGTTTGACAGCCACGACATATCCCTATAAACAAATAAAATTATTTTTTTTCTCAATTTTTTGAGTTCGTTCATGTTACGGTTAGGAGGGCATCACTTAGTTTTCATCACTTCAACGCTTAAAACCTAGAGAGAAATTCCTTTGTATGTTTGCTCATGTATCGTCACCTTACATTCTCAAGTTTTGTTTTCATGCACAACATACTGCCTTAAAACTCATATTGCTATCGTTTTCCTGACCTACAAAATATCCAGTGGTCCACTAAGATCCAAAATGGTCATCCTATTAAGGCAACAAGGATGGTAAACCAACAACCAAAAACAAAGACAGCTTAAGAGAAATGACTTTCATCAACCCAGTTTTATCACATAGATACATTACCCTATAATTCCCGATAAATGTGAACAGTTGCTGGGTTCTGTCCAGACTGCAAGTAGATCCTAGACCAAAGGTTCCACTGGTGTTCTTGAAAAATAAATTTTATTTATGTATTTATTTATCTGAATAGGATACCAGAAGATTTTGCTTTAAATTGTGGGTGAAGTAAACCGACAAGCACCCAGGGAAAAGCGCGGACTTTCAACTGCATACCGCTGGCCAACATAGCAAAGCGCCTGATTCAAAGCCATAGCTAAAAAAGACAAAAAGGTTTAACTTCATCCACTCTACCTCATTGGTCACAGACCCATCACCTGAGAACAAGGCGCTTTTGGTAACTATGCCTTCGAAGACACTCAAAAGTAAAGAGCACAATGTCAAATTTATTTTTTTTATATATTCCCGTTCTCAAGAATATTTCACTTATACGACGGTGGCCAGCATTATGGTGGCAGGAAACCGGACAGAGCCCGGGCGAAGCCCACGACCATCCGCAACGTTGCTACCAGACCTTTACACGTATGGTTAGAGAGAATGCCAACATAAGCTGGACATGAACTCACATCGACCGCATTTGTGAGAGGCACCTATGCCATTACGCCGCACTGGCGCGCTAACCCCCACGGCCACGGAAGGGCCAGAATATACAGAGGTTAAGCAACTCGTACACGACCTAAGAGTATCGAGTGACGTCACGCTTGGCAAATCTAGGTCATGCCGTCAGCTCGTAGTTTACAAGCTAAGCGGTACAGCTTAACAGCTTTCATTCTTACCGAACCGAATTCGCCTGCCTCACGCGCATCGGTCGTACTCGTAGCTCACTGATGAGTTGCTTGACCTGTCTAATGACACAATGCTCAGTAAATAATAGATTTCTTTTCCCCACCTACCTTCAAGTCATACTCCATACAGCGCATGCAATGCTCTCTACTCTGCATCAGTAGTCAGGCTAAGCCTAAGCAAAGCCATATGTGTTCCAAGGGCTCTAAAGATCATACTTGTCTATGGTTGGCAGTAACATTTAAGGTGTAGATTTAAGTGGCCGTAGGAGGTGGAGCATGCGCTGTGAGGAATATGGCATTCGCTTACCGTACGAACCAATGGATTTGGGGCAGTGGCGCCCTCTGTACAAGAGGGATAACTCGGTGAGGACATGGCTTTCCCGCTGAGTTTCAGATCACGTTCGTTCACAGACCACGTCATTCTCACTAAGCTTCTCTCATAGTGAAGACGCCTGGTTTTTATAAGAAGAATGATGTGGTAAACAAGAAATACCAAGGGACATTTTCTTCCTGGTAACAGGAGAAAATGTCAGTAGCTGTCTGTGAAAGGTGGTTGGGATACCAATGCTGTACCATTGCGTAAGAGTGTCGGTTGTGTGGAGTGGCTTCAAATACACCAGCTTATAGATAGAAAACGAATGATTACACAATAAAAAGCTCCAGAGCACTTTCATTTTGAAGTTTGAAGTCAGGAGATGCAAATGAAATTCGAAACTGAAGTCGTTACCAGTCGCAGTAATCCGTTTATCTTGAAGAGATATGCTGATACAATAAGCCCCTCTGAAAGCAAAAACGCCTATGCTCGAATTACACTTTAATAACACATTTCTGGATACGTCCAAGATCTTGACGGTTTATTGTTATCCCGATGATTTTATTACAACACAGGAGGTTAAACATTACCTGTACACGAAGCAAGTCAGAAGCAGACCAAATACTACTGCAGTAGTCAACACTGAGCCAATGATTATCGCCGAATGGCTCGGGAAACCTGTGGAAATAAAGACACTTATGTAAAACCCAAAACGTTCGGACATGATTTACAGTTTACATTCTTGGTGGATGGCCGTGAGTTCCTGTCGGGTCTCCTGCCACCATAATGCTGGTGGTAAGGTCTAAAACACCAATGAATAAATAAATAGTTTACCGTTGAGTTCGGACAATCAGTTGTTCATCACTGCGTTTTTAACCAACAAAGTTTACAAATGGAGGAAACTGAATTGCCCAGAGTAAAAGCCATTGTCTTTTGCAAAAAAAACCTGAAAATTTCCTACCGCATCAGACCGAGTACTCTCCGGCCATGATCCGATCACCTTTAATGAAAACAATCACGCACTAAGTCACTAAATGAGGCTGCACTCCATTCCTAATAAAGTTGATGTCGTACTTTTAAGTAACATTTACATTGCCCCAAGTTTCAGTCTTCAGTCATAGATGAAGTCGAACTCATTTGAACACCATGCAGTTGCGTCCATTCAGGATCAATCCGTTCAAACAAGCTTCCCAAGAGCTGGATTATCATGCCTTTTATTTCGCTTGTGATATGGGTTTGTTTTGCATTGTAAACATTAATCGTCCTTAATTTGTACGCGCAAAATTATCATACAGACATATACTTAACTGTTTTCGTCTTTCTGTTTCACAAAGATAAAACAAATAGACTGCCATCTTACCTTCTGGCTGAACACACAACTGATTGGAAAATCCACACTCCGGGGAATCCCGAGGGGTTTTCCCACTACTCCAGATCACCTTAATCCCAGGAGCTGGGACATAATCATGACTGACTCTACCGATAACTACCAGCTGACCACTCTGATAATGAAGCACATGGTATTTTGGCATTCTAACGCCGGTTTCCGTCATTGAGACGTCACCAGATATTCCTGCAGAAAAAATACATTACCAGATTACCTTTGTTGAACGTTATATTTAATTTATCTGTACCAAGAAAATGTTCCATGGAATGCAGACTTTCTAAGATTTAGTAAAAAATAGAGTTGCTCAACCTTTAAACCTTCCCTGTCGAATCTCTTCTGATACTGAAACTGGTTGACTGGCGTTCCGTCCAGACAAACTCGAGTTGATAGCGTACGCATAGACCATGATGGTATCGTACAGGTACAAAGCGTATTCATCCATCTGAAAAACACATGCCAAGGCATAAAGTAACTTTTTGGAGTAAACATTAAACAAATTGAATTCATTCGAAGTTGTGATACCGGTGTAATATTATATTAATTAATTCATGGCTTTGGTTGGATCTCCCTGTATGTACATACACACAAGGCATTTTTTACTCAGATACGACAATGGTCAGGTTTCTGAGTGGAGCAAACAAGAGTCATTGTCGGAGTAAACTAGCCCTTGCGAGAAACCTGACAAATCTGACTTAAAACCACAGCTGGATTCGAGCTTATGACCTCAGCGGCCGAGTGTCGATAGGCTGCGGTGAAAACAACACTTTATCCCAATGAGTCAGTATCCACTTACTGCACCGATAAACTGTTCAGCAGAAGCGGTTGGTTTACACAACCTCTGTAGCAAATTTCAGTTGGGTGGGCTATACACAAAGGGATCAAAATCTACGTAAAATAATACTCTACTACTGGCTGTAATAGACATGGTTTGAAGTACTACGGGTAAGAGTAAACCTCACCCATAACTCCGGGCCTCTTTGTTAATGGCATGAGAGACTTTTCAAGCTCCCGACAGGGATAAGATTTAAGTAATACAAACATAGCTGTACCCTTGTTCCTAACAAGGAATTTTTTTATTAAATATTTGGCGTTATATCGTTTGGTCTATTTTTTTTTAAAGTCTGCGTTGCTTAGAAATGTTCTTAAAATGGAGTTACCTCCCAAATTTCATTTGGAGTCAGGTTAAAGGGTGGAAGCCAGGTGTGATTCTTCACTAAGGAAGAAAATGAACTGTACGCCGAATCATCCAATGAAAACATCCCAATTTGTAGAAACGATGACCAAATGGTGTTGTAGCGATGCTGTGGATTGGTTGAGTCGATATTCACAGGCGTTGATCCGAAGTTGAAATGTATAATCACGTGATCTCCAGTCCCAAGGCCAAGGTTATCTGCCTCGATTAGGACGGGATGAACTCGTGCATGCGGAGAGCAGAGGAAAAGAACTGAAAATATATAAACAAGAGAAAGAAAGAAAGGGGAATAGAATCCAGCTATGTGCCTAAACACAGGCTGTTTTGATGACCACCTTACTGAGCTGGCCCATTCATATTGATTTTAAACGTTAATTAACGTTATCACACACCAGTGGGACTTAATAAGTTGCTGTTTAGGCATTTATATAAACAGTTAGAAGAAAACCTTAACTGGGGTAAACTGACAAAGGGCCGGATTTCATAGATTACACAGGGCTATTTGCCAACTATTACACTGTCGTCACTGCTCTGGTTTCACTCTCTATGCTGTAGTCTTTTATACTGCGTTCATGCATAAACCGGGATTCTGTTATACTGGACTGATCATCCTCCAGGCCTGGTCCGTTTTCACTCACTATGGTGCAGTCTTTCATATTTCGACATTTTTTTTTTGGCGGTAGCAACTGTCAAGCCATGGAATCTAAACATGTCGATTTCTTGTGATTTGTGGACTACAAGTTTTGAAAAAAAAAAAACTTTGTGTGAGACAAATCAGAACGTCCCATTCATTGGATAATTTTGTCTGTGCAGTCGGACTCTGAGCCTGACAAATGAAATCCGCAATCGTGCGATTCAAATGTCGTGTCAGTTAGCAGATGGCGTGACTCTTCACCGGGTTTCCTTATCTGAGTAAAATAAATTATAATATAAAAAGTTAGGGTCGCCAGTTCGAGAAATGATGGTGATGGTTCTGTTTTAGATTGCCGTAAATCGCCTAATAACAATATAGGTATAACATCTACAGATATACAAAGAAACAAAACAGTTTCAAGCTTGAGATAAAAATTTTGCTTCTTGGCAGATGTCTATGCAGGTGAACCGCTTGCAACTTTATCAAAATTTTTTTCATTGTGTATGATAAGGAAGCATTATTTTGGCAATGTGCGTGCAGTAAGTGTGTTTTAAGTGAAACTACTGAGTGATGTAAAAATAATTTAATTATTTATTTGATTGGTGTTTCACGCCCTACACAAATATATTTCATTTATACGTTTGCGACCAGCATTATGGTGAGAGGAAACCGAACGTGATGTAAAAATTAAGAAGTAAACAAAATAGATTAGGCAGTTTCATGAGTTAAGCACACTTCTTGCTTTGGCTTGGATGGTTTCCAGTCCTTGTCGTATGGTGGCGCTGTTGTCGTCTGCAAATGCAACAGTGTGTAGAAGACCAACTGAATGATGCGCAACTGCATGCTGGATGACGTCACAGAGTAACTGACAAATGAAATCATCTTCAAACTTGAGGATTCCTGGGAAAAACGGGAAAAGAGTGGGCAAGTCAGAGCAGGTAGCATAAAAGGATAATCATGCTAACTTGCATGCATACTGTATATGTCCGTTTCTTAGCCTGTATAATTTTGAAACATGCATTGGAATGGGACAATGGTGTTTTTTGTTTGTTTGTTTGGCTTACTTGGAATAATTCACCGTTGATATTTCATTTAGTTATCATTGCGCTAAAGGTTTTATAGAAGACCACCACAATGTTATAAACATACCGATCTTTGACCACGAAAAATATTGAAGTACGCCGAATATGGCGTCGCTGATTTCCGAGTACGATCCATAAATGCTGAGTAGCTGAGAGTGCTCTGTTGTCAAGGTGAGGTTTGTTTCTATGGGAAACCACGAGAGAATTGGAACTTCCCAGTATGAGGCCAGCAACGACACAGCTTTCAGCGCTAAGGATAAAAATGACATATTTTGTAAATTAATGACTTCTTATATATCTAGGCGTTTAAACCGACGTCCGTATACTAGTCAGAATGGGAGTTCCGGGTCAGTAATCGGAAGACCAGCTTCCAAAACAACGTTTATCAAAAACCAGCGAAGAACTAAGAAAGTAAATAAAGCAAAAATAAGGACGGGTTCAAGCAAAGAGAATCAGTTAACAACTTTCAGTGATGCAGGAAAGATGTTTTAGGCAGATGAATAAAATCAGTATCCAAATAAACCATAAATATGAATCCCGTAATGTAAGAGAAAACTTCTCGACTACGGCCCAAAAACTTATCAAACTAACTATTCTTCGTTTGAAAAGATATGTCACACAAAGTATCCTTCCATAAACGTATAATTTGCAAAGAATTAACAGGTTTAGGGCCGTAAGTATTGGAATAATTACATGTCGATGGCTTCGGATCCATGACGGAGTAGTATAACGTGCTAGCACAACACAGTGACTCACGAGCCTCACACCTGACCATGACCATTCCTACTGCATGGCTACTAGTGAAGTTAGAAACAAATGTAAATTGAAATCAAGCATCACAGCAACACACAAGCACAATTAACGTTACCTGGATGACAAGCTGGCCCAATGAAAACATCCACCTGATGGCGCATGTGCAGCTCCACACTTTCTCCAAGAGCCTCACTCTCACTACATTCGGTATTTTTCCAGATTACGGAAAGATTCACACCACAAAAGAGTTTGTCTTCCTCTGCTCTCGCGAGAGCAAGTGATACGGCTCCACCAGAAGTCATTGCGCTTGGATGGCCAACAAGAGGCGAGAAGGCGGGCATCAGAATAATCATGGTCAGTGAATTTCTTGTTTCGTTGCCGAAATCCTCAAACGAGATATTCGCGCGTGAAAACTGAATGACGCAGGAGAAGAGGACACAAAGAATTATCTCAGCATATCTGCCAGTTCGAGAAAACATACTTATTTTCCAGTTTCAGTGACCACCATTCTACCAAGGCAAATTAAAAGACATACACAAAGAGATTATCCTCTGAACTATAAGAATCTGTCGATCAGTTAAGGAATTAGTAACTACAATTTATCAAAAGGCTTGTCGGCAATTTTGTTTAACTTTATCTGATTTACACTGGATAATGATTCGCATTAATTACACAGCTTATCATAGAGATTATAGACGACAAATAGGTAATTAATATTGTTCTTAATCATCAGTTAGAAACTACAAAGGCAGATTCATTTTGGTTGTAGACCTTATCTTCTAGTGATGTTATCTTAACTCGTTCATGACAAATGGCACAATCAACCATACATTGGGAAACGATATTGTATCGCTCCTGAATTAATAATGTTGATCGTGGGAAGTTACAGCATATTCTCGTTTGTTTGACTGTCAAAGCAGGCGAAGGAACCAAATCGTCAAAGTTAACGGTGACGCGAATGCAAAAATGTAAGGTGTGACTTACAATAACACTCATGCCCCCAAAATCACCTGTTATCAAAAAGCATACTTTCATGTAAAATACTGATGTAAACATGGCCGGGATGTGGACGTTTATTTGGAAGTTTTATTTGGACGGTCTTCTCCGTAACGGGGTCGTCCTTACTCTGCTCCAAGACGCCATGCTGAAGACATTTAGTGATTGGCAAAAGAAGGTCGTATTTATTCAATTAGAAGTTGTGCATTTTAGATGTGTATAATGGGACTTCTTTCTTCTTTTTGATCAGGGCAAAGCATTTGATGTTCACGTGTTCTTCATTGGTATGTGAAAATGTTGGAAGCTAAATGCACGGGTTGCACCTGTTGTACCGAGACGGTATGTATGTATGCTTGTGTTTTAGGTCGTACTGAACAATTATTCAATTATATTACGAGCAGGAGACTTTTAGAACGCACATATAATGTGTCTTCTTGTGGCGGGGCAAGTCCATGCCGCCAAGGAGCTGCCGCCACTGGAATCATCATGCCGAAGACGCCAGACGTGACACCCCACCCAGTCACAGTATTCTTGTTTCTTTGCTCTAACTCCTCAATGCTGAGTGCCAATCTAGACAGCAACAATTGCAATCTTTGAAATTTCTGGCATGACCCGGTACGGGATTGTTCCCGGGTCTCCCAAACTCGAGCGGGGTTCTCTAACTACTAGGCCACCGAGGCGGTATATCGAGGTAGGTCTTTTAAGCTGCCAGATAGAAAATGCCACATCACACTCGTTGCCAAATGCCCGTTATACCTACTGGCATCTGCAGTGGGAGAAACATTAACAGGCTGTATTTTACCACTAAAATACTGCATCTTCATGGAAAATGCCGGGCATGGTCCAAATAGCAAGAGCCAACAACTTGACACAAGACAATGTGGGGGAATGGTCATTTAAGACAAGGCCAAAGGTCAGTTTGCACCAAATGACCTTTGACACGGCTTTGATTAACAAGGAACCCCCAGAACTGAAAACTGGTGAGAAATGAGTTTGGTTTCTTCATCAGTAATAACACCATGAGGTAAATTAACAATACGCCGGATTTCATCGGTAACGTGTGACCATTTGCCAACTGTCAAACTGTATTCGCTGTTATGATTTTATTTCTACGCTGTAGTCTTTTGTATTGTATTAAGAACGGGTCCCAGAGACAATTGTGCTACATTCGCCAGAGGTCAGACCCCTGTTCCACAAAGCGGTCCTAGTTGGTTGTATAACTAACATGGTAATCCACGTTAAAGATATAGGTAGCCAACAATCAACTTTTCCTACCATTACTTGATGGAACAGATTGTTGGTTTTTAACGGATTCATAGGGTAGCCGGAGAGAGTGCAGGAAAATCCGCTGCAACCAGCCCGATGCTTGATAAACTGGGTGACGTCAAGACACAGTCTTGATTACAAAAACAATGATTATGGAGTTCACAGCCCACGGGGAATTCTCCAGTCGAAGGATGACAGGATGATATAAGCTCAAAAAGAACGTGTCGAACAAAACAGCAAGTGACAAAACACCAGCCCATAAAGTGCTAGAAAAATGGAGTACAAAGTGACGTGTCGAACTGCATGAACGCCGAAGTCGTCAAACCCAGGAAAATCTTTCTAAGCGGATGACAATCAATATGATTGCTCTCAAGTGGACTTGTGTAAAACACTGCGAGCTTTACATCTTCGTAGCTCATATTTATAAACTGACGTAAAGAAAATTCTGGATGGTTCGTACGTAAAGATGTTTACAATTTGTGTACATCTTTCCAGAATGTACTCTTTATGCACCATGACATGAAGCTGATAAACACGAAAACATCGAGACCCAGTGCAAACTATCACGTACACAGAGGGAAAATGTTAGCGCAAAAACAATAAAAAAATATAATAGAATATCTTGAGGAGGGGATTCTTAACACAGCTTACAAACAGCTGATATGTCCCAGCTCTCCGACTAGTCAATCCCTTATAAACTAAAAGCATGGGCGCCTTGAGATCCCCGGTCGGCAGAAAAATACCCAAACGAAGATAATTCAGCACCGAATTCATACAAATTCAAACAGTTTTTTACATTCAAGAGAGAATCTTGTAACCTTTTCAATGAACAGTGTCTCAGTCATTAATTGTCTTTCACTTTTTCACAGTTTTCCAAACTCGCAAACCAGCATCCACTTATGGTTGACGCTGTCCCGTGTAACGACTTTTTACATAGTCCAGTTCAACATTGGAAGTCGTAAGGATGTATAATACCTTAACACGGTTGTGTTTTAACTTGCCAAGTTTTCACTGGGGGATTATAGAGCTTGCTTAGTCTGCTAGTTCCCTACTGAGTGAAGTGGGCCAGGAACTAACAGAGTAGATCTTGCTGAGTCAACTAACGATACAAGGATACAGAGACTGGTCGGCGCTCCAAGAACGACCGTTTAACAAGCGGCTTTTCAAGAATGGTTTTCAGTGGTATATACGTCTGATCATTTGCCAACAAGTCAACGTCAACAGAACATTATTCACTAGACACTGTAGCATTACATAGGAAACCCTTACAAGCTGGGGGATAAATGCATGTATGAGCTGTGAATCCACCGCATACACGCGCCATCAGCTTCGCCATTTAAACTTGTTTGAAGCCTCTTTCAAACATTCTCATTTATTTATTTGATTGGTATTTTGCGCCGTACTCAAGAATATTTCACTTATACGACGGCGACCAGCATTATGGTGATGGGGATGGCGGGAGGGGGGGAGACCTAACAGAGCCCGGGGGAAACCCACCACCATCCACAGGTTGCTGGCTGGCCGCTGAAAGCATTTGAACACGCCCCAAATTGTACACGAGCACATGGAAGCACTCTTCTTTACACTTTGATTTGTCCCTCGCACTTGAACGAATCGCTTGAAATAAACGGTGACAAAGAATCAGATTTCCATACACCACATTTCAACATTTCCTATTTTTATTATTCATATGAATATTTACAATCAATACAATATACATAGCAGTCTACATTCCCAATTATTAACATTCCCCTTTTTAAATAGTGTTCTAACCCGACTTGCATTACACGTGTATGAAACACATATATACAGTAAGTACATAAATTAACATTGGCATGATGTAGATGGGTGGCTGACACAGCCTATCTGACCATGCACACGTATGTCGTGGAGGTAAACGTGTACATATAAGTATTCATATTACCCTCAATGCTTACATTAACAACCCCGTGCTTATATACAAAACATACATGCACCTCTCTCCAGTAGTAGTAGTTGTTGTTGTTGTTGTTTTTTACCGTGGCGACATATGATTTCTTACGTTATCACGGATGTTACTTTTGAAAGACTAACTCATAAGACGGACCACAGAGGAGCAACCGACCAGACTTGAACGTTGTTCTGTAGACTCACATTCAGTGTTCTATGACTTGGTTGTTATGCCTGTCAAATGATTGGTCACTTCCGAAATGACAGAAGAAATGACAGGTGCATGTCCCAAAACCCATTGGGCATGTGCGTTGGATTTGTTTCAAGTCCCCCATTTCCCTCCTTGGATGCATAAAAACTGACTCATGACGGTCCGACATATCTGATCACCTATATACAAATCAAATCACACCTCTGGAACTGTGAAGAAATTCTTTTGGGTAGAGTATACATATACATGGAGTCTAACTTAAAACAAGTTGGCAATAAACAGTGATGTTACAATCTTGGTTATGATGATAAAGAGTTACGAGCTGAAATCTCCCAACATAACTGCAAAGCAAATTTCCATATGCCGTATGTCCAGTGATGAGAAAACATATGCTGATGGTAATCTGATATTCATCTCATCTATGTTGAGCACCAGATTTCTACAGTGTTATGCGAAAAACCAGTGTACAGATGATATATTCCATTAAATGTACATGTACTTGCAATAAAACCGATGCAGAAGGTAAGGAACAGCATCAGAAAACCTGCAATGCTTGAATAATAGGCCATGCTGACTACTCATGCGGTGTTGCTCTACATGGGTAAAAAAGCAGAAGTGATTGTAGATTAGCAAGGTGTAGATACACAGGCATGTTTCAATATGATAAGAATATGGACTAACCATGTAAAATTGCACCCCAAAGAAGTGTAGCATCTCTGAAACAGTAATCCTGGTGCTTGGACTTTAGTGTGCAATGTTCAATCTCTTTCTCATAACCATAGTTTGGTCAGAATCACGCAAAAACTTGGTATGAAACTTGATGGAGTTGGAACAAATGTCATATTACACCTACGACCGTGTGAAATACCTCTTATATCTGTATACAAAACATCCTAATATTTCATCTTTCTATAAATAAAATGTAAGTACAAGTAGCTGTAACATTATGGAAGCTGAAACACATCGCACTTGACTCAATGACGAATAGAACGTACACGGCCCAAGAATCGCATGGCTTCCTGGCAAATGCAGGCAAAGTGAATTCCACACGCACGAGAAAGCTGTACGTGTAAATAACATCTGATCATCATCACAGCAGAAGAAGTAAAGGCTCGCCATCCACATGCTATGAAATGCACCAGTGTTCATGTGTGTGTAAGGAGAAATATCACAATGTCAGAGTTCAGTACTGTTCTTGTTGTTACTGTATGTCAGTGGAGGGCATACAACAACAACAGTACAATACAGCTGGCTATCACACAACCCAGGATGATGGAGTCTCGCCGCTTCCGTATGTTGATCCTCTGCATCAGGCTGTTAACGACCGGGAACCTATCTGAAAGTCAGAGTTAAGGATGGTTAACTGATCAGAACTGCCAGAGTCTCTAGTGGGTAGGGTTATTGTTAAAGGGATTGTCTGGTTGATTGGAGTTTCGAAGTTCGTACCAAAATACTTTTGATTCTATCATAACTGTTGTGTCCTCCAAAACGCCAGTAGGTTGAGACATGTTTACTGTTGTCACTTCAATTGAAAGCCTTGATTTTATGTGATCGCCTGTTGAATCTGATGACTACAACCTTATGAGTAATTCTGGACAAGTAACCTCTGATAAACCGCAAATAAAAATCACTGCAGAGGGTAAGCTGTTATTTTTTAAGCATTTACACGAACCGTTTAGAGAATAAAACCCTCACTGAGGTAAACTGACGAGTGGCTATTTCATCGTCCACTCGTGACTATTTGCCAACTATCACACTTTCATCTCTGATTTAGTTTCCTCTGCTATGTTTTAGTCTTTTATACTACCCTATACATCACAGATCACTGACGCCTGGCAGCCATTACTTGACCCATCCCTTTATACTGAGCGCCAATATAAAGAGGAAGTACCAAGGTCACCAATTTTAAAGTTTTACATATGACCTTATCCTGCCTAAAACAACGACAAATCATAATATAACCTGAGGTGTTTCGGAAGAGGGGA
Source organism: Acanthopleura granulata (assembly GCA_016165875.1). Classification (NCBI taxonomy): domain Eukaryota; kingdom Metazoa; phylum Mollusca; class Polyplacophora; order Chitonida; family Chitonidae; genus Acanthopleura; species Acanthopleura granulata. The sequence continues at coordinate 2,816,845 of JABBOT010000009.1, read as the reverse complement.
GAAAACTGGCCACAGCCACCTCGGACATGCTTGGTAACTACATGTAAATAGATCAGTTTTTAATTTTGGAATTCTTACGATGCCATGGTAAGCGCCATGTTAGAGCAACCAGAAACATGATGTTGTATCACTCTTAACACACATATTTCCATTTAGCTAAAACTGATAACGTCCTGTCACTTTACATTTCCTCAATGAGTGTAATTTTGCTCACTTTGAATTGCAATATCTCTATCATGTAACATCACAAAAATGAAATGTTATGCGTTTTAAACTTTATGTGGGAGCCATCAATGTATATATACACGTATATTTAGTCTACTGTTGAAGTTTCTTTTCACAGTTTGAAAGGATACTTGAGATGGCGTTCACTTTTTGAGATATCGTCCCTAAAAGTCCTTTCTGAGCCTGTAGATTTTCCTTAGTTGCCATGGCAATACTGTCAACAAAAAAGAACAGACATGATCATGATTACTCTTCAAATGGAAAAATAGCTATTTTTTTACTCAACGTTTTCTAAAAAATTAAAATGCTGACAAGTATCTGAAAAGCAAACATTTATTCATTTAGTATTCACTTTCAAATTCTAGCTGCAAAAAATGAATCCAAACAGACAAAAGTTCCAAACAAAATGAATAATCTATATTCTCCACTGTATTTTTATGTTTAACAGCCAACAATGTTACTACATCCAACAATGTCACTACCGACATAAACACCTTAATTACTACTAACTGTTTCACCTAAAGGTTAATATGGAGAAATGTAGTTTCAGGAGCACATAAAGGCCTTAAAATGATACTTCTGATGGTAACACTGATTTTTATTCTCGTAAGAAATTAGCCAAACTTCACCAAAACAACTGCTGAGTGGCCCTTTTGGATGGTTGAATCAATTATAAACAAGCAAATGTGTCTTTTGATAAATTCTAAACTTAAGGTGAGATACATTACCTGGACATTCAGTCTCTGCGGTTGCATTCGAAAACAGAAATGTACATACCTAATCTGTTCATCCACTAATCTTTCTGAGCTGAAAATCACCAGGAGACAAGAAATATATGTGTTTAATAAATACGGATACACATACAGAAATAATATTTAACACTTTCAAAGAAAATTATTTTTTGGGGAAAATTTACCGAACATGATTTGCATTCTGCAGTGTTACTGACACTATCTCATACTCAAGGCAAGAGATTTAGATCTGTGTGATGTCTGTCAGACTGAGGAGACCATCCATCGTGTTTCGTGTGTCCGCAGTACATTGCTCAGAGACAAATCTCATTTTCTGATCTTGTAGACGTGGGAATTATTGGCCCATCTCTGAGGACTGTGCTCTGTCCACCGATGAATGTAGGTTTGGTTTTCAAAGCCATGGGCAATTATTTATGTACAATCCACAGATTTTAGGCTACAGCAATGTGGGGGTAGTTCTCTGTGGATAGACTATGGTTGATTAGAGCAGCCTAAATCCCTGAAACACACCCTATTGTCTTGGTGCAAATCATTCCATGGAATGGAGTCTCCATGTAAATCAATATATGTATGTATGTATGTACACTGTCTCATACCACAAAGACCCCACACAGTGAAAGATACCAGGCACATCCCCACGTATAGAACGTCTAATGTGAAACTGCTTCTGCCAATGTGCCAGCATCCTGCGGATAGTTGTGGATTTCCTCCTAACACAATGCTGGCCATCGTCATATATGTAAAATATTCTTGAGTATGGTATAAAACTCCAATCAAACAAGACAGGCGAACAGTCATGGCTTTAGGGGTGAACACTTCGGCAACATGGTCAAAATGGAAATGGAGAAACACACGTTGGCAAAGCAACCCCAAAAACAGCTGATGTTTGAAATTTGAGCCTTTCAACACTTGAATAAACCTGCACAATACACATCCCAGAGATTCTCTTTCTTTTCTTTTTTTGGTATCCAATCAGAAGTTTGTTCCATAACATTGGTCTGTGAATATCAGATGGCAGGTACTCACTTTCTAATATGTTCATGTTCTTTGAGATATAGCTCTGTCCGCCTGTTGAGTCCAGAGGAGTTCTTGTAAGCACTAGGTGAAACAGAACAGTATTAAATGACTGTTACATGAATGTTCAAGGAAACAAAGCTTTATAAACTGCTATTTACCTGAAGATACACAAAATAAATGTATGGCGTGATACATAACGGATTTTCAATAAATACTACTCAGCTTTTGCTGAGATCAACACATAAGGGGAGACGACTTGTCCGCATTTAAACACCAGGGACTTCACTCCCCTGATACATACTGATCTCATGAAGGCCACCCTGAAGCCTGCATCCCACAAAGCCATTCCTTGAATAACATCAAACAATGCTAAGCTTAGTTTGAGGTGGAAAAACACTTCCCACCTCCAAAACTCTCAAAATGCATATCAAATTTTGACATTTTCTGTGGAATCCAGGGAGTCCTTCTGGTGTACAGATATGGTGTGTCTTCTTGTGACCAGGCAAGTCCATGCGGGCAAAGTGCTGCCGCCACTGGAACACCAGACATGACACCCCATCCAATGACATTATACTGACATCAGGCTGCACGATCATATTTCCTTGTTCTAACCCCCGAAATGCTGAGTGCCAAGCGAAAGTCTTTGGTATGACCCGACCTGGGCTTGAACCCTGATCTCTCGAACCTCGAGGCGGACGCTCTAACCACTAGACCACCGAGGTGGTCAAGTTTGTTTGGAAGGTAGGAAAAATGTAAGTCTCAGTGCCACACAGAACATTTATATGCCTCTAAAAATTGATATCTTTGGTCGAAATTTTAGGTCATTTACAGTATATAATATATCCTCATAAGAATGTCGTACACTTTAAGGGCCTCTACTATGTGATATATGTAAGCACTAGGCCAGCAGTATCACTTGGAGTCGAAGAAAAAGAAGCTACTGAAGTCATCTGAGAAGACATGAACCCACTTGATGTCTCTCCTCACAGATCCCAACAAGTCCTCTCTCTCTTGCAGCGCTGCGATGTTCGCCTTCGTCTTCTGGAACTCGTGTGAGTAATCCTGCAGAATGTCCCGGTGCCTCTGGAGCGTATGTAGTAACGCAGCATTTGGTGCTGTCAAAGTGATGCTCTGGGAGTACTCGGCCATCTGGTCATTGGTCTCGGTCAGCTGAAATCAACATATTAACTTCCTAAGGTGCAATATATACATGCAGACATGAGCAATGAAATACATCTCTCCCTCGTTTTAATGCTGTTGTTGGGGGACAAATCTGCCCATCATGTTACATGTATATGTTAAGCAGATTGCATGAAGTTTGCTAGCCAATGGCAGCCTTGCTGTGACTTACGTAATATGGGAACAGACAATGTGTCATGCTGGTTGCTAACTGTACACCAAAACTATACACTGGTGTCTATTTCCATGTTACACTTCATTGAGTTTTACGCCGTAGTCAAGAATATTTCACTTACAGGACGGCACTCAGCTTTATGGTGGGAGGAAAGGAATACACCACTGACATCACTGGCCTGGAAAATCACCGACAATTTTTTCCCCACATGTGATCTCCAGATGTATATTAAATTTGAAGTGATCTCCAAAGAACTTTGTATCTAAACACTTGGATGGACACATGACGGCACAGCTGACTGGTTATCGTCATCATTTCCTTGATAACAGGTGACATCAGTTGATGCAGACGAATCCTGATGATTTCCCATGGCTGGGATTGAACCCACAGCCTCTGAATCCAAGCATCTTGACCAGAATAATGACTTTTGACTCCTCATTATGCAACAGTGCAAATCCTAAGATTCCAGATTTTACAATTTTAAACAATCATTTGAATTACTCCTACATGTAGGAATAAAGAGTTTACAAACATCATGGAGGAACCTTCACTGGCTCCACTTGATAGAGCTCTGTTCTTCTGGGACTGATCGATCCCTGGCTGACTAATGAATCCACAGGGTAACATTCATCATCTCCTTGGGCCAGGTTACTTTTACCTCTCTTTTACACCAGTTACAATATTTTGTAACAGTCTTCCACTTGTCCTCTTTTTTTCACCAAGTATAAACAGAGACTTTGACAAAATACTGCCAATAATTAGCCTTCATTTGCTATACAGGGTCAAATAAAAAGGCTTCCTTTTTGCTATTTCACAGCAGTATAAGTCTGGAGGTTAGCTGGCGTTCTCAATGCACCCTATCTATAACCCAGGGTGCAAGCGTCTATCATTTGAGAAGTTCATGAGTACATGTGACATCTTACCCGTGCCAGAAGCTGCTCTATCTCCATGCCCATGGTGTCAAACATATGCTCACTGCTGGACTTGTTCAATAGGGGGGAACTGTCACTAAGAATACAAGAGGGTTACTGGTAAAGGAGGACGATGTGAAGCAGACAATAATCGATAATGACCTTACGAAATTTCAGGGATAAAGGATTTTTGTAAACACGTGCAATGAAAATCTTTTGAAGGACATACCTGTGTATGCACATACAATGATATACCTATGCAAACACACAAATATCCGCCACTCAACAGGGGCCAAATTAACATTTAATCAATACTGATAGATAAATTATTGACATCAATAAACATTCATTGACACTGATAAATATTTACCCATGCCGATAAACATCTAATGAATTAGATATATCGATAAATGTTTATCGATACAGATAATTCATTTCTTCATATCAATAATTCTTGATTAAATGTTAATCTGGTCCCCCATACCAGTTATCATAACTTAAGGCGCCTGCTGGCCCACTTGGCTATATGTAAGCCATCATTCTCGTTGTGCGCAGCAGTGGACCAGTGATGTCTTGCGCTTGAATCCAGCACCCCCTCGTTCAGATGAAGCTTTAAGCCAGGAAGTTGATCACATGCTTTAATTATTTGAAATGGGGTACATTTCTCTAGGCTCTGCTTGATCACCATCACATAAGCGACATATTTCTGCCTGCACAATTAAACTAATATGTATAAATCACAGAACTTGAATAACATAAGGCAAGATCGGAATCTATTCGCCTTACATTTTGTCATTAAAACTCACGAAGCCATCAGTAGTATCCAGCCAGAGGTTATCAACATTATGTACAGCAGGCATATCTAACATATTTTATGCCTTACAGAATGGTACCTGAAATTATATAGCTTTTTATATTCCATGTGGTACACCAGTGTGCCAATTAGCCCACGCATACAGGGCTTAAAATTACAAATTATCTTTTCACATTTCTTTGGTGGTAATTTTATGACAGTGGCATTTTACTTTGATCATGGTGATCTTTGTTCTTTGCATGATCAGACCCTGTGGAAACTCCACTAAACATTAGATCATTTATCACTTAGCGTCTTTCTTTCACTGTTATTTTTACAGAAAACATCCATGTAAACAGGTGTGCAGATCATTCTCTTGTCAACTCAAAGGCATTTTCCGTTTATTTATTTTTATTATATTTTTTTGCCATCAGAAAACAGCACAGGCAGTAAGTCTTATCTAACGCATGATAATTTATGTTAAATAATCAGAATGCCCCATCGACGTTAAAGTAACTGCGTGCATTACCACCACCAAGGGGAGATAACTCTTAACTGGAGGTGAGGAGGAGACTGAGAAATGAACCCACCTATCTTTCACTTTCTCCTTGGCAGAGCTGATTATGAAGCAGAAGTGAAAGCAATTGTTAGTAAAATCTCCATCCACATGTTTTAACATGTTAGAGTTCAGCACATGTATGAGGCCAGAACCGTTGCCTGACAACACGTCAGCAGGAGGTGGCTGGTTCTCTACATGTACATGTAGACATGGCACTGACAAGATTACCATTGATAAGGCCATGGTGTGTTTGTTGATTTGTTCTAAATTTCAAGATTTTTCCACATCCAGCTACAGAAACAATTTTAAATTTCCCAGGCTTTTTGAGGCCTGGAAAAGTTCCTTTAAAGCAGAAGACAGTTTACGACAATGGCACTGTTCATTAAAAACAAAACAAAACTTTCTCTTGAATGCAAAAGGCTGTTTGAATTTTTATGAATTCGTTGCTGAATTATCTCGGTTTGAAGTGTGGAGTATTTCACTGCCGACTGGGGATCTGAAGGTGCCCATGGTTTTAAGCTAATAAGAGACTGACCAATCAGAGAGCTAGGAGACATCAGCTGTTTATAAGCTGTGACGTAAATGTTGAGTTGACTGTCAATGTCACATGTAATAGCACAGGGACAGCACACTGTTTTAATGTGTCATACTTCAATTATACCAAATACATGAGTGAACGACACTGTGAAGTATTTCCAGGCCATTGTGCTGTGGCAGGAGTAAGTTTCTTGATCATTTCGCGTTATAAATTTACATACATACATAGTTTCAATCGCAACCCTAGTATTTTACTACAGTATCAGGTGACAAAAGACTTCCGTGCTTGGAACATTTACGTCACCGCCCACACACAATGGCTGCGATTCAGGCAAGTCGACAGAAGTGGTCAATTGTCTATTTCCACTGTCGTAGTATAGCTGTTAGAAAAAAACACTTCACCAAAATAAACATAATACTGCTCGAACTTTTGGGCAAATATTACTTTAAACATGCGCTGTCTTTCAATTTTAATTTTCAAGGTATTCGAGATCCCTTACAACCCCAGTGTTACGCATGCATACATACAATGAACTAAAGCAATTCGACTGCCTCACCTTGTGAACTCGCGCTGTGTGTAGCTTGTGCCAAGCTTACTGAACGATACCAGCTTGAGATCCAGCTCATTTTCCAGTTGTCGGGCCTGTTTGCGTAAATCTGGAAAAAAAAAATTTAATTTCACGTAATTGGAGTAATCATAACAACTTGGAACACTGAGAACTTAACCTTTTCATTGTGAATATTTTCACTGGGCAATTAAAAGCATTTTAAAATGTACAATTTGGAATCACAATTTGTATAAATACCCTGTAGAGATTTGTTGTTTACTTCTTGTCAGTGTGCCATTTATGATCCACGTATTTCAGATCAACTTCCAGGTGACATTACATGTATGTTACGACAATTATCACACTCTTGGAACAGCTACTCTGTATTTGTCATAATTTTACCTGGATACTTATATAACAGTTCATAACCTTGCAATTACAGTCAGTTTCTTTGAGAGAAAGTATGTACATGTATGTGGTTAAAATTCAATCTGCAGTATCATAGACGATCACCTCTCTCATTATGTTAATCCTCCTCGTTGAATTGTACTGATTGGTATTTTAGTGCTCCTGACGACTTCATTTTCAGGCATGTGGTTCTTATTTCTTATTATGCACTTTAGGGTCTGTCCTAACATAAAACTAGTACAAAACAAAGTCAGGGCCTTGTTCTGGACAGATCAAAATGATTTTCAACTATGATAGTTTTTAGGTCCTCGAGTTCAGTCTAACTTTAAGAGCGATACCTTCCAGAACAACTTTATGGAGGAAAAGGCTCCCCTTAAACAGAATAGTTCTCCACTGGCATCACTTTCCCGAGAAAAAACAAAACACTGATAGAAAACATGCATAACATAAAATATACAAAACATCACTACGTAATATAAAATATCCTGCCAACATGACTTTAGAAATACTAGCATAATTTTCTTTATAACCTTTATAAATGCCTTCAAGAATCTTCTAGCCTACACCCTGTCCTGCCAGACCTAGACAAACAGACAGACCCACCACAATATCAAGGGCACCCCGGGAGTCACTGTTCACTGCCTCACACACTTGACTTCTAGCCTGCACCCTGTCCTGCCAGAACAAGACAAACAGACAGACCCACCACAATATCAAGGGCACCCCGGGAGTCACTGTTCACTGCCTCACACACTTGACTTCTAGCCTGCACCCTGTCCTGCCAGAACAAGACAAACAGACAGACCCACCACAATATCATGGGCACCCCGGGAGTCACTGTTCACTGCCTCAGACACTTGACTTCTAGCCTGCACCCTGTCCTGCCAGACCAAGACAAACAGACAGACCCACCACAATAGCATGGGCACCCCAAGAGTCACTGTTCACTGCCTCACACACTTGACTTCTAGCCTGCACCCTGTCCTGCCAGAACAAGACAAACAGACAGACCCACCACAATATCAAGGGCACCCCGGGAGTCACTGTTCACTGCCTCACACACTTGACTTCTAGCCTGCACCCTGTCCTGCCAGAACAAGACAAACAGACAGACCCACCACAATATCATGGGCACCCCGGGAGTCACTGTTCACTGCCTCAGACACTTGACTTCTAGCCTGCACCCTGTCCTGCCAGACCAAGACAAACAGACAGACCCACCACAATAGCATGGGCACCCCAAGAGTCACTGTTCACTGCCTCACACACTTGACTTCTAGCCTGCACCCTGTCCTGCCAGACCAAGACAAACAGTCAGATCCACCACAATAGCATGGGCACCCCAAGAGTCACTGTTCACTGTCTCACACACTTGACTTCTAGCCTACACCCTGTCCTGCCAGAACAAGACAAACAGACAGACCCACCACAATATCATGGGTACCCGGGGAGTCACTGTTCACTGCCTCACACACTTCACTGTCTACTAGCTACACTCTCTCTTCAGCAGGGGGCTTATGCATCCCCAAGTTATTCCTCTTTAAAACTCAGTATGTCGGACTTAACCATAAATCCTGTTAATCTTACAAATCTACTCACTAGGATCAAAGACTTACAATCTGCCATTTACACCTGATGCAGGATTGGTTCTTTTCACCTTTAATACAGAATCCAGTATGGGAAATGAAATTCCTCTCCAAATTACAATCGGTAAATCTTTGGCTGATTGTAAATATGTGTGCTCTGGATCACAATCTGGATCTCAGATTTATAATCCTAGACCAAGTACCTGCTCTCTTTAAGCAAAAATATGGGGAAATTTATTTATATAGTTCTTTGAATGGTGTTGTACGCTGTACTCAAGAATATTTCACTTATGCGATGGCGACCAGCATTATGGTGGGAGGCAAATACATCAAGGAACTAATAGGATATCCATGCATGCATGTCAGCAAAACGATCTGATCAAGAAAATGTATTTCCAATTACAGTAAATCGAGTAATAAACAAAACACATTTATACACATATATATATATGAAACAATGTATCTGAGTAACATAGTTATAGCAACAAGATACTGGATTATACTCCGCTGCCAAAACCATCAACATATTCACTAGAACGGGAAAAGCATTTTGAAGCGCAATATTTCAAATCAAGTTTACTTGGAAGGTTAGTGTTGTTGATCATTTGAATGGTATGTTGACATTTAAATAAGCCTGCCATAGCTGTGCTGTTTCTCTTGTATGCCTTATGAGGAGAAATATTTCACATTACATGTACCACTTCCAGGTGATATGTTACAAGAAATAGCAAATATCATTTTGTTATATAACAGATGCTATTTATTTGTCATAAATTTGTATAGACAGACAGAGACAGGCAAAACATGGCCAGTCGTGGGGTATGCATGTTCACACCCTCAAACTTTGTCTACAATCCACACTCTCTCTTCAGCAGGGGGATTAGGCCTGCTGCTAACATCCCCAGATTATCTCCCAGGCAACTTGGTTTGTCTCACTTATCCCTTAATCACCTCAATCTAATAAATCTACTCAGCTAGATCAGAGATATATTGTCCCTAAATTACAATATGGATGTGTAGTTCTTTTCACATTTGATCAAAGACAGAGTGTGGGAAATGAAGGCCTCATAAAGTTAGTAATCTGTAAACCCACGGCTGTGTACACATACATTGATTCCAGTCTCCATCTTAACTCTATTAGATCATGCACTTGCTCTCTTCAGGCAAAAATAAAAAAGAAAGAAAGAAAAGACAAAAAACACCAGGTATATGTCACTCCCCTTGAAAAAAAATAAAACAAAAATGATCTTATAGAATAACTAAACTCTAGTCTGATGTTAAACAATGTACTTCTACACTGTTAACTACCAACATAATTCAATGTAATGTAACTAAACTCTAGTCTGATGTTAAACAATGTACTTCTACACTGTTAACTACCAACATAATTCAATGTACTCTATTTACAATGGCTGGAGACATTTCTCCAACCTACTATACACTTAATAATCCTTACCCCTAATAATAATATTTATATTTTATCCCATAAAAAAAGAATTATTCTTAGCCATGTAATGGGTGCTCTTCAATTTGTTTATCTGTAAAATATTCTATTGCCTCATCATCTTATAAATTTAGTGGCATTTAGTTCACAGCACAAGTATCACATTCATACAACTAATATGGACGATAACTTCTAGATTTATTTATTTGTGTTTTACACCATACTTAAGAATATTTCACCATAAAGATCAGCATTATGGTGAGAGAGAAAACAGGCAGAGCCTGGGCAAAACCCACAACCATCCGCAAGTTGCTGGCAGACCTTCCCATGTACAACCGGAAAGGAAGCAAGAAGGAGCTCAGCTTGAAGTTATACAGATCGCATTGTTATTACACTGCAGCAACTCACTAACCCTCTCGGCCACAGAGGTGCCAATAACTTTTCGTTATGATTGCTAACACTGTTATCAAACATACTTACAACACAATACTCTGAAAGCATGGGGTAACTAATTTCAACATCACAGAACAATATCAGTTGCAATACATGCATACATATTGGAATAACACTCTCTTCTGTATAATGAATTAGTGTTTTATTGTATTTGGCTAACTTCATTGTAAGATATTTGTTGTATTGCTTCAATAAAGCCATATCAATGTTCATTGGAAAAAGATAAGCATATTAAAAGAATGGCTTAAAATCATGTTTACTTGTATGCCATTTTAGCCCAGCATCAAAACTTATTATTATTTCAGCTTATGCCAGAAATTGTCACAAAAGAGGACATCACCATATAATATAGCCAAGTAATGAAAATGAAAACTTAAAATCGCTCCACTCGCCAGAACAGTTTTCCAAATTATTATGACAGGAACCAAGGGATTAAGTCTGACAGGCTTCACATGTCATTTAAAATGGCATTATGTGACAGCAAATATTATGCTGTATTTAACAGGTACAATCTGCTTGTCAACATTTTATACATGTACTAAAATAGATAAAATCATGAAAGGGTTATTTATAACATGTCAAACATATATTTCTGGACATATCAGAATATAAATAAGTATACTATATGGTTTACAACAAAAAATTTGGTCAGTGTCTTTGACAGAAGATACTACCCATGTATGTTATGATGTATTGATTGTTAATCCTCTGAACTGATTAATTTCAATTGACTCACTAGTATTTCCTCATCATAACTTATAAGCACATTTCTGTCAGCCAGTTATCCAGCCATGCATTGGTGCAGACAGATGTATAGACAGACAAGACAGACAAACAAACAGACTGACACAGCATGAACAAACACCTTGGAAGACACTGTACTCTGTCTCAGACATCTGATTGCCTGCTGCCTACACTCCCTTCAGCAGGGAGCTTACACATCCCCAGATTATCTCCCTCTGAACCTGGTTTGTTTGATTTATCCATTAATCATCTGAATCTAAGAAATCTACTTATTGGGATCAAAGACTTATTGTCTCTAAATTACATTATGAGTGTTTATTTCTTTTGAAATGCACAGTTAACTACCAATCCAAGATCGAGTCTGGGAAATAAAGATCTCAGAAGAATTGCTGTCTCAAAATCAGTATGTCTCACGTTTCTAATCCAGATGTATCAAGCACCTCCTCTCTTGAATAGCTGAAAAAAGTTATGGAACAGCATGTTCTTGAGAGCAAAACGCCTTCCGTACCCCTTCCATGACAGATAGCAGACATCAGGCAATTCTAACACCAGGGTATAAGTTATAACATATTCTTGTATTATTTACCTAACGAATCCATACAAGATTTTAGGTTTAGTGCTGCATTGAAGCCAACATGATTTATACTCAAGTTGTCTCAGAATGAAAGTAAAAAAAATACACGTTATTCATTAGTATTGTTGGAAATTCAAACCCTATAATGTGGCAATGATCATAGTACAGTATAGTACGTGTCAAATGCTTGCAATGTTAAAATGGGATTGGAAAATTCATGACAGCATCATAGAAAGAAAAGTTTTCACCAGAAATTTGTGCTTGCTGGTGAAAAACAGGTGTGAATTGTAATAAACTTTGGTTTTACGATGGTCAGCAACTAACATACTGTTGACAAACTACTTCTGTAATGTACACTGTAAAATCATCACACCAATCAGAAACCGTATGTTGTTTGTGGGGTATATTTGGGAGGTTTGTTTGATATATTTAGTCCATTCTGAGGGTTTAAAACCAGATCTACCTATATATGTACATGTATGCAGCTGATATAGCTGGGTTTAGGATTCACGAGGTGCACGGTTGACATACAGACTCTACGAACAGGGGTAAGGGGTGGGGATAATGAGGGTAAGGACAAGACATCCAACAGAGAGCAGACTGTGCTTCCTGGAGGAAGGGTAGGGGAGGGTCATTCACTGAAGTGTGCCATACAAGTAGGGTACCAGACAGAATGTAATTAACACCCATAACACATAACTTTTTTAACAATTGATATAAAAACTAATTACCTGCCTCCTGGTGGCTTTCACCACAATTGCTCTCAGAGAATATTGTATGAACTACAAGTACTCTTGAACTCCATCATCATTGAGGTTACAACAACAAAGAGAAAAGAATCACCCTTCTCATTCATGGCTAATTACAAATCAGCATAATGAGCTTCACTACATCTCAATTAACAAATATCTGCTCATACAGGATGGTGAAAAAAAGCAATCGCATTCTCAACTATTTTGCTACAGAATATTTAACTCTGCCATCTGGGATTTTTCAGCGGTGAGGGATCTTTAGAATACAAGTTTACCAATCAGCACAGACATTAATGTAGTAACAACCAATCAGCAGGCACTCAAGAAGGATAACTAAACAAGCCCATGAGAGAGCCTTCCAGGGATAGCCCTGCCGGAACGGCAAGGTGCAGCGTAAAAGTGTTAAAGTGAGCTAAGTAATGTACATGTAGTATCGGTATATCATTCATACTTCATGCAGTTTGAGTGTCATATATAGAAGTATTAATAATTGTTAAATGGTATATTTTACATAACTTATAATTTTTTTTAACAACAAACATCTATCACCTGAGTGACATATAAACATGCACACTGTGCATGTACCAGTATGTATATGTGTATATGGGCTGAAACAACAGAGGATACTCACCTGGCAAAATTTCAACATACATGTACATATACATATAACATTATGAAATGCCAGTGTAGTTTTGTACATATTAACATGTGAAATACTCTTAAATCACTCTGATACACATGCTAGCATCTGGGGGTTTTCTAGCCAATTTCTTTACAGAAACTCAATTTGAAAAGATCAGAAAACTCTATATTTTTCATCAAAATATAGAAATACTGTATCTAAAACTCATTTATTTTATCAAAACTCAATACAAAATTTGTCTAACACTCAATTTTCCCATATTTCTCGGTATGGTTACCACTACGAGAAAGTGGTTAGGAAAACCCCTGATGCCTGCATCTAGATATGTATATAGTGTACTGTATTAGAACGGAATAAAAATTTGGATCACATTGTACTGCAGGTTTTCAGGGTGTTTCTATTAGACTGAGGCCAACACTGATCTACATGTATTTCCATGTACATTCTTCAAATCAGACTGCCAAGACAGGTTTCATATCATGCCAGTAAAATGAAAAACAAAACAGTCAACAGTAAACAATTGAAAAATGTGTGCTAAAAAGAATACTAAAAATCAGAATATTCTACTGCATCCTTTCTCTTGCACAAACAATTTTCACACATTTGACATATGCATGTGAAAAAACAGGATGTAATAAATGTACATGTATAAATACGTTATTAAAAATAGTTTCATCATAGTTTTACATTAGAAAATAGGGTAGGGATGGGGGGGAGCCAAGTCCTTACTTTAGGTATTGGTTAGTAATCAGTACGAGTTCACAACTAATCATAATTACTACTAGGGTGACATAGACTATGGCTAGTGAGAGCAGGGGGAGGGGTCATTGACCACTGTACACAAAGGTGTTACTTCTTTAACTGACCTCTTAATTAAAAAATAATTACTGGAAGGAAAGGGTTACTGATCACACACGTTATTAAGACAATATTTTCACTGCTGTGTACGCTCCAAAAAAGCTTGTATGCATAAGTATAAGCAATAACATTATAACAGTTTCCTGGATGTTTAAAGTCACAAATTAAGCATGTCTTGAAATGGACCTATATGTATGTGTATGCATTAAATTTTTTCTTGTAAGTTTTTACTGGAAAATTTGAGAAACTAGTTTTCATATTATAACAATTCACTTTGCACGAAGTTTTCTCACTTCAAGGGCTATACTTACATGTATGATCTTTACTTCTAAAGCATGCTACTGTAAACTTCACAACACTAGTTACATACTCCAGGCCAAGAACAATACCACAAACCACTGGGGTTAGTTCTAAATTATGGTTTTCTTTTGTAAAACTCAATAATAACATTTCCGAACCAATATGTTCTTGTGTGTCAGCCAACATTACGCCGTGTTCAAGGATATTTCACTTATACAACAGCGGCCAACATTATGGTGCGCATATGCAAACAAACTCTTTCAAGTTACAAAACACAACATAAGTAACTGTTGAATTTTATGTAATCCTATGCAACTACAGTGCCTGAAAATGTGCCATTTGTTACAGGAGACGTCAGAGAGGGAACTGGATTTTAGGCCCGTTGGCTGGTGTGAATTTATCTATTAATCATTTCAAATCAAAATCATTAGAACGGAATATTTGACACATAAAGTACATGTCGTCGACATCACTTCCCCAAAAAAGCCACTGATGGAAAAGATGCCAAAAACAAAATATACAAAACATCACTACGTAATATAAAATATCCTGCCAACATGACTTTAGAAATACTAGCATAATTTTCTTCATAACCTTTATAAATGCCTTCTTCTAGCCTACACCCTGTCCTGCC
Source organism: Acanthopleura granulata (assembly GCA_016165875.1). Lineage (NCBI taxonomy): Eukaryota > Metazoa > Mollusca > Polyplacophora > Chitonida > Chitonidae > Acanthopleura > Acanthopleura granulata. Next base: position 2,801,753 of record JABBOT010000009.1, on the reverse strand, counting down.
AGAACAAGACAAACAGACAGACCCACCACAATAGCATGGGCACCCCAAGAGTCACTGTTCACTGCCTCACACACTTCACTGTCTGCTGGCTACTCTCTCTCTCTCTCTTCAACAGGGGTTTGCACATCCCAGATTATCTCTCTTGGAACTCAGTATGTCCAACTTAAAACATTAATCCTGTTAATCTTACAAATCTACTCACTAGGATCAAAGACTTACAACCTGCCATTTACACCTGATGCATGTTTGTTTCTTTTCACCTTTGATACAGAATCCAGTATGCGAATTGACATTCCTCTCCAAATTTTAATCCGTAAATCTTTGGCTGATTGTAAATATGTGTGCTCTGGATCACAATCTGGATCTCAGATTTATAATCCTAGACCAAGTACCTGCTCTCTTTAAGCAAAAATATGGGGAAATTTATTTATATAGTTCTTTGAATGGTGTTGTACGCTGTACTCAAGAATATTTCACTTATGCGATGGCGACCAGCATAATGGTGGGAGGCAAATACATCAAGGAACTAATAGGATATCCATGCATGCATGTCAGCAAAACGATCTGATCAAGAAAATGTATTTCCAATTACAGTAAATCGAGTAATAAACAAAACACATTTATACACACATATATATATGAAACAATGTATCTGAGTAACATAGTTATAGCAACAAGATACTGGATTATACTCCGTTGCCAAAACCATCAACATATTCACTAGAACGGGAAAAGCATTTTGAAGCGCAATATTTCAAATCATGTTTACTCGGAAGGTTAGTGTTGTTGATCACTTGAATGTTATGTTGACATTTAAATAAGCCTGCCATAGTTGTGCTGTTTCTCTTGTATGCCTTATGAGGAGAAATATTTCACATTACATGTACCACTTCCAGGTGATATGTTACAAGAAATAGCAAATATCATTTTGTTATATAACAGATGCTATTTACTTGTCATAAATTTGTATAGACAGACAGACAGACAGACAAAACATTGCCAGTCGTGGGGTATGCATGTTCACACCCTCAAACTTTGTCTACAATCCACACTCTCTCTTCAGCAGGGGGATTAGGCCTGCTGCTAACATCCCCAGATTATCTCCCAGGCAACTTGGTTTGTCTCACTTATCCCTTAATCACCTCAATCTAATAAATCTACTCAGCTAGATCAGAGATATACTGTCCTTAATTTACAATATGGATGTATAGCTCTTTTCGCATTTTGATCAAAGACAGAATGTGGGAAATGAAGGCCTCATAAAGTTAGTAATCTGTAAATCCACGGCTGTGTACACATACATTGATTCCAGTCTCCAAGTTAAGTCTATTGAATCAAGCACCTGCTCGCTTCAGGCAAAAAAAAAACAGAAAGGACAAAAACACTAGGTACATCTCACTCCCCTTGCAAAATAACAAAACAAAAACGATCTTATAGAATAACTAAACAATGTACTTCTACATTGTTAACTACCAACATAATTCAATGTACTGTATTTACAATGCTCTCTACAATTTCTCCAAACTACTATACACTTAATCATCCTTACTCCTAATAATAATATTTATATTTATCCCATAAAAAAAAATTATTCTTAGCCATGTAATGGGTGCTCTTCAATTCGTTTATCTGTAAAATATTGTATTTCCTCATCTTCTTATAAATTTAGTGGCATTTAAAAGTTCACAGTATAAGTATCACATTTATACAATAAGATGGATGATAACTTTTGGATTTATTTATTTGTGTTTTACACCATACTTAAGAATATTTCACCATAAAGAGCAGCATTATGGTGGGAGAGAAAACAGGCAGAGCCTGGGCACAACTCACAACCATCCGCAAGTTGCTGGCAGACCTTCCCATGTAAGACCGGAAAGGAAGCAAGAAGGAACTCAGCGTGAAGTCAAAGAGATCGCATTGTTATTACACTGCAGCAACTCACTAACCCTCTCGTCCACGGAGGTGCCAATAACTTTTCGTTATGATTGCTAACACTGTTATCAAACATAATACTTACAACATAATACTCTGAAAGCATGGGGTAACTAATTTCAACATCACAGAACAATATCAGTTGCAATACATGCATACATACTGGAATAACATTTTCTTCTGTATAAGGAATTAACGCTTCATTGAATTTGGCTAACTTTATTGTAAGATTTTCGTTGTATTGCTTCAATAAAGCCATATAAATGTTCATTGGAAAAGGATAAGCATATTAAAAGAATGATTTAAAATCATGTTTACTTGTAAAGGCAGTCATTTTAGCCCACCATTATTATTATTTCAGTTTATGCCAGAAATTGCCACAAAAGAGGACAATACCATATAATATAGCCAAATAATGAAAATGAAAAATTAAAATTGCTCCACTCCCCACAACAGTTTTCCAAATTATTATGACAGGAACCAAGGGATTACGTGTAACAGGCTTCACATGTCATTTAAAATGGCATTATGTGACAGCAAATATTATGCTGTACTTAACAGGTACAATCTGCTTGTCAACATTTTATACATGTACTAAAATAGATGAAATCATGAAATGGTTATTTATAACATGTCAAACATATATTTCTGGACATATCAGAATATAAATAAGTATACTATATGGTTTACAACAAGAAATTTGGTCAGTGTCCTTGACAGAGAGTACTACCCATGTATGTTATGATGTATTGATTGTTAATCCTCTGAACTGATTAATTTCGTTGTACTCAATAGTATTTCCTCATCATAACTTATAAGCACATTCTAAACCTAAGTCCTGTCAGCCAGTTATCCAGCCATGCATTGGTGCAGACAGATGTATAGACAGACAAGACAGACAAACAAACAGACTGACACAGCATGAACAAACACCTTGGAAGACACTGTACTCTGTCTCAGACATCTGATTGCCTGCTGCCTACACTCCCTTCAGCAGGGAGCTTACACATCCCCAGATTATCTCCCTCTGAACTTGGTTTGTTTGATTTATCCATTAATCATCTCAATCTAAGAAATCTACTCACTGGGATCAAAGACTTATTGTCTCTAAATTACACTATGTGTGTTTATTTCTTTTGAAATGCACAGTTAATCATTAATCCAAGATCCTGTCTGGGAAATAAAGATCTCAAAAAAATTGCTGTCTCTAAATCAGTATGTCTCACGTTTCTAATCCAGATGTATCAAGCACCTCCTCTCTTGAATAGCTGAAAAAAGTTATGGAACAGCATGTTCTTGAGAGCAAAACCCCTTCCATACCCCTTCCATGACAGATAGCAGACATCAGGCAATTCTAACACCAGGGTATAAGTTATAACATATTCTTGTATTATTTACCTAACAAATCCATACAAGATTTTAGGTTTAGTGCTGCATTGAAGCCAACATGATTTATACTCAAGTTGTCTCAGAATGAAAGTAAAAAAAATACACGTTATTCATTAGTATTGTTGGAAATTCAAACCCTATAATGTGGCAATGATCATAGTACAGTATAGTGCGGGTCAAATGCTTGCAATGTTAAAATGGGATTGGAAAATTCATGACAGCATTATAGAAAGAAAAGCTTTCACCAGAAATTTGTGATTGCTGGTGAAAAACAGGTGTGAATTATAATAAACTTTGATCTTACGATGGTCAGCAACTAACATACTGTTGACAAACTACTTCTGTAATGTACACTGTAAAATCATCACACCAATCAGAAACCGTATGTTGTTTGTGGGGTATAATGAGAAGGTTTGTTTGATATATTTAGTGCATTCTGAGGGTTAGTGGGGATTAAAACAAGATCTATCTCTATATGTACATGTATGCAGCTGATATAGCCGGGTTTAGGATTCACAAGGTGCACGGTTGACATACAGACTCTACAAACAGGGGTAAGGGGTGGGGATAATGAGGGTAAGGACAAGACATCCAACAGACAGCAGACTGTGCTTCCTGGAGGAAGGGTAGGGGAGGGTCATTCACTGAAGTGTGCCATACAAGTAGGGTACCAGACAGAATGTAATTAACACCCATAACACATAACTTTTTTAACAATTGATATAAAAACTAAATACCTGCCTCCTGGTGGCTTTCACCACAATTGCTCTCAGAGAATATTGTATGAACTACAAGTACTCTTGAACTCCATCATCATTGAGGTTACAACAACAAAGAGAAAAGAATCACCCTTCTCATTCATGGCTAATTACAAATCAACATAATGAGCTTCACTACATCTCAATTAACAAATATCTGCTCATACAGGATGGTGAAAAAAAGCAATCGCATTCTCAACTATTTTGCTACAGAATATTTAACTCTGCCGTCTGGGATTTTTCAGCGGTGAGGGATCTTTAGAATGCAAGTTTACCAATCAGCACAGACATTAATGTTGCAACAACCAATCAGCAGGCACTCAAGAAGGAAAACGAAACAAGCCCATGAGAGAGGCTTCCAGGGATAACCATGCCAGAATGGCAAGGTGCAGCGAAAAAGTGTTAAAGTGAGCTAAGTAATGTACATGTAGTATCGGTATATCATTCATACTTCATGCAGTTTGAGTGTCACATATAGAAGTATTAATAATTGTTACACTTGTATATTCTACATAACTTCAAATTTTTTTAACAACAAACATCTATAACCTGAGTGACATATAAACATGCACACTGTTCATGTACAAGTCTGTATATGTGTATATGGGCTGAAACAACAGAGGACACTCACCTGGCAAAATTTCAACACATACATGTACATATACATATAACATTATGAAATGCCAGTGTAGTTTTGTACATATTAACATGTGAAATACTCTTAAACCACTCTGATACACATGCTAGCATCAGGGGTTTTTCTAGCCAATTTCTTTACAGAAACTCAATTTGAACAAATCAGAAAACTCTATATTTTTCATCACCAACGTATGTAAAATGTATCTAAAACTCATTTAATTTATCAAAACTCGATACAAAATTTGTCTAAAACTCAATTTTCCCATATTTCTCGGTATGGTTACCACTACGAGAAAGTGGTTAGGAAAACCCCTGATGCCTGCATCTAGATATGTATATAGTGTACTGTATTAGAACTGAATACAAACTTGGTTCAGATTGTACTGCAGGATTTCAGGGTGTTTCTATTAGACTGAGGTCAACACTGATCTACATGTATTTCCATGTACATTCTTCAAATCAGACTGCCAAGACAGGTTTCATATCATGCCAGTAAAATGAAAAACAAAACAGTGAACAGCAAACAATCGAAAAATGTCTGCTAAAAAGAATACTAAAAATCAGAATATTCTACTGCATCCTTTCTCTTGCACAAACAATTTTCACACATTTGACATATGCATGTGAAAAAACAGGATGTAATAAATGTACATGGATAAATACATTATTAAAATATTTTCATCATAGTTTTACATTAGAAAATGGGGTAGGGATGGGGGGAGCCAAGTCCTTAATTTAGGTATTGGTCAGTTATCAGTACGAGTTCACAACTAATCATAATTACTACTAGGGTGACATAGACTATGGCTAGTGAGAGCAGGGGGAGGGGTCATTGACCACTGTACACAAAGGTGTTACTTCTTTAACTGACCTCTTAATTAAAAAATAATTACTGGAATGAAAGGGTTATTTTCCAGTCACTGAAATAATCCATCAAACAGCGACAACTGATCACACACGTTATTAAGACAATATTTTCACTGCTGTGTACGCTCCAAAAAAGCTTGTATGCATAAGTATAAGCAATAACATTATAACAGTTTCCTGGATGTTTAAAGTCACAAACTAAGCTTGTCTTGAAATGGACCTATATGTATGTGTATGCATTAAATTTTTTAATGTAAGTTTTTACTGGAAAATTAGAGAAACTAGTTTTCATATTATAACAATTCACTTTGCACAAGTTTTCTCACTTCAAGGGCTATACTTACATGTATGATCTTTACTTCTACAGCATGCTACTGTAAACTTCACAACACTAGTTACATACTCCAGGCCAAGAACAATACCACAAACCACTGGGGTTAGTTCTAAATTATGGTTTTCTTTTGTAAAACTCAATAATAACATTTCCGAACCAACATGTTCTTGTGTGTCAGGCAACATTACGCCGTGTTCAAGGATATTTCACTTATACAACAGCGGCCAACATTATGGTGCGCAAACAAACTCTTTCAAGTTACAAAACACAACATAAGTAACTGTTGGATTTTATGTAATCCTATGCAACTACAGTGCCTGAAAATGTGCCATTTGTTACAGGAGACGTCAGAGAGGGAACTGGATTTCAGGGCCGTTGGCTGGTGTGAATTTATCTATTACTCATTTCAAATCAAAATCATTAGAACGGAATATTTGACACATAAAGTACATGTCGTCGACATCACTTCCCCAAAAAAGCCACTGATGGAAAAGATGCCAAAAACAAAATATACAAAACATCACTATGTAATATAAAATATCCTGCCAACATGACTTTAGAGTTACTAGCATAATTTTCTTTATAACCTTTATAAATGCCTTCTTCTAGCCTACACCCTGTCCTGCCAGAGCAAGACAAACAGACAGACCCACCACAATAGCATGGGCACCCCAAGAGTCACTGTTCACTGCCTCACACACTTCACTGTCTGCTGGCTACTCTCTCTCTCTTCAGCAGGGGGTTTGCACATCCCAGATTATCTCTCTTGGAACTCAGTATGTCCAACATTAATCCTGTTAATCTTACAAATCTACTCACTAGGATCAAAGACTTACAACCTGCCATTTACACCTGATGCATGTTTGGTTCTTTTCACCTTTAACACAGAATCCAGTATGCGAATTGAAATTCCTCTCCAAATTTTAATCCGTAAATCTTTGGCTGATTGTAAATATATGTCCTCTGGATCACAATCTGGATCTCAGATTTATAATTCTAGACCAAGTACCTGCTCTCTTTAAGCAAAAATATGGAGAAATTTTTTTATTTGCTTCTTTGAATGATGTTGTACGCTGTACTCAAGAATATTTCACTTATGCGATGGCGACCAGCATTATGGTGGGAGGCAAAAACATCAAGGAACTAATCGGATATCCATGCATGCATGTCAGCAAAACGATTTGATCAAGAAAATTTATTTCCCATGACAGCAAATCGAGCAATAAACAAAACACATTTAAACAAATATACATATATGTATATATATATATATGAAACAATGTATCTGAGTAACGTAGTTATAGCAACAAGATACTGGATTATACTCCGTTGCCAAAACCATCAACATATTCACTAGAACGGGAAAAGCATTTTGAAGCGCAATATTTCAAATCATGTTTACTTGGAAGGTTAGTGTTGTTGATCATTTGAATGTTATGTTGACATTTAAATAAGCCTGCCATAGTTGTGCTGTTTCTCTTGTATGCCTTATGAGGAGAAATATTTCACATTACATGTACCACTTCCAGGTGATATGTTACAAGAAATAGCAAATATCATTTTGTTATATAACAGATGCTATTTACTTGTCATAAATTTGTATAGACAGACAGACAGACAGACAAAAACATGGCCAGTCGTGGGGTATGCATGTTCACACCCTCAAACTTTGTCTACAATCCACACTCTCTCTTCAGCAGGGGGATTAGGCCTGCTGCTAACATCCCCAGATTATCTCCCAGGCAACTTGGTTTGTCTCACTTATCCCTTAATCACCTCAATCTAATAAATCTACTCAGCTAGATCAGAGATATATTGTCCCTAAATTACAATATGGATGTATAGTTCTTTTTGCATTTGATCAAAGGCAGAGTGTGGGAAATGAAGGCCTCATAAAGTTAGTAATCTGTAAACCCACGGCTGTGTACACATACATTGATTCCAGTCTCCATCTTAACTCTATTAGATCATGCACCTGCTCTCTTCAGCCAAAAAAAAAAAAGAAAGAAAGAAAAGACAAAAAACACCAGGTATATGTCACTCCCCCTGCAAAAAAATAAAACAAAAACGATCTTACAGAATAACTAAACTCTAGTCTGATGTTAAACAATGTACTTCTACACTGTTAAATACCAACATAATTCAATGTACTGTATTTACAATGGTCGGAAACATTTCTCCAACCTACTATACACTTAATAATCCTTATTCCTAATAATAATATTTATATTTTATCCCATAAAAACGAATTATTCTTAGCCATGTAATGGGCGCTCTTAAATTCGTTTATCATTTGAATGGTATGTTGACATTTAAATAAGCCTGCCATAGTTGTGCTGTTTCTCTTGTATGCCTTATGGGGAGAAATATTTCAGAGTACATGTACCACTTCCAGGTGATATGTTACAAGAAATAGCAAATATCATTTTGTTATATAACAGATGCTATTTACTTGTCATAAATTTGTATAGACAGACAGACAGAGACAGACAAAACATGGCCAGTCGTGGGGTATGCATGTTCACACCCTCAAACTTTTGTCTACAATCCACACTCTCTCTTCAGCAGGGGGATTAGGCCTGCTGCTAACATCCCCAGATTATCTCCCAGGCAACTTGGTTTGTCTCACTTATCCCTTAATCACCTCAATCTAATAAATCTACTCAGCTAGATCAGAGATATATTGTCCCTAAATTACAATATGGATGTATAGTTCTTTTCGCATTTGATCAAAGACAGAGTGTGGGAAATGAAGGCCTCATAAAGTTAGTAATCTGTAAACCCACGGCTGTGTACACATACATTGATTCCAGTCTCCATCTTAACTCTATTAGATCATGCACCTGCTCTCTTCAGCCAAAAAAAAAAAAAGAAAGAAAGAAAAGACAAAAAACACCAGGTATATGTCACTCCCCCTGCAAAAAAATAAAACAAAAACGATCTTACAGAATAACTAAACTCTAGTCTGATGTTAAACAATGTACTTCTACACTGTTAAATACCAACATAATTCAATGTACTGTATTTACAATGGTCGGAAACATTTCTCCAACCTACTATACACTTAATAATCCTTATTCCTAATAATAATATTTATATTTTATCCCATAAAAACGAATTATTCTTAGCCATGTAATGGGCGCTCTTAAATTCGTTTATCATTTGAATGGTATGCTGACATTTAAATAAGCCTGCCATAGTTGTGCTGTTTCTCTTGTATGCCTTATGGGGAGAAATATTTCAGAGTACATGTAATACTTCCAGGTGATATGTTACAAGAAATAGCAAATATCATTTTGTTATATAACAGATGCTATTTACTTGTCATAAATTTGTATAGACAGACAGAGACAGACAAAACATTGCCAGTCGTGGGGTATGCATGTTCACACCCTCAAACTTTGTCTACAATCCACACTCTCTCTTCAGCAGGGGGATTAGGCCTGCTGCTAACATCCCCAGATTATCTCCCAGGCAACTTGGTTTGTCTCACTTATCCCTTAATCACCTCAATCTAATAAATCTACTCAGCTAGATCAGAGATATATTGTCCCTAAATTACAATATGGATGTATAGTTCTTTTCGCATTTGATCAAAGACAGAGTGTGGGAAATGAAGGCCTCATAAAGTTAGTAATCTGTAAACCCACGCCTGTGTACACATACATTGATTCCAGTCTCCATCTTAACTCTATTAGATCATGCACCTGCTCTCTTCAGCCAAAAAAAAAAAAGAAAGAAAGAAAAGACAAAAAACACCAGGTATATGTCACTCCCCCTGCAAAAAAATAAAACAAAAACGATCTTATAGAATAACTAAACTCTAGTCTGATGTTAAACAATGTACTTCTACACTGTTAACTACCAACATAATTCAATGTACTGTATTTACAATGGTCGGAAACATTTCTCCAACCTACTACACACTTAATAATCCTTATTCCTAATAATAATATTTATATTTTATCCCATAAAAACGAATTATTCTTAGCCATGTAATGGGCGCTCTTAAATTCGTTTATCATTTGAATGGTATGTTGACATTTAAATAAGCCTGCCATAGTTGTGCTGTTTCTCTTGTATGCCTTATGGGGAGAAATATTTCAGAGTACATGTACCACTTCCAGGTGATATGTTACAAGAAATAGCAAATATCATTTTGTTATATAACAGATGCTATTTACTTGTCATAAATTTGTATCGACAGACAGACAGAGACAGACAAAACATGGCCAGTCGTGGGGTATGCATGTTCACACCCTCAAACTTTTGTCTACAATCCACACTCTCTCTTCAGCAGGGGGATTAGGCCTGCTGCTAACATCCCCAGATTATCTCCCAGGCAACTTGGTTTGTCTCACTTATCCCTTAATCACCTCAATCTAATAAATCTACTCAGCTAGATCAGAGATATATTGTCCCTAAATTACAATATGGATGTATAGTTCTTTTCGCATTTGATCAAAGACAGAGTGTGGGAAATGAAGGCCTCATAAAGTTAGTAATCTGTAAACCCACGCCTGTGTACACATACATTGATTCCAGTCTCCATCTTAACTCTATTAGATCATGCACCTGCTCTCTTCAGCCAAAAAACAAAAAGAAAGAAAGAAAAGACAAAAAACACCAGGTATATGTCACTCCCCTTGCAAAAAAATAAAACAAAAACGATCTTATAGAATAACTAAACTCTATTATGATGTTAAACAATGTACTTCTACACTGTTAACTACCAACATAATTCAATGTACTCTATTTACAATGGTTGGAGACATTTCTCCAACCTACTATACACTTAATAATCCTTACTCCTAATAATAATATTTATATTTTATCCCATAAAAACGAATTATTCTTAGCCTTGTAATGGGCGCTCTTCAATTCGCTTATCTGTAAAATATTGTATTTCCTTATCATCTGATAAATTTAGTGGCATTTAAAAGTTCACCGTACAAGTATCACATTCATACAACTAATATGAATGATTACTTCTAGATTTATTTACTGATTTATAATCAGCATTATGGTGGAAGAGAAAACAGGCAGAGCCTGGGCAAAATCCACAACCATCCACAAGTTGCTGGCAGACCTTCCCATGTACAACCGGAAAGGAAGCAAGAAGGAACTCAGCTTGAAGTTACACAGATCGCATTGTTATTACCCTGCAGCAACTCACTAACCCTCTCGGCCACGGAGGTGCCAATAACTTTTCATTATGATTGCTAACACTGTTATCAAACAAACTTACAACACAATACTCTGAAAGCATGGGGTAACTAATTTCAACATCACAGAACATTATCAGTTGCAATACATGCATACATACTGGAATAACACTCTCTTCCATAAAATGAATTAGTGCTTTATTGTATTTGGCTAACTTCATTGTAAGATATTTGTTGTATTGCTTCAATAAAGCCATATCAATGTTCATTGGAAAAAGATAAGCATATTAAAAGAATGGCTTAAAATCATGTTTACTTGTATGCCATTTTAGCCCAGCATCAAAACTTATTATTATTTCAGCTTATGCCAGAAATTGTCACAAAAGAGGACATTACCATATAATATTGCCAAATCATGAAAATGAAAAATTAAAATCGCTCCACTTCACAACAGTTTTCCAAATTATTATGACAGGAACCAAGGGATTAAGTGTTATAGAGATTAAGTGTGATAGGCTTCACATGACATTAAAAATGGCATTGTGACAGCAAATATTATGCTGTACTTAATAGATACAATCTACTAGTCAAAATTTGATACATGTACTAAAATAGATAAAATCATAAAAGGGTTATTTATAACATGTCAAACATATATTTCTGGACATATCAGAATATAAATAAGTATACTATATGGTTTACAACAAAAAATTTGGTCAGTGTCCTTGACAGAGAGTACTACCCATGTATGTTATGATGTATTGATTATTAATCCTCTGAACTGATTAATTTCGTTGTACTCAATAGTATTTCCTCATCATAACTTATAAGCACACTCTAAACCTAAGTCCTGTCAGCCAGTTATCCAGCCATGCATTGGTGCAGACAGATGTATAGACAGACAAGACAGACAAACAAACAGACAGACACAGCATGAACAAACACCTTGGAAGACACTGTACTCTGTCTCAGATATCTGATTGCCTGCTGCCTACACTCCCTTCAGCAGGGAGCTTACACATCCCCAGATTATCTCCCTCTGAACTTGGTTTGTTTGATTTATCCATTAATCATGTTAATCTAAGAAATCTACTCATTGGGATCAAAGACTTATTATCTCTAAATTACACTATGTGTGTTTATTTCTTTTGAAATGCACAGTTAATCCAAGATCCGGTCTGGGAAATAAAGATCTCCAAAAAATTGCTGTCTCTAAATCAGTATGTCTCACGTTTCTAATCCAGATGTATCAAGCACCTCCTCTCTTGAATAGCTGAAAAAAGTTATGGAACAGCTAGTTCTTGAGAGCAAAACCCCTTCCGTACCCCTTCCATGACAGATAGCAGACATCAGGCAATTCTAACACCAGGGTATAAGTTATAACATATTCTTGTATTATTTACCTAACAAATCCATACAAGATTTTAGGTTTAGTTCTGCATTGAAGCCAACATGATTTATACTCAAGTTGTCTCAGAATGAAAGTAAAAAAAATACACCTTATTCATTAGTATTGTTGGAAATTCAAACCCTATAATGTGGCAATGATCATAGTACAGTATAGTACGTGTCAAATGCTTGCAATGTTAAAATGGGATTGGAAAATTCATGACAGCATCATAGAAAGAAAAGCTTTAACCATAAATTTGTGATTGCTGGTGAAAAACAGGTGTGAATTATAATAAACTTTGATCTTACGATGGTCAGCAACTAACATACTGTTGACAAACTACTTCTGTAATGTACACTGTAAAATCATCACACCAATCAGAAACCGTATGTTGTTTGTGGGGTATAATGGGAAGGTTTGTTTGATATATTTAGTCCATTCTGAGGGTTAGTGGGGATTAAAACAAGATTTATCTCTATATGTACATGTATGTAGCTGATATAGCTGGCTTTAGGATTCACGAGGTGCACGGTTGACATACAGACTCTACAAACAGGGGTAAGGGGTGGGGATAATGAGGGTAAGGACAAGACATCCAACAGAGAGCAGACCGTGCTTCCTGGAGGAAGGGTAGTGGAGGGTCATTCACTGAAGTGTGCCATACAAGTAGGGTACCAGACAGAATGTAATTAACACCCATAACACATAACTTTTTTAACAATTGATATAAAAACTAATTACCTGCCTCCTGCTGGCTTTCACCACAATTGCTCTCAGAGAATATTGTATGAACTACAAGTACTCTTGAACTCCATCATCATTGAGGTTACAACAACAAAGAGAAAAGAATCACCCTTCTCATTCATGGCTAATTACAAATAAACATAATGAGCTTCACTACATCTCAATTAACAAATATCTGCTCATACAGGATGGTGAAAAAAAGCAATCGCATTCTCAACTATTTTGCTACAGAATATTTAACTCTGCCATCTGGGATTTTTCAGCAGTGAGGGATCTTTAGAATACAAGTTTACCAATCAGCACAGACATTAATGTAGTAACAACCACTCAGCAGGCACTCAAGAAGGATAACTAAACAAGCCCATGAGAGAGGCTTCCAGGGATAGCCCTGCCGGAACGGCAAGGTGCAGCGTAAAAGTGTTAAAGTGAGCTAAGTAATGTACATGTAGTATCGGTATATCATTCATACTTCATGCAGTTTGAGTGTCATATATAGAAGTATTAATAATTGTTACACTTGTATATTTTACATAACTTATAATTTTTTTTAACAACAAACATCTATCACCTGAGTGACAGATAAACATGCACACTGTGCATGTACCAGTATGTATATGTGTTTATGGACTGAAACAACAGAGGATACTCACCTGGCAAAATTTCAACATACATGTACATATACATATAACATTATGAAATGCCAGTGTAGTTTTGTACATATTAACATGTGAAATACTCTGATACACATGCTAGCATCTGGGGGTTTTCTAGCCAATTTCTTTACAGAAACTCAATTTGAAAAGATCAGAAAACTCTATATTTTTCATCAAAATATAGAAATACTGTATCTAAAACTCATTTATTTTATCAAAACTCAATACAAAATTTGTCTAAAACTCAATTTTCCCATATTTCTCGGTATGGTTACCACTACGAGAAAGTGGCTAGGAAAGCCCCTGATGCCTGCACGTAGATATGTATATAGTGTACTGTATTAGAACGGAATAAAAATTTGGATCACATTGTACTGCAGGTTTTCAGGGTGTTTCTATTAGACTGAGGCCAACACTGATCTACATGTATTTCCATGTACATTCTTCAAATCAGACTGCCAAGACAGGTTTCATATCATGCCAGTAAAATGAAAAACAAAACAGTCAACAGTAAACAATTGAAAAATGTGTGCTAAAAAGAATACTAAAAATCAGAATATTCCACTGCATCCTTTCTCTTGCAAAAAACAATTTTCACACATTTGACATATGCATGTGAAAAAACAGAATGTAATAAATGTACATGGATAAATACATTATTAAAAATAGTTTCGTCATAGTTTTACATTAGAAAATGGGGTAGGGATGGGGGGGAGCCAAGTCCTTAATTTAGGTATTGGTCAGTTATCAGTACGAGTTCACAACTAATCAAAATTACTACTAGGGTGACATAGACTATGGCTAGTGAGAGCAGGGGGAGGGGTCATTGACCACTGTACACAAAGGTCTTACTTCTTTAACTGACCTCTTAATTAAAAAATAATTACTGGAATGAAAGGGTTATTTTCCAGTCACTGAAATAATCCATCAAACAGCGGCAACTGATCACACACGTTATTAAGACAATATTTTCACTGCTGTGTACGCTCAAAAAAAGCTTGTATGCATAAGTATAAGCAATAACATTGTAACAGTTTCCTGGATGTTTAAACTCACAAATTCAGCTCATCTTGAAATGGACCTATATGTATGTGTATGCATTAAATTTTTTAATGTAAGTTTTCACTGGAAAATTTGAGAAACTAGTTTTCATATTATAACAATTCACTTTGCACGACGTTTTCTCACTTCAAGGACTATACTTACATGTATGATGTTTACTTCTAAAGCATGCTACTGTAAACTTCACAACACTAGTTACATACTCCAGGCCAAGAACAATACCACAAACCATTGGGGTTAGTTCTAAATTATGGTTTTCTTTTGTAAAACTCAATAATAACATTTCCGAACCAATATGTTCTTGTGTGTCAGGCAACATTACGCCGTGTTCAAGGATATTTCACTTATACAACAGCGGCCAACATTATGGTGCGCAAACAAACTCTTTCAAGTTACAAAACACAACATAAGTAACTGCTGGATTTTATGTAATCCTATGCAACTACAGTGCCTGAAAATGTGTCATTTGTTACAGGAGACGTCAGAGAGGGAACTGGATATCAGGTCCGTTGGCTGGTGTGAATTTATCTATTACTCATTTCAAATCAAAATCATTAGAACGGAATATTTGACACATAAAGTACATTCATGTGTCTGCCTACTGCGTCGGTGACTGCAATTATGAATGACTGAAAAAAAAAAAAATCACGACAACAGTTTGGACGTTTAACATGTCGTGTTCACTACAAGTCTCCTCGACGAACCTGTTACACTACGACAGAGTATATTTGTATGGGACACAGAAAGAACATCGTTTGTGCCTAGCCGGCACCAGCCAGAGAAACACTGGCTGAATATCTCATTATGGTCGGTGAGTTTGTAACAACGCCTGGCCCTTATTTCGCAGTACTTTACCTTCCCAGTGATTGCCCATGTCGGCCATGTTAGTTGTGTTGTCAACATCTCGCTGAGATCTCGCGATCGCGTGGACATTCGCTGTGGGGAAGCAGAGACAATTTCTCTGATAAATAATTAATCTTCTGTTGTGTAATCATTGCTAATCTTCATTGCTTGGGCCCACTGAGTCCCAACAGCGGCTTTTCCTCCAATCGACGTTGAGAATGCAGGAAAAGCCAAGTCTCCCCGCGGCGAGAGATATGTCACGTGACTAGTCGGCGGAGAATTTAAAACCCGACAGGGCACTTGGTGATTCACAGCTAAACCATCTGGCCGACTTTGCTCAACCTTTTGGCTCCAATATTTGAACGATTCCGGCTTAAAATCAGTTAACATGAAGAGAGCGGTAACCATGGCTAACGTGAGGAAGGCTTTGCGCTTCAGCCTGAAGGGGAGAGACTACGATTTCCTGGAATCTAAAGAGAACGACTACTTCAGCACCCCGAAGTTTTTGAGACGGCAATCTGACAAATTCGAAATGCCGGAGTCGGAGAGGAAAGTATTGCAGTCGAAAGCCGCAAACACCATGAATGCCAGACGAAGTCTACGCCTCACCCGCAGTACCAGTGTTACAACGTCTTTCAGAGATGCGATGGGCAGCCTAAAGCAGGTTTGTTTGTGTAGTGTGTGTACGCGTGTGTATGTGTGTGTGTGTTTTGCTACATTTGGACGTAGATATTTACTGCACTATTTCGATTTTGTATGTGGTTATAGTTCATGGTTAGTTTAATTACTGGTTAAAGAGATGGATGGCCTAGAACAGCTGATTCGCCTTTACATGTATTTCAAATATTTAAAAATTTAAAATTAAAAAAAAAAAAAAAATTTAAATTTTTTTTTTTAGCTGACCCTTTACTAGTTCATTAAAATTAAATGTCAGTTTTTATTTTCGACAAAGTCTGGCATTTGAAGTTGGTAAATATATCAGACATTACAACAGAGTATCGCATTAACTCCTTACTAAATTCATGTCCCTGTGCCAAAGCCTCATAAATTAAATATCATGAAATGTCCACATCTAGTTCTGATATCAATGTTAAGCTACATGTGCTAACTTGTAATAATAAGGTACAGATATGCGCATTTTAGTGTAAGCTAAGATAAATTGATAAGTTTGCTTTATTTGTTTCGTTCTAAGCCAGATCTCTGATATCTCAGCAAAATTTTCTAGTCCATCTGTCAGTTTTAGGTCCATAATAAATTTGCACTAGACTTTGATTAAGGCATTGTGTATTTTTAACAATATGGGGCGCAGGTACATATATAAATAGCCAAGTCATAAAAAAAAAAACTAGGTGTTATTGTGTAAATGCACATTACTTTCCCCTTGTAGCACGCAGTTGTTTGGAATTTCACAATTATGTAATCAGAGCTGCATAGACTTATGAATCTAAGTGTGACCACTGGCGCTTAGCTCCCTGAAACCATTCGTGTATACTCCCCCACTGGGCAGTAGACCTAAACTTACATAACATCTATCCCAGGCTTAGTGCCCCCCCCCCCCCCGGCAGTATCCTTGTTCACACACATTGTCCTGTTTGTGTTTTTGAGGATATAATCATGCACCTGTTCTAACAACCTTATGGTAGTGTTCAAGAACCCTTGGGGTAGTTGGCTAGATAACAATACACTAGAAGCCCAAACCCTGGCATAGAGTGACTTTTCAATGTACATGTATGCAGATACCATGACAAGCTGAATTTGGTTTTTGGCATGTCACTTCAAGCAGTCAGGTGGATTTATTGTTATTGCTGTTAAATAGGCATTAGCATTTATGTATTATCTTCTTCTAAAGTGCTTAAAATCAAATCCAATCCAATCTCTGAAGTGGCACTTTATCTTATGTTGAAATCTCCACCCCTAAATTAATGTTAACAACACAGTTTTAAGTTCAAGCAGTGGACTGAGAGTAGAACGTGCTAAAGTTCAATAAATGGATTTTTGTAGGTATTGTGAATGACATCTTCCCAATGAGAACACACTGTTGAGTAAATCTAAATCCTCAGGAAGTTGGTACATCTATATTAGTGTTGTGGGAATCGTCACTCCTTGCTAGGTCCTCAGTGACCAGAGGGTTACCTTGCTGGCACAACACAATGATGGGAGAACCTCTCACCACTGTGGTTGCTGTGATTTCACTTTATCCTGGCCTCCTCTTCCCTTTTCTGTAATCTGGAGACAAAAGCTGCATTTGTAATGAAGTTCAATGCTTAACCTCTTGACTCTTCGTTCACAGAAAATCCGCAAGTCCACTCGGCGCAGGATGAGGCTGAAGACCATCGCAGACTCTCCGTTGACCCCAGCCTCCCTGAGACGCTCCAGTCGCCTCGCAGGGAAGAACAGTCCTCTCCCGAAGGCCCGCAGTGAAGTCAAGCTCTACTCCCCTTTCGAGATAGAGACTCCTTCCCCTAAATTTCACTCTGCAAGCCATCTACAGACCAGGTAGCTTCAAGCAAATGAATGAGGAATCACAGTATTTCTCAAAGTCATTTCACATCATCACTCCATTGTTAACTTTCCATATTCGTTTGACAGCCAAAAGCAAGTCAATCTAAGCAGTGTTTATTTCTGTAATGTCTCTCTGTTTCGGTACAGCTGTGAAAGTGAAGCCATCAGCTAGTTCAAAAGCACTGTCGCAGAACAGAAAGAACCGATGTGTTTTTTAACAGCTCAGGACTTGCTTGAAACCTTTGGCAATCACACCAATTATGATTTCTGAAAAGTTGTGGATTGAGAATCATTATAATTGTATGTGAAACCGAAATAGTCTTTGGTGACATTACCCTACGTAAAATTTTCTTTTTTCCTTCTGAGTAGTTTTCTTTAATTCTCTTTTGTTTTTTGGGCAACTTAAACTTATCTTGAGATCAACTAATTCAATTTATGTGCTCAATCCACCTGGTCTAAATAGCCCATGTTTTGATCCGTCACAGACAAGAGCAATATGAAACCCCAGGAAGGATTCGCCGTGAGGTGGAAGCCCTGACCCAGAACATGCAAGCCTTAGCTACACTGACCCCCCACACCCTGAGATCTCGCTCATCCTCCCGCAACCTTATCACCACCAGGACCTCCACTACACATGTCTCTGTGCCACCCCCAACCTTGTGAGTGCTACACCTGCCAGGACATTACTTCTAATCTTGATAGTACTTGTAGCAAACGCAAACTGAGGCTAAATATGTTTGAGTGTAACCTAACTGATCCCCCTCCCCATGGAAAGGCTGTACTCAAATGATTTTATGGTTTTGAAAAACCTTTTTTGATTTTTTTTCTCTTACATTCATTAAATTCATTAGTATGACTGACACTACTTTCTGATACGGTTATATGCTGAACAAAGGATTCTTTCGTTTTTTTTTCTAAATTTAAAATACAGTCTTGTTAAGGAAATGAGATCCTAATTATATTTAAGTAGTATCATGGAGAGAAACTGGATGACATGAACTTTGAAAATTATCGTACAAACACTCTGTCCGGGAGTGCTGTTATGCATGATATAGTC
The DNA here is from genome assembly GCA_016165875.1 of Acanthopleura granulata. Lineage (NCBI taxonomy): Eukaryota > Metazoa > Mollusca > Polyplacophora > Chitonida > Chitonidae > Acanthopleura > Acanthopleura granulata. The sequence continues at coordinate 2,782,415 of JABBOT010000009.1, read as the reverse complement.
TACGTTCAGATGTTTTGGTTTTTTTTTTTTCTAATTTCTCCCACTCTGTGTCCCACAGCAGGCCACACAAGAGCCCCTCGCCCGTCCTGCTAACCAACGGAAGCCTTCGCCCGGACATGCAGGCCCGCAGGAGACTCCAGGCGCAGACGCCCATCTTTGTTTAGACTCAGTGGTCTTGCAGTTTCCTTACTGAAGGTATTTGGTGCTGCGTGGATTTTCCAGGATGCCAAGGCTTGACACACCAGAGTGACACAGAGATCCAGTCATGGACCAGTACACCTTAAATCCCTCAAGAAAGCTGGTTTGCATGAACATAATTATGCAAATGTCTAGGCTGACTTGCTAGATAGGTTTAACCTATCTGACCTCTGGGTCAGACATCATTCGTCCACTCCCTCCTCCTTGCTTGTTTTCTTGTTATATAATAAGGAGGTTGGTATTGCGGTCAGCAGTGGGGAAAGCGTTAACACTGAAGTCTATAATACATACGGCATATGGTAGTGCTATGGTGCTATGCTCATCTCGTGGAACTATTGATGTTCCGTGCTCTTGTACATTAAGTGTATATATACAGCTCATTTGTGCATAATTCTCATTTTCGCTCTGTTCATTCTGTCCACGTCCTTCATTCTACTTGTTACACGATTGCTACTCCCATCAGGACATCCTTAAAAATATGTCAATTGGGCGTAACCAGACCGACCCCTAAAAAGGACTCAACAGTTTGTATACCTATTTTGATAAGGATGACTTCACACAAGTGATATTATTTATGTTAGGAATGCAGACTCAAGACAATTAACTAGGTCCAGAATGAAACTTATATTGATATTCGAAGTTGTGTGTTTCATACTTAGCAGTTTCATCTACAAACCTCTATCAGTATTAAAAGCCCTAACCAAAGCTATATTTTTTTAGCTAGTGATTTTATTTTCATATCTCTTAGCCCATATAAATCTTGCCTTATTTTATCACCTTATTAAGTATGAAATGTGAACTATAGATTTTTCTTAGTTTTTATATAAATATGCCAGATTTCTTTTCATTTTGTCTTCAATATAGCATTTGGTTCCTACCTCTAAATATCCTGCCTGATTACATCATATTATCAAGCATCAATTATGGACTATAAATTAATCCAGATGTTTAGTTTTTTGTTTGTTTGCTTTTTATGATATAGGATTTTGGTCAGCCATGTATCTTACATTTATTTCTTAAAATCTCACCTTATCAAATCATGAAATAAGATTTCAAATTTGAATCTGTTTATCCATGTAAGCCAGATGTTTTCTTGTTATTATTTAACATTAAGTATTCAGTAACATTTAAATATCCTTCATCTGAAAGTTTCATCTGAATACGTATTTTCACAATGATGATTTGTAATATATAATATAGATAGCTTATGGTAGCATTACCCACTAAAACAAATCTTTGTCTTATGTATGTGTACATAAAAATATTTGAATGTCTGACTAAAATCATGTAAAAATTATATTTTTTGTTATGTAGATTTTCCTTTTTATGTGAAAGCAAATATTGATCTGCTCATCTTCAGTATCATGATATTTATCTTTTTTATCTTAAAGATGAGGTTGCCAGTTTTGTATTAGGATTGCTGCATGTCCATGTATTTTTCTTTTGTAAGATGGTATTCATGTCATCACTTTACTCACATTTTCTCAGTAATTTTCTCAGCCAGTATTTTCCCCGCACATATACTCATTTTCTGTAATCAGAATTATTAACAATAAAAAAAATCTCAGTCTGCTTCATGAAATGTGTTTTTGCGTTATACACTATTTGGGAACAAGTATTACGTTGGTAGACTCGGTTGTATTGATTACCAATACTCCACAGAGGCTGAATAGTCACGAAACAGGGGCCTCCGTGGCTGAGTTGGTTAGCTCCACGAGTAGCGCATTGACCCAGAAAGCCTCCCATCAATGCGGTCGCTTTGAGTTCAAGTCCAGTTCATGCTGGCTTCCTCTTCGGCCGTACGTGGGAAGGCCTGCCAGCAACCTGCGGATGGTCGTGGATTTCCCCTGGGCTCTGTCCGGTTTCCTCGCCGCCGTCATGTAAGCAAACTATTCTTGAGTACATCGTAAAACCCCAATCAAATAAACAGTGTCACGAAACAAGCTTCATACCAACGGGACTGTGACTTAGCTGTACAGGTACTGTACGCTTATATTTTTCTTGTTTTGTCCCATTTCACTTGCTTGAATTCCTCCACCCCCAAACCAGTGTAAACAATCAGAGCTGTAGCAATCTCATTAAAATCAGATCCTTATAATATTAGTTCTGGCTGGGTTACAGACGTGCTAGTGTGCGGGCACACCATCTAATTTTCAATGAGGTTGAGCTGTTGGCTATATGCTCCAACGTTGAAGCGTAAAACGCTGTTAGGTTTTGGAAATGTATTTCAGTTTTATTAAATTATTGCTATATTAGCCAATTTATTTTTTTAAATTTATTTCATGAAGGTTCCGATACAAAATTTGTCTAAAACCCAAATTTCGGACATTTCTCGTTGCGATAACTACAACGAGAAAGTGGCTAAAAAAATCCCTAGTAATCAACTTTATGGACAAATGTAGTTAAAATCTGAGCATCTAGTCGGCATTCGCGGCAGCATTTTGTGTTTACCCCACATCCTTCCGCTTTTTATGACGCAGTGGGATATATGGTAATTCTGTGTCTGTGATGATTGTTCCTAGTACGTAACTGTTGGAATTATGTTGGAACTAGTTTACAAATGTCGCAATTTTGTTGGACAACGCGACTTTGGCACTAGATTATTCATTCACATAATTCTATTTGAACTGGAACCAAATGCATGAATGGAGAGTTCAACACTTGTTTGGCAATACTGCAGCTGTATCGAGCTGTAGGTCAATCTACAGCCATTAATAAGGAATGACACACAAAGGGATTGGTCATCGTTAAAGCCCTTGAAACAGACGATTGAAAAGCGATGTACATGAACAGCAACGTGGAAAAGTTTGTTATCTTAAATGTGGCGTAACCTAATACATTTGTATTAATTAAATGCCGTAGATAACATTTGTTGTTTTTTTTTTGTTTGTTTCTTTGCTTTTTTTTGGTTTTTTTTTTTAGAACGAAAGGGAAATTGATGTGCAGATCACACCAAACTGGTCATAGGCCAAAAACAGAAACAAAATTAAAGTCAAGCATTAAAGATCAGCCCGAATCTTTGGCCCGACTGAGTGCTGTTACAGTGTATTGACCCATGTGCACTTATGATCCACATATGATACAAAGGCTCGTTGTGTATCGTTTAAGGTACAAACATTAAACAGCAGAAAACGTGTAAATTTTGTATATGCATAGATTTGAGGACGAAACCAGCATTGGCATGGATGTATTGTCGTGTATCGTGCCACCCTTCTAAATTTGAACATTTGGTTTTAGCAGGCGTTGACTTTCGCTGATAATCGCTTCTGAGGACGCCAAACACCTGGTTATAATGGCTCAAACGATTGTCACGCGTGCCAAACATAAACAAGACCATTTGGAATGTCTGAGAAACCACGGTGACACTTCAACGCTATAAAGTCAGTTAATTGCAGCCAGCTTTTCACAATGTATTCGCAATTGCTTCTCTAAAAGCAAACCATCGGATGGATTTTCTCAGAGCCTAGGATGCCGAAGGAGTAGTTAACACTCCCAACTTGCAGTTTCTCGTCACATTTATCAGGTTTTATCACCTCTAATTATGGTTAAATGACCACTGCTTGAGCGGATGACCACACCAGCCTGCTTTCGTCACGCAGAGCCAGCTAACAGCTGTTTGGAATAGTTCTTGAAAGAGACAACTCTGAGCATGCCCCCCCCCCCCACCTTATCTACGCCCTACAACACACATTCTTAAGAGAATAAAACTCCTACAAGCACCTTGACCCCCAACCCAGGTTTTATAAAGGTCATTTCTGCCACATCAAAGGTACGCACCTAGGTATGTCTTCGCAGTGGACACGTCAGATCATTGTACACGGCTCTACCAGAGACGCTGGAATTACTTACGCCAAATGCAATTATATCACGTCCCTTGATATTATCAAGCCATAGCAATAAATTAATAGCAATTACTATTCCCGAGAAATCGTTGCTGTGAAATACTTCATTTGTCAGACCAGCGATCGCACCGATATAATTCTTATAGAAGACGCACACTCACAGGTGCACTATGTAGATTTCCCGCCAGAAGAACTACTTGAATGTTTAATTACAGGTTAATTGAATGTTGCACAACTTGTGAAATTCAATCAAGATAACCGAGCAAGTAAAGCCTAAATGTTAATTAATCTTTCACAAATTAAATTTTTAGCAAATTATTTATCCGTACCATGTATCGATGCATATGTATGGGTACTTGTTAGAATCCTATTGGCACTGTATCATCGGAGGCTCGATTCAATTAGGCCTATGCATATAGATCTATACACTAGGACGATTTACTTAAGGTTATATTGTGTTTAAGTAGATTTAATGTCTTTTTCTAATTGTACCAACAGCTGCTGGTGATCAAAATACTGTAATCAACAGTTTTTTGTCGCTTGTTGTCAAAAGTAGATAACTGGGGAGTTTCGAGATGGAACTCTTTTACCGCTAAAGGTAAGAAAAGCCCTACTGTACCATGTGATCTGTCAAAATGTTAGGCAACTATTTCTGAACACATTACTATAGCATGGGCGTCTAAGAAAAGTTTCAAAAAAAGTTATTTAGACTAGACGTACGATAGAGAAAATTGAGGAGCTAGAAGGTTTTTAATTTAAGAAGCTCCTGATTGAAGGAAATGTCGTTTAAATCTCCATTACACAATAAGACAGGAGATCGGTAAATTAAAATCTACAAAATTGCCTGACATTTTTGACAAGTCACATGGCACAGTTGATCTCTTTTTACCTTCTACATCAAAAGAGCTCGAACTCGAAACTCCCCTATGCCTAGGTCTTTTTCACGTATATGTTAGAAAAGCAAATTTGATTTAATTTTAATAAAGCATGTTGGATGCAGCGAGGAAAGATTTGAAATTCATTGGTGGTTAAATTCACTGCAACAATAAGATTGTTTTCCTTCTGACTGAATCATCGGTGCATTTAATGTGATATAAAATGAAACAAATACCGTATATCATAAAGCTATGTATACTTTGTTCCAAAGAAGATGGTGAATTTAAATTCGTTGACCCCTTAGGCCTATATGGAGTAGAGAATGTTAATATGATCGGCAGCTTTTCTACTATTAAAAGTTTCTATTAATATTTCACCGGTTTTTATGAGTGACTTTTAACGAATTTCAGTGGTGAACGTTCTCCATTTATATATTAGCCAGGCTATGAGGAGTTCCAAGTGCTTAAATACTCTGTCCTTTGTATGGAAGACATGCATGTATAGACCATGCACAGCTGTAGAGGGAAGGTTTTACTTCACCTTATCCGCTCGACATATAGGGATAAACCAGATATGAATTGGGCAAAATCAGTTTTACCGGGGCTGGTTTTCTCTGTTTAAAAAAAAAATGGATCCACGTCATCTCACTGACTTTTATTTTCCTTCACAAATGCAATATAGTTTTGTCTATTTCAACCATTTTGTACCCTATACTTCTATGCGCCTCCATTCCAGGAAGCGTGGGTGGGTTGACGGCCCCAGAAATGCTCCTATTAGACAGGTAACCCTCCACAGTTTCTTGTATTGTGCTGTCTTCATTACTTTCTGCTTCGCCTTTTTGGTGTTGAAGTGCGGATCAGTCTAGGCCTGTGCAACATTTACAACAGTTCTTGCTGCGAGGGAATGCTGTACAGCCCGAAGGGTTGCGGCGGAGCCTCCAACTGTTAGGTCACACTCTCCCGCTTGTTGAGTGAAGTCATCAGCCCATGTCAATGTCAACTTCCTTGCATGGTATCCCTGCGTGGTCATCCACTGATCAAGATGTTACGCTCTGCTGATTCTGCAATCTTGGTTCAAGTGGACGAAGTTCCGGATTAAAATACATTAAACTGTCTTGTAAAACATCCACTCAACGAATAAGCCGAATTGGCACTTTCGTGATTTCCGATAGTCGCTATACCTGGCCACACACCACAATTAATTTCCCATTACTTACATGTTAACGTTTGGCCTCACAGCACTGTCTCTAAATCTGCAAGCCCTAAACCCTCTGGGCTTGACAGTCCTTGTTCCGTAAAAAAACTCCAGTCAAATTCCTGATAGGACATGAGCAATGAATTTTTTCGCAAATATGACAAACAGCTGACAGGGGTCAAACTCACCCAGTCAGAGGTCAGAGAACCCTGATTTATCACTACTTTTGCCTAGTGTGCATCAGTCTCCATTTCCTGAAAAACATTTCCGCCGGGCTCTGCCCGGTTTCCTCCCATCAAAATGCTGGTCGCCGTCGTATAAGTGAAATATTCTTGAGTAGGGCGTAAAACACCAATCAAATAAAATAAATACATAAATCAAACAATAAGCCAGATAGCCGTTTCGAGTTGGGCATAATTGCTCATTAGCAGAACGTGTCATAAGGTAGACAAACAAAATCATGTGTATCTCTTAATATTACAGACTTCGGCAACAGCCCAGTGTAGAGTTCAGTTCTAATTTTTTTTTTTCGAGTCTGCCGCTTGAAACAGCCCAAGATCCCACGCATAGTCTCAAATGTCACGCAGACACCTAAAATGCACATGGGCTGAATTGTGTGTGACTGCCAACGGTTACATTGTCTTTAACACAGCCACGAGGGTCAATTTATCTACCAGTGAAGGAAGTCTGGCCATGAAAAGTCAAAACAACTATCTGGCTTATTAAAAGATTTCTCCGGATGTTCTTTATGCATGCTCTGTGTCACAGGCTTATCTGGATTAGAGCCTAGCTGAAGCTGTGGAAATCTCTCCATTCACCTTTCGAGTGTTCAAGCACTATAGTTTCTTACAATGACACCTGAAGGTTTTTTATTGTTGTATTTAGAGATTGCTACGTGTGAGGATAAGACCTACCACCGGAAACCCTAAATCAAAATTATGGTGAAAGGGGTGGGAATGGAGTGGAGTGGATGAAAAATGCATGCTTCAACTTACATACCGAACAGCTTCTACCTAAGACATTCCACGATGCCTTTTCACATAAATAGTTCCATTTTCAGTCAGCAAATATAATTTTGAAAAAGGGGCACAACTTTTTCGTCGCCTAATGCAGTGGACTTAATGAAAAATGATTCCATATGCGTTGATTTTTGTTTCCCTTCACCAATAACACTGTCTGTTTTTAACCTTTGGTTGATTGGGCATCCTGTGCAATATGAATCTCTGATAACTGCAGTCATTCAGTTATACCTATGTTATTCCTGTCCTTATAGGTCTTTTTCGGGGAAAAGGGTATAGTAGCAGTTGTACTGAGGTCTCCTTATACAAGAGGCCAACGTACAGCAGCTAGAAATGGCAAAGCTCGAATTGCTTCGTAACAGGAATTTAGGCATACAACCTCCAGCTGTTCTGTGATGCTGACCTGCTTTTTTAGCGAACAGCGCACATAAGAACACTTATGATGCACGTGGGCCGTGTCTGTTTCACTTCACGTGCAATGCGTGGTATCCGTGATACCCCTGATAGTGTTTTAATTTCTAATGCTTTCCAACTATATGTCCTCTACTACAGATGGAGAGACAAACAACTGTATCGCACCCAAGTCTCCTTGAAGGAGACAGTGTAGAAGTGCAAATGAGATTCTTTAATCCAAAAGGTTCGGCGCAGCCTCCTTCTGTTTGATCAAACTGTATAGCTAGTGTGTTTCAGCGAATATAGCAGCCTGCTCGAGAGCAGGCGTGCAGGTGGACTGGATGAGTACCATTGTGCGGGCATGGTGTCTGTGTGTCCATGGTCAATCAACGGTCAAGATGCCACGCTCTGCTGACTCTCTTCGTGTGAAGTTGAACAACTTTTTCATCAAATTTTATTATACATGTTTTGTCTTGTGAAACATCCACTTAACGAATTTACGATCATTAAAAAAAAGTTCAGTCATTCAGTTTCCCGCTGATTTAGAAAAGACCCTATAAATGGGAGGTCAGACAGTCGTCGGTCATTGAGAGTCAGTTGTCCGAATGAACATCTGATTGTCTTTTTTACATTCTCTGCCTCGCATGGACCCTTGTCTAGTTTAGGTTCTGATTAAGATGTTGAAGGTCATTCAGGCGACCTTGAGGGGGGTAGGGTAGGTTGAGATGTGGAGTGGCTATTGTTTGTTTTCTTATACATGTAAACTGGAGTTTGAGCCCAGTTCTTAATATAAAGGCATGCAAAACGAGCAAAGGCATTAGGTTATTAACTAACCACACGAGTTAGATTTTATAATAACCAGACAAAATAAGTGCATCAAAAATGTGTGTTGTCCCTAACCTTTTCCAATGCCTATAAGACATTTACATTGCATTCTTGCATGTACTTGCATATATACGGTTTCATTTTTTAGCCAGTTAACAATTAAGGTAGATATAACATTTATAAAAATAACGAGCACAATCAATTCTACACTTGTACCTTAGGTTCTGTATATCCTATTTAATTCATGTACATGTAAACTACTATCCTATCAATCCAAGATATTCCATAATATCTATACTCTTGTTTCGCGCAGGTTCAATCGAATCGTATATTTGACTTCGCCACCATATATGTGCGGAGGGGATATTTTCGTTAAGCCACAATCGTATATTCATATTTATGTTTGTTGTAGAGTATATTTCCAGAATTGCGTCTTATCCCTTCAGTTCATTATTTCCCATCTCTTCAGATGCGTATATTTTGTCGACATATAGCTGTATCACACCTATTTAATAGTATGGTATACATCGTCACTTAAATCGTGTGCAGTTTTGTCGTATTTCTAAAGTCTCTTGAATCTCATCATTGCTCTCACATCTTACCTCTTGGAGTGTATCGATTGTTACATCTATACCTGCACGTTGTATCGCTCATGCACGAGGGCCCGCTTGCATGAAGCCCTCTTAACGATACGTATACATGTACGTGGCTACCATGCCAACCAGCCTGCATTATATTAGTATTAAGTTATCATGGCATTTATGCGTGCTCGTGACATTAAGAGGATTTCGTGCAAGGGGACACTGGGGCTTTATTTGCATCATATGTCATTAACACATGTTTACATATTGTTGGGGTTGCCTCACGTATTGCCAGCATTACAAAGGAATACATTGGCTGGTATATGCTTTTAATACTCTAAATATTTGTTAAACTTTTTTCACTGGCGCGTATACAGTTAAACCGGACATTTTTCTTTTCTTTAAATTAAATTCCATCTCCAGGCTCTCTAAAAACATCCACCATTATTTTTCTTGAAGCCTATTCCCATTCGGCGTTATCAGACTGACACCTGTATCTATTTCCAATCGTTACGGATGACCTGCGCATCAGCAGACGGCGCTCGGGTGACGCTTTGCTCGTGTTATTTACATCACGCTTGCGTAATGTGCATCAGACACATTAGTTACGGTCACATAGCTGTGTATTGGAAGGGTGCTGGTGACACAAGTGTATGTCTATATGTGATTCTAAAGAACAAACCCACGGGACAGCCCCAAGCAAGAATATTGAGAAAAAATTTTAAACAGCCTTTACTTGTATGGCAGATAATCAGAAAAGTAATAGATGAGTGCTTTGCATATGTGAGTTACATGAAAGCCTGTGGAGGAGAGGGATGAGGCCAAGTAACTAACGACGCCTGTCTTGCAGTCATTTGGCCATATGAGATGTGGGTGTTTCTAACCCAGTTTTAGGCACGGCCTGCATGGAGCATACTGCATAGCGATAAACTATCAATGACGCCCGTGAGGCCGTTTGAGCAGTCCATATGTAACATTTGTTGAAAACCATTTGTATTCTACGTGGGAAAGTTCAACAGCTGTTTGCCAGTGGCAAATGGTTTACCCAGCGTATGTTTATCTGTTGATTTATTTGATTGGTGTTTTACGTGTCTGCCTGTGTAAATGCTTCAACTGTTTCTGAATAGCTCGAGTGCTTTCACCTTCCTCTCCCTCCACTTGAATTATTCCAGAGGAAATGCTTTGATTAAATGTATTTGTTGATATAACTTGTGTAAACAGAAGCCGCACGTTTCTGAGGAATTTATATGATGCCATCCTTTATTTCCGCTTACAGAAAAAAAACAACAACAACAACCACAAAAACAAACAAAGAAATATTCGGGATAGTCCGCTGATGGTCGGATGCTCTCCAACGAACTGTCGTGTTTCACGACGCTAATTGGTGAACGTCATGCGCGAGCGCTAAACATCGGAAACATGTCGCCTGCTTGATCGGAAGTAGCTGATTGCGGATTACGTCATTTGACGCGATCAGTTTGAGAGCAAAAGGAGGCGACGGTATGGGATGACTAGCGTGGGAGAACTAGCCTTTATTCAGCATCTCGACAGCAAGCTTCTCACAGTGTCGATGCCCCCCCCCCTCCCTCTCTTCACCATGCCTAAACTCGGCCAGATTGCTTTCAAGTGTGTATGTATTATTTTAAATAAATCCTTTGCAAATTGCGTATGTAATGAATTATTTATTTATTTATTTGATTGGTGATTTACGTCGCACTCACGAATATATCACATATACGACGGCGAGCAGCATTATGGTGGTAGGAAACCGGGCAGAGCGGGCGGAAACCCACGACCATCCGCAGGTTGCTGGCAGGCCTTCCCACGTACGGCCGGAGAAGAAGCCAGCATGGGCTGGACTTGAACTCACAACGACGGCCATTGGTGGGAGGCTTTCTGGGTCATTACGCTACGATAGCGCGCTAACCAACTGAACCACGGAGGCCCCCACGTATGTAATGATACCACTTCTTCCATGTAATTACCAACATGTACAGCCAATCAAAACAATATTTATTTACAGGCCACAACTGAAATATTGTCATCATTGATTAGCATTCATATCACACGTTGTTCAGATGTTTTATGATCTCCTCTTATGAATTAAAGGGAATACATGACTATATTCGAATACGGAATTGACGCGTAGATTTGCTTACGCCTGGCAACTATTTGGTTTTTCTTTTTATCAAATAATAATACAAATAATGCCTGCAAATGTGTATACATGTATATACAAAGTTGTCTGTACGGCCTCCACACGACCATAAGTTAGTGGGAAGCATGGCCTGTCGACCTCATGACGCCGAACTGATATCATCTGCATGCATGGGGCTTCACACCCCGTGTAACGAGATTAAAATCGGTGCTTAAATTAGTCTGTTATAGGACGTGTGCATGATGTCACCTGACGTAACAAACCAACATCTGCGACAACCGCACGTGTAATTTCGAAATCAGATATATATATCGCTTATGAACTTGATTTTTCGCTGAAACACGTTTTCTAATTACGCACCGGTGTAAGGCGTGTAGTTCTCGGAGTACCCACAGCATTTGTACGGCCAAGCACCTTGTCATTCTGCCCACTAAAAGCTATAGCCGATCCCACTATGGCTGCATTCCAGATAAACAGGATCCGAAATTTTAACATGGACAGTGCCAAAAGTGTGTAGGTATAGACATGTATATATGAGCGTGCAGAAGCCACTGATTTTATAAGTGTAGTACGTGTGAGCCTTATGGCGGTGTAAGGGAGTTCAGCGAAAAGGTTTCTTGCAAGAGCTTTGGTTTTTTGGGGGGGGGCAGGGGTTCCACTGTAAAATTTAACCAATTCAATACAGTTATAATTAGATGTTTTTAAATCTTTTATATTTAATGTTGGCTTAATATACCATATTTATATGCTTCTGTTGTTATAATATTGACCTATGCCAACACAAGTCAGACATGAGTTATTCCAAAAAATTACGAGTCTTAATTACCCAGAGGCTTTTCAAAAAATTTCAAAAATCTTTGTACACTTTATAACAGAAACTACTTTACAAATTCCTTGTTTCCAACATCCAATGATTTAAACGACCGATTAATGATAAAATGAACGCATTTTAGATACATCTTTAGCAGTTTATGAAGAAAATGTAGGACTTCCTTTCATGTTGTCTTTGCGCTATGGCAATTCCTGTTTCATTGACTAAATAGAAATATCGAAGCAGGCGCATGTTAACGTTTGTCGTCTTTCTGAGTTGTGACTTTGACCTGCTAGCCGAGGTCTGATGTAAGTGATGTGTAACGCATGCAATGTTAAATGAATGTTACACATCTTGATTAACTCACGTGTGAACCTAGGCATCGAAACCGACATTCGATCGCATATCCGTCGTCAACCAAATTTTGGCGTTCCAGGTCAATAATCGCAAGATCAGTTTCCAAAAACGACAAATAACATAAAAACCAAAAAAAAACTAAGAAAGTATGTGAAATAAAATAAAACTAATGACGGATTAACGCAATGTCAACAGTTCTCGATGATGGCGAAATAGTGAAGACCCATCATTAGCATATATGTTTTTCTTAATCAAATATGTATATCTGTTGCTCTTTGAATGCAACTGTTCTTATATTCAGTGTGGCTATCATACTCAACACGATGAACATACGACCGGTAGCTCGGTGAAGACAGACATCTAACACCTGTTGAGTTTCTTATTACATAGCGAGACGTCGAGATTCACGGCTGCATGGGCGGAGTGATACCAGCATGTTCGCATGGAGGTAGTTAGAAATTCACCTGTATAAAGTACACAAGTATCACTGCATGTGGCGATGCATTGCCTATAGATGCTCAGAACAGATAGAGCCAAATTCAATAAAATAAAACAGACAGCGCACGCGAACTTAATTGGAATTCCTACTGTTCCTTTTTTTATGTTGAGATGTTTTGCATTCAGACAGAGACATCAAAGAACAGCAGGTTTGCAGCGAGCGTCATTTTGGCGTGACATAACCACGTACAGATTTGCGAGCGTGCCAGCTGGATAGGACCCTTACTGACTTGCTCACCTGTAACGCCTTGTTCTTTCTGCGCAGCCGACCAACCCTATGGGCAAAATTATGTGGTCGCGTGCTTAAAGCGGGTTCTCACTCGTTTGGCCGCGCGTGGCTTTCATGCAAAAAGTTTTATGACATCACACAGCAATGTTCTTATTATGTATATTAGAATATCGGAGGAGTGAAGCTAACTGCATTTGCATGTACGAAGTCTGTACAATGTAGGCATACATCATTCATATATAGCCTGCATCAATATGCATTTACTAATGGGAGGCTGACGGGCTACACAAAAGGGTCCAAATCACAGGGAAACACACGAACATGTGTTGTGACGCTGTAGTGTTTGTGTACTATTCATTTGAGTGGTATTTTATGCCGCACTCAAGAATATTTCACTTATACACCGGCGGTCAGCATTATGTTGGGACGAAACTGGGCAGAGCAAGGGGGAAACCCGCGACCATCCGCAGGTTGCTGGCAGACCTTCCCACGTATGGTCGAAGAGAAGGCCAGCAATTTCTGAACTTGAACTCACGACTCACAACGACAGCATTGGTGAGAGGCTTCGGGTCATTGCGCTGCCCAAGCGCGCTAACCGACTGGGCCACGGAGGCCCTTGTTTGTGTACTACCTTAGTACTCTTTGAGCACACAAGCACCTAGAAGTGTGACGTTATCCAAGAAAGAACAAAGCAGCACACGACTTTTGACCCCTTTGTTAAAGGCAAGAAGGAGTTCTACGAGTTTCCCATTGTTTGAAGTAAATTCACTTAAATTTTAGGCCTTGACTTATATATGTGGATATCAATACAGCAAGTCACACAGTACTCATTCATTCATCCATTCATTCATTCATTCAACTAGTCATCAATGTTTTATTCATTTGTATTATCTGTAGTTTAACACCACAGTGAAGAATGTTATACAATTGATCGGCACGATTTTATGGCTACAGTATTGCCCGAGAGAGGTTAGGCCATAGTCATTCTTTCCTACGAAGGTCGGCCAGTTTAGACAGGAGCACAGGGAATAAACCACCGACTTTTGACATATTGATGGAGGGCCATGGCACAAGTGAGCAGGGCTGATCACTTATTGTAACCATGTTGCGCTTTGAGAGAAATACGAGTAGTTGGAATCTATAGAAACTTAGAAAGTGATACCTTTGAACGTATAGTGGTTGACAAGTAAGCGCTTCGACAGGTACTAATGGCTTATATACACAATTAACGCAGGACCAAACCATCCGGACAGTAAATGTCTAAGTGTGTAAACATCAATCTCAAGGTGCCATTGTATAGCTGCTCATTATATAGGCCTATTCTTGCAACATTACATGTGCCTATAGTGTAGATATATAAAGTCTCGCAGACCAGATGACCCTTCACATTCGTTTGAATTCATCTGTCTCGGCGGGGATCCCATTAACACTTACACAATAGACTGGCCTGTTAAGTCATTAAATACCTGACGGGGTAAGGACAAGCTGTTGTGTGAACTAAATGAGTTGTCTTTTTTGTGTCTCGAATGGGGGTTTCCCTTTTCAAATGCGCAGCGATTCACATACAGTACCATGCACACGAATCGGTTCACTTGACATGTTTTATTTCATTTGGGGACAATACTGTAATGATCTGATGGATGACCCACGCTTGTGTATATAGGTCTGTAAACAAGGAGAGGGTATGTATCAGAGATTTGATGTGTTGGCTATAGAGCCTAGACATGCGCCGAATCCTGTGCAACACATACATGTATAAATGTTAGGCCACAAGCAAAACGAGTGCATCACTGCATTTATAAGCGGAAATATTGTGCTTTTATATTTCATTATGATGATTTTGTAATTTATTCAATTGTAGTTTAACATCAAATGTTTGCTATATAGTTGTCGCATTCCTCGTTTGAAGACACTAGTGCAATCTAAACGAGGCTATAAGACCGGGTCTCAGATGGAGAGGGCTCGTGTACTAGAGGCTTTCTTGAGTAAACTTGAAAGACGGCGCAGGACATATGCCCATATTTTATTGAATAATGGCAGTTACTTACTTAATTTCTTTCTGTAATGTTTAGCCAAGGACTTCTGGGGGGGGGGGTGTTGACTTGGTGGTCTAAACGTAACTCTCCGTACATAAAAACAGAAACACCCCCTCAGTGGCCTAGTGGTTAGAGCGTCCGCCTTGAGACTGCGGAAATCCCGAGTCAGTCCCCAGTTGGGTCATACCAAAGATTTTAAGAAATGGTATTTGTTGCTGCCTTGCTTTGCGCTGGGAGGTTATAGCAAGGAAACATCAGTGGTTGGTCCCGTGTCAGTATGATGTGACTGGACGAGGTGTCATATCTGGTATCTTCGGCATGATGTTCCAGTGGCGACAGCACTTTGGCGGCATGGGCTCGTCCTGCCACATGAAGACACAGCACTAGGCCTACATGCTAAGGACTCCTCGTCGTCATTTGGCTGAAAAGCTGTAGAGTACGACGCAAAACATAATCATCAAAGCCTACGTCAAAACAGAAAGGTACTGTATGGTATCTAAATATAAAAATAGCCAATAAAGTTACTTAAGATGCCTCCGCTGGCCGTTATAACGCCAATGCAATATATCAGAGCTATATTCTGTGCTCATTTACACTCTATATATAACAGATCAGTTTTTAAAAATTCGTCCAAAGTTATGGGAATGTATATGTTTGCTTGGAGTTTTACGTCGTTCGCAGGCCTACTGAGCCTTCTTGTGGCAGGGCGAGTCTATACTGCTAAAGTGCTGCCGCCACTGGAACATTATGCCGAAGATATCAGACAAGATACCCCACTCTGTCACATTATACTGACACCGGGGCGACCAGCCCTGCTTTCTTACTCCAACCTCTCGGTACTGGGCGCCAAGCAAGGGAGCAACAAGTACCATTTTGAACGTCTTGAGTGTGACCTCACCCAGGACTGATCCCGGGTTTTCCGACATCGAGGCAGACGTTCTAACCACCAATTCGAGGCGGTCCTGTTTATTGAAGAATTAGGGGCCTACATCTATTCACAGATTTGACTGCTTCCTCCCTATCTCTTAGTTAATTTAACCTTGCTCAACCAGTCCAGAGCTGCGTTTGGAGAAAGTTGGACAAAGTTGACAGTCATTTGACGACCGTAATCCGTCCCTTAATTAGTACTTACATGCATGTGTGTATCATTTGGCGTTTAAATGCAAAGAATTTTAAATGCATGCAACAGATAGCAAGGCGATAACCCCACACATTGGGTAACAACGTCAGACAGTTCCCACACGTGTTTCTGGAATCGGACTGTGTCCGCCATACACGATACCATCAATGATAATTCAATAAAATGAACTTCACATACGGGTAAATTCTATGTCGTTTAACGTTTTTTTTTTGTTTTTTTTTTTAACTTAAGCTATCCTACCATGATAAATATCCATAAACACCAACCCAGAATTCAAATGTATTTGAATACAGGTACTTTAAATTCTGTCCATGAAAAAGTTTAAAGAAAAGCGAAGGTATTTGTAGTTTTCTTCGCAATATCGGAGCATGGTGATTTCATTTTATTAGCCTTATGAAAATATGCCCACGAGAAGGACATATTAGCAGTTTTGACGTATTATGGGCTTTCTGGGCTGATTTTGTTGATTCCTTTTCAAGTATGTAAAACGGGCAGTAAATACAAGTCAAGCTGTCCTGATGTCGTAAATGTTATAACGTATTATCATGCAAAAACCAATTAACTCGCTTTCGCCTGTGTTACGGTTTATTCATTTATTTATTTGGTTGGTCTTTAATGCATTGCTGTTTTATTTATTTATTATTTATTTGATCGTTGTTTTACGCCGCACTCAAGAATATTTCACTTATTTGACTGCGGGTTAGCATTATGGTGGGACGGAACCGGGCAGAGCCCGGGGGAAACCCACGACCATATGCAGGTTGCTGGCAGACCTTCCCACGTACGGTCAGAGAGAAAGCCAGCATGAGCTGGACATGAACTCAAGGCGACTTTATTGGTAGGAGGCTTTTGGGTCATTACGCTGCGCAAGTGTGCTAACCAACTGAGCCACGGAGGCCCCGGGCATTGCTGTGGTCAAGGAGCCTCCGTGGCTCAGTCGGTTGGCGCGCTAGCCCAACGCGGTGACCCAGAAAGCCTCCCACCAATGTGGTCGCTGTGAGTTCAAGTCCGGCTCATGCCGGCTTCCTCTCCGGCCGTACGTGGGATGGTCTGTCAGCAACCTGTGGATGGTCGTGGATTCCCCCCTGGTTGTGTCCAGTATCGTCCCACCACAATGCTGGCCGCCATCGTATAAGTGAAATATCCTTGGGTAACATCAATCAAATAAATATGTAACGCCCTGGTCAAAGCTGTGATTCTTACATGTACCTGTAAACATAACAGTAGCCATGTTTATGAGGGGAGGAAATCCCATGGTAGCATGCATGATTTTTGACAGGTACATGAGGAATTTCTCCACGTGCGGCCCGCTGATCAACCTCAGATCGTATGCCATATTTATAGTGGAAAGCAAGTTATATCCAATAAATTATGTAAAACCACTAAAACGGTAATACAAGGGCTGCCGACCTCTAATTGCCATGAATACCTCGGGGACTGAAGATCCAATACTGGAAGTCAGAAATGTGAGTGATTTCATTTATATGGCTAACTCTCAGTAATAAATACATCAGGGTGAACTTTGAATAATTGGATAAAAGAAACAGTAGAGAACAAAATGTGAACCACTTAATACCATAATCTTGACTTTTATTCCATATGTACAGATATGTCACATTTAAGAAATGACTGGCGCAAATTTGTAGAAGTGGCGAGCGATGAATTCGACTAGACCACACAACACACTGCCTTTTGACTATTTCTCTTTGAGAGCGCAATAATGAAAGAAAAAAGTAACATCTGGAAGTCTGCCATTAATGAAAATGATGAGGCACAAGGTGAATACATCTGTCAGTTAAGTGGGTCATCACCCAGCATTCCACAACACATTATCCCATAAATACAATTCTTATCAACCATCTTATAAATTAAGTGACATATGCATTCAGAACCATAACTTACCATTAACTGGTAAAAATATTAATGGTGAAACACACATTTGGTGACACAAACACATTCATTACATGTTACACAGTTTATAGGAACAGTTCCAGCTTCTTGGCCCAACTGTCATGGTGACATGGTCATCCACACTATTCAATGCTTGTTATGAAGTTCAACTTTTTGCCCCTTGGTCTGCCTGAGTTGGCTCACTTTACCCTGCTGCACTGTCAAAGCCAGTTTCCCCTAATAGAATCCACAGTTTCCTGGCACAAGCCCGACCTAATTCTGTTCCAATGCTTGCAACTGAGATTGCCCTCATTTGGCACCACCACAATTCCATTCAAGATCCAATTCGATGTTCTCTGTGGCCTTGTGAAGTCTCTTTAGCCTTTTAGCAAACACAATGATTGCCATGATCTGATCCATTGTTGTGTTTAAGTGTCAGCCGTGACTTAGCCAAACACCTTCTGTTCCCCAATGTTTGCCCCGAAACGGCCAAATGTTGTGTAAACAGTGGACCCAAACAATGTTTCCAATGAAATGACCAAATATCCGGTTAAACCGTCTCATGTTTCAATGTTTGCCATGAAATGACCCAATGTCACGTAAACAGTGGGCTCAATGTTTCAAATGAAATGATCAACAGTTGTGCTTTCAGTCAGTCAATGTTTCCAATGAAATGCTTTTTCAGTCAGCCCAATGTTTCCAATGAAATGGTCCAAAGTTGCATTTTCCATCCGCCCAATGTTTCCAATGAAATGACCCAAAACTGAATTTTCAATTTTCCATTTCCACTGGAATGACCCAAAGTTGTGTTTTCAGTTTGCCCAACGTTTCCAATGGAATGACCCAATGTTGTGTTTTTGGTAAGCTCAGTGTTTCCAATTAAATGGCACCATTAAATGTCTTCCCAGCAACATGCTAAACACTCTCCTCTCTCAGTGGTGTGTTTTCAGTGAGCTCTAATGTTTCTAATAAAATTGCCCACAGCTGAGCCTAATGTTTCCCATGAAATAACCCCATGTGTTGTTTCAATTGTGACTTTGGAAACACTCTTCTGTCTCAAAAGTTTCTAATGGAATGACCAAATGCCGTCTGAACTGTAGCTTAACAAACTCTCTTAGTCCCTATGCGGCCAAGGCATTTCTACCCGGATATACCTCATGTGCCGCCCATGGAGCCGGATCTGTGACGCTTGGCAGGAGGCTCGTCTGTCTCAGGCACCAAGACAGGAGGTTCAGAATCTACAGAAAAAAACAAACACAAAAGAACACTTCAGTATTAAATTGCACAGAAGATTTTACTGAAGATATTTCCAGGTGTAACATCAATCTTATCTCCTAGGAAGCCAATTGAGATTCTGCCCCCAAACTGTAAAAAGTACCATAATATCTTGATAATTTGGGACACTTGGTAATGGGGACACCTTGAAGTAAATGGTGAAGACCATCAAAGTCTCCCGAAATGCGCTGTGGGTGGTAAGTATACCAAGGTACTTGTCATCACTCCATTCTAGTCATTTTTTCTGACAAAATCAGATGCTCTGAAGAAAAAAATTTTCATTCAGCTTTCAGATTCAAGGTCGGCGTTACAAGAAAAATGATTAGGACAGTGACATATACAGTCAAAAAAAAAATAACAACAAATGAATCAATGATTATCTTTTAACTCACTCTGACCATGATCGCCCATGAAAAAGGAATTTCTACCTTTCCTAGTAAGTGTTTGGAGCATTTTTGTGTTAGGAGGAGATTAACTCACAATCTGACAAGAGATCCATATGACTGATGAGTGGGAAATACAAAATACTCCATGAGAAATACTATGCAATCTACAGTGCATAAGAAGTAGTAAAAACCATGGCAAATCTTTACCAATACAGTTTAAAGAATGATGTCAGATATCCTACATTTCAGCACACTTTAGTTGAACATTAACATCACAACTCTTTTCTCACCATTGGTATCTTCTGCGTTGTCCTTCTCCAGTTGCCTTCGTTCTTCTCGGACCATACTCATTGCTGTGGGTGATAAATAGACTTAAAGGAACAACAAGGAATATGCGTCTTAAATTTTGGTGAGCTTTGTTTACGTGTACCTATCGACAGCGCAGTCAAACAGTCCAGGAAACCCACAACCATCAATAGGTTGCTCTCAGTCCTTCCCATGTACGGTTAGAGAGGATGCCACAGCGACCAAATTATTTTTGATAAGAAATATTTCCAGAACTTCTCTCAATGCATGTAATTTATGGAATTTACCTGAATAAGAGTGGTTAACTAATGGTACTTTTATTTCCGGGTTATAAGGCTCTGCATTTTGTCCATAATGCAATTTGAAATGCTTGCTTTTTTCGAGTCTTTAAAATCTTACTTATCATATATAGCCCAACACTGTGTTACTTAGGCACATGGAAACTAGCAAATGAACAAAAAAAAAAATCAAAAGAAAAAAAATCCAAATGAACTGAAATGATTACTAAACATATCTCCTGTCACAATAAACCCAATATCCATTACAATCACTTCCAGAAATAAGAACAGAAAAAAATAAACTGGACATTAAATTAAAATCAACAGACATTAAACAAAATTACAGCAGACAAATCAAACGTATTCTGCAACATGAAGTTACTACTGGCACTTAAAAATCTACTCACAGAACATAATAATTATTATTTTTAGGGAGTAATATTTGACACACAAAACCACCAAAGAGCATAATTTAGAAGATTAAGGTCATCCTATCTTATTAGTTATTTTTGTATTATATACACCATGGTCCACCCCCACTGAAAATTGTTAGATAAAACATAATGTGCCCTTCTGTGAGGAAGTCACATCACAAAGGGACATCACTCTGTTGAGTAACGCTGTGTCATGGACTGTGTGTATTAAACCTCCATGCAAAAGTACACATAACCTAAAAGACAAAATAAATAAAATACAAAGACATATGAAAAAGCAGGCCACGGAGCATGCCTAGTAAGTACCTGCAGTACCTAGCCTCATCTCCGGGTTAGCGTCATTACTGTCCTGCGAAAAGTCCTGTGTATTCTGGTCCAGGAAGGACATGTTGGAATCCTCGTTGTCATTGGTCGAGCCTGAGTCCTGCGACTGCATCGTCGTGTCTTCTGTGAACAGCGAGGATGCTGAAAGAGAACGACAGCAATGGTTCAGATCAAAACCAGAACAATTCCTCCGAGTCATTAAATACTATGGGTAAATTCTTCTAAGCCAAATACTGATGGTTTGTTATTTAATACCATGCTCTAGCATTTTTCACTTACAAAATCTGAATGGTGATCAGTGGAGAACTCCAGAATCAGGGATAAACCACAGACCTCTGGCAAGTTACTGACTAACTGTTCCATGAGTGAAGTATACAAAAGCACAGAACACTCCTCAGGGATTACTCGTTAACACCATACTCCAAGGGAGATAATCATGTGGATCCTGCAGCAAGTAGAGTTAGTTTTAGTCATGCCCTTTCACATTTGTAAAAAATAAAGTGAGTACATTTAGGAAATTTTTAGTATTCAACATTTTGCATTTGTTTTTTCTGGGAAACCTTGTCATCATTCGACCTTATACCTTTGTCCTTTTCTTGGTGGCAGTATGAATCAGTATGAAACAAAATTTGTCACTTGGCAAAAGCTAAACCTCAGGTGAAATGCAGAAATTTCTATAAAACTAAAAAATTCTGCTATAAAAGTGCATTTTCAGAGGCAAATACATGTCATACGTCATTTCCTTTGGTGTTGAAACTTATATTTTTTCCAGTGAATATGATCCTACCTTCCCAACAACTCTCAAAACACCTTTCTAAAATCAACAGAACTGAAGTCTCTAAGTCATATATAATGACGGACTTCATGATGGGTGAAATATGAGATCAAATATTAATAGTAATTTCCCTCAGATGTCTGTTTACCCTGGCTGTTAGTATCCTGAGTGAAGCTGCGATCGGGCATCTCTCCCTCTGTCTTTTCTCGCCGTATGCGACCACCTTTGTTCTTAAACAACCCCTTTCTCGGCACAGGCGACTGTCAAGAAAAAAACATTGCATAGGCCATGGATTAAACCCACTAACTAGCCATAAAGGACAGGGCTATATTTGCACATGGTACCATTCTAACACAGAACCACAAATACACAAAATAGATGTAGTCAAGAACACAAGCATGGAATTTCTCTTTTAATAATCTTAAAATCACCCAGTCATATTATTATCTTGGTCATATAGAAATACTTTTTGCTTTTCACAAACAGAATGTTAAAGCTGTAATATTTTGAGAGGTCAAAGGACAAAAATATACTTGTACACATATTGCATGTTGTATGACTTTTCCTGACTGGACAGTTCCTTTAGCAGATATGTAAACCAACATGTGCAAGAATTTTTTATTTTTTGATTGGTGTTTTACATCGTACTCAAGAAAATTTCACTTCTATGACGACTGCCAACATTATGGTGGGAGGAAACCGGACAGAGCCCGAGGGAAACCTACCACCATCCTCAGGTTGCTGGCGGACCTTCCCACGTATGGCCGGTGAGGAAGCCAGCATGAGTTGGACTTGAACTCAGAGCGACCACACTGGTGGGAGGCTACTAGGTCATTACACTGTGCTAGTGTGCTAAATGACTGAGCCTCAGAGGTCCCCATGTGCAAGTACACCATATGTTTATAACAAATGAATAAAACTTACCCCTTCTAACTCTGATGTGGCAACTGGGAACACAAGAAAATTTATGTGAGAAAAAACAATTTTCACAAAACAATCATTTGTCATGATAATATATTGAAAACAACATACAGTATCCCACCTTTGACCAAACAAACACTGCAATGTTTTAATGACAAATGCAAAGCTCAAATAACAATATATCATATTATTACAAAATAACACAATGCAGAGTATATAGGTATCTTTAACACTTCTTAAAATTTAAATAAAAGGTCATGTCTTTTTTCACTTTTTATTACTGAAGTTCCGATAGAGCAAAATCAGCTGTCTACATACCTGGCACCCACTTAAATATTCTCATGGTTGTATCTCCAATAGTTACCCATTTCTTCTCCCTGTAAAATAATGCAAGTATATCTGTTGTGAGTCAATGACTTTCCAAAATGTTCCATCAATTATATGTCTTTGTTACTTTACAATGCCACATCAGTCTCACCTGCCCATGTAAATGACACCGGAACAGCCTCTTTTTTATCCCTACAGACCTCATAAAAGGTGAAAACTAGTAAGAGAGCTGTATCTAGAACTTCCATACTTTCGGCTGGAGGCTTGGCTTGTTGTAATCATATCGTACATTTAAAAATGTTAACGAGTTTGGTATTTACGAAAGGATGGTGGTCAGAAATATACTGGTCTAAATGAATTAATCAGGCAACAGTAACAAATGGAGTACATGTGTTCTCTTGTTGACTTCAGGCACTACAGGCCCTCAAGATGGTTTCAAGACATTCTGTTTTTGTGACCAGTCACCTCAACTGGGTCATTTTTCAATGCACAGTACTGACTGCCAGGCCATTCCTCAGACTGGCAGCTCGATTTACAAGACAAGTGGTCTAATCCCTGTGTTAGGCTGAAATTTGTCACTTATGGGAAGATAAGGGTGGCAGAAAATGTTGGATAGCATCTATCAGAGGGAATCCATGTCAGAATTGGCTGCCGAAAGCTTTATTTCGAGTTCATTAGTATTGGTCGAGGTCGGGGTAGGTGGACGGGCTTTTTCAACCTTTATTTTATGTGAGGTACAGGGTAGGATGCAATTATGGTACAAGCACACGCAGTCTACTAATTTGATGAATGGGCCTGCGGTCAGACGCCGGTCGCCCAGACCAGTTTTTATTCTGTTCTGTTTTGTTTTCCTGCGATTTAAGAGAATAGTTCACAATTTGACAAACATCAACACTGTATGTTTCACATCCTTTCCACCTTTATGTAAAATCTGATGGAAAATTGGCCACAATTTTGGACAAAGATAAAAGGCATTTGATGTGATTTTCCCCCCTTCTGAACATGCCTACACTGTTGACGTTGTTGTTGCACAGCACTCCCTCTATTTCGCTTCTAGTCCAACGCCCCACTTACCACTTTCTCACTTTATCTATAGCATTTATAACTCGCTTGATATCTTCCTTCGCTCGACTCCGAGTTTCCGCGCGCACTGACCGAGACAACATGTCGTAACAGTGATTATTTCGATCCCAGTGAAAACAAAGCCTTCTCCACCGGAAAACGAGTTGCGTAGGGTACCCGCGACAAAACTACCCGGGTAATATTACCTTTAATGTTCATGAAAGATTATACTTGATTGATTTGATAATTTACAATACTTTGGCTAAATTTAACAAGGATTACTTGTTACACTTTTAATCCGGTAAACATGACCTCTTTAAACAATCTTCGTCCGAACAATAAGTGGAAGACGTAAGAGTGATTGGCGCACTGGTAGGCCTAATGATACAGGCTATATGTAGGCCTATGTAGGCCTACATGTAGGCCCGCTCTTTTGTAGGCCTATTTATGTAGTTTAAATATGAATGCATTTCAGTTTGACCTGAACCTGTAGGTTAATATTGAAAAATCTACAAAAGCGCAGAAACCATGGTCTATGAACTGCTGCTTTAAGCCACGTAGGCCGTGGATAAAGACAAGGGGAAGGGCAGGCCCATGCGGGGTGGAGGTGTAGACGTTCGCTTACTGTAGGCCTACCTACTCTTTCTTGAAAGCCCATTTTCACCATCGCATATAGGCCTATGGGTATGTGTTTTGGACACTGAAATAGTCTGCTTATTAAATTTTTCACATCTCACCCAATCATGATGCAAACTGGAAAGTCATTTAAATGTCTGTATACAATTAACTGTGCTTACACCAAATTAGTTTATTTATTTGTCTTATACTGTACTCAAGAACATCTCACTTATATGCGAGAAGTCCGGGGGAAGTCGGCCATCTGCAGGTAGCTGGCAGACCATTCCACGTACGGCCGGAGAGAAAGTCAGCATGAGATGGTTTTGAACTCACAACAACCGCAATGGTGGGAGGCCCCTGGGTCATTACGCTGATCTAGCGCGCTAACCAACTGAGCCACGGAGGCCCCCAGCAAATAACTGAACAAAACAGTCAGCATTATGGTGGGAGGAAACTAGGCAGAGCCCGGAGGAAACTCACGACCATCCGCAGGTAGTTGGCAAACCTTCCCAGGTACAGGCGGAGAGGAAGCCAACATGAGCTGGACGTGAACTCAGAGCATGCGCAATGGTGGGAGGCTCCTGTGTCATCACGCGCCAACCAACTGAATCACGGAGGCCAGCATAGAACAAAACCGACGATTTTCATTGAGTTACTCATCGATTCATATTTTTAAATACAATTTTTTCTCAAGCGAATGTCCTATTACATTTAATACTTTTTATGTTTGAATATTGCAAAGTTATTTGTCTTTCCACAGGCGACCGAGCCTTTAATGATTTGTGTTATTTAGTAGCCTATTTGTTCGGCTCTTACATGCCAATTACGATTTCTATTTTACCGGTATTATTCACGAGGAATAGGTGGTGACCCAATCTCATCAAAATCAGATCGAGTTGCCGCTACGCCAACATCAATCGGCGTAGTGCAGCCAAAGCTAAGGATCTGATTTTAATGAGATTGGTGGAGTTCAAATTTGTTGTAGGTGCTTGCCTTTCAGTTGTTAGACCACGCCATGTAGTTAATCCCGACTTAAGATATGCAGGTAGAGGATTTCTGAATTCCTATGCCATTGCTGTTCGTGGGATCTAATTGGTCACAATAAGCTGTCCGGATGACGCTCATCTATACAGACCCACATGTGGTCATTAGCACAGTTCAGCATTTGTTGATCAAAGAACACCGTACTCCAAGTCTTCGGCAAATTATAAAATATCATGTGCATACGTCACCCTGTAGAGTTCGTCAGTGATTTGCCAAAGGTCGGTTGCATGTTGCTGGTTTTCCGATAACCTCCTCTTTTAAACTTCACGGCTATCATATGGCAAATTAACTGAAAGTCTATATGTCGCGATTGAATCATTTATGTGATGACCCAAAGCTGATAACCATTCCTTGCGCAAAAGGTTCAAACGCATAAGTCATGTTTCTTACAGAACAGGTATACAGGTTTTATAGGCACCCCGGTACTGTCGTTTTTGCATTACAGCTACCTCAGCAGAATGCACAGAAATCTCGAACAATGGGAATGGTACATGTAGGCTACTTATACTGCAATGAGACAGAATGTGAAGTGAGAGAGACAATCCAGTCTTAACCTTTGTTTGTATTAATACTTGGTGCAGTACACGCATATACATATATCCTTCTTCGTGGCCCAGTTTACAGCAGCATAATGACCTAGAAAGCCTCCCACCAATGCGGTCGCTTTGAGTTCAAGTCCAGTTCATGCTGGCTTCCTCTCCGGCCGTACTTGGGAAGGTCTGCCAGCAACCTGTGGATGGTCGTGGGTTTCCCCCGGCATCTGCCCATAATGTCGGCCGCCGTCGTATAAGTGAAATATTCTTGAGTACGGCGTAAAACACCAATCAAATAAATAATTCAAATAAACAAATGTATCCTTTATTTTACGTATATGATTCTAGTCAAGTCCATAAAGCCATTGTATTGATGAATGTAGCCTAATGAATAAGACCAAGTTTATACTAAAGAAACGTGCTGTTTCTTTTGTAGGTCTATACAACGTATAATTCACTAGGCTACGATGAATACATTTGCACAAGGACATTACCGGGAAACGAAGCTTAACCAAGCCCGCGGGATTTAAAGGTCTAACTACTGTGCAGGTGGCGCGGATGTTAAGCGAGTGTATACTCTACAAACGTTATGCACCGCATGTAGACAAACTGTTAAAAAACTGAACATCTACACTTTTGTGTTCTAGAGTTACACAGCCGTATGTGGCCTACCACGAGTTGGCTTCACATCCTTTTTTTCAAATACACGATGTGTGTACACCTCCATAGTTTACAAAAGATGTCGATACTCGATTTTGTTACAGTTTGTGTTCCTGTGGTACACTGTCGTTCTTAGAGATTAGGTTATAGAAACTAGCGCACGTGTTGTTAATTCAGTTTGACTACATATGCGTGTAACCGCTGTTCCACAGTGCTGTTGTACGATACACTCAGGGTAAACTATAATGGCCACGACAGCCTCAGTGATCTGTTGGTTGGAGCGTACGTCCAGGGTCAAGAAGTCCGGGATCAACCCTCGTTTTGGATGATACCAAAGACAGCGAAAATGATACTTGTTGCTGCCTCGCTTGGCGGCTTGTGCTTAGAGGTTAGAGCAAGGAAACAGGACTGATCGGCCCGGTGTCAATATAATGTGACTGGATGGGGTGTCACGTCTGGTGTGTTTGGCATGATGCTCCAGTGGCGGCAGCACTTTGGCCGCGTGGACTCGCCCTGCCACAAGAATACACACTACATACACATTCTGAGGACCCCTGGTAATCATACGACCGAAAGAGTACGATGTAAAACCCAAGCATACATACATATATACATATAATGGCCACTGCGACACGGGCATCAGATATACGATCACTTTAGTGTATATTATGAGTGATGTGATATTTCTGCGAGGCGAATTATGTCCGGGTACAGGAGCTATCAGATGGTGATTTAACTGTGTATGATCGGGCCATTCAAAGGATAAAGATTTACACAGTGTTCCACGCTGTTTTTGGACCTGCAGACAAGATAAGTTTTCTACTGGAACTTCATCCGATGTTTCTGAAAGAAACTGGAAAATCTCCTGACTGCACTTTTCAGTAGGCAAGGGGTGTGAAACTAAATGATTCATTATCTCCTGGCATTTTTCACACTATACAGGGTGCTGTATACTATTTGCATCTACATTTGGGTCACGTTATGAATTAAATAGCTGATGTATCTTCACAACTTTCGTGATTGTCGTGGGTAGGTCAGACCTATTCTTGGTTATTTCTTCTTCAACTAACTGTCCCATTTCAACGTGGCTTCCTCTCCGGTCGTCGGGAGGCGTGCCGCCACCAGCGGATTGCGATGAACTTCACAGGTTTCCTCCCATTATATAATGCAAGCCACCGTCGTTAAAGTAAAACACTATTGATTTGACGTAAAATACCAAACAGATAAGTAAATCATTGAATTATATGTACTATTTTCAATGTCACGGCCTTGGCATTTTGCACATATATCTGTGATTGTGTGATTCAGTGAATAAACAAGCAATTCAGCGAATACACAAATATACACGCACTTATGTAATCTGCATATTTTCCCTAGGCTCTCCATATCATGCTGGATCCATACATTTATATCAAATGTGGACACATTCTTTGACAGTCAAATAAAGTTATGAATCAGTTAAAAGTCAGTCGTAATGAGGAATGCTATTATAATCGTCAGTGCGCTTCAGAAATTTAATCTGACATTTAAGAATTCACCATGAAAGTGTTGAATTCGTCATGAGAGCATTTACTTACTTAGAGTGAGCAGATTATCTGCAGCTGAATATGCTGGGTGTTTGGAAGCAATGTCTGCTGTCTCATCAAAGTAAACATAAAACAGAGCTTTGAAACTTCAGTAATTATATTAGTGAGATGGAAGGAACATTAGGATTACGAATGTAATACGAAACTTAACAAAACTGACCGCCTCACAGATTGCACATTGAGGGTCACATAAACACATAAACAACCTCTTCAACGAATATATCCAGAAAACTATTCATAATAAAGGCAAAAACGTTATCAAAAACTTTTAATTAGGAGGCTCATACGGACTAGTGGCAATGAAAACAATTATGGAAAGAAACACAAAAACAGGAGTTTTCAAATAAACGGGCCGATTGAACATGAAATGCACTATGGTCACCCGCCATTCCGTGTTCATCACGTGCCCTTGCTACAACTCCATCATGACAAAGTCACGCACCAGTCTGTTAGCGATATGTGCTTTCTCCTTGTGGCGACGTTTCGATGAGAAACTTTAAGGCTGTGCATTTTGTGAGCCTAGAGCTTTTCATACAGTTTAAATGTTGTTTTTTGTGAGTATTACAGGTAAGATCCTGCCTGATAAAGTCGGTGTGTTTCTTCATAAGTTGAAATGAATGGAGAATCCATCTTCCCCGGATTTTTCGGCCACGACAAAATGTCCACGATTACAACTTTTCTCGATGTTGCCCATGTACTGACATTTAAAGGGAGATTTTGTTGAACAGGAATCCATCGCTATTCGTGCAGAATCTTCCGTCACATACTGTCATGTTTTTAAACCTGTGAATCTTCGCAGTTTTGCCACTGTGATGTGTTTTACTTTTGTGGGTGCTAGCGTTGATCGCAGTCCTCTTAGGAAAGCACTTCATGATCTAACGTTATTTATAAAATTCCAATCGTTCAGATTAAATAGGCGAATTTGTTGAATTTTTTGTAACTCATGTAACCTTTTGCAACATGATGTTTCATTTCAATTTATCTGTTTCATTGATGTTTTGTTTGGGCCTGATGGAAACCTTCCTTTTGTGAAGGAAATGAACAGACCATTGCAAGCATACCAGAGCATTGCCCCTCATCTTTACACGAGATGACAAAACTTAAGCACGCAGAAATGACAGTCCATCTCCAGCTGGATTTGAACTCTATATATACTATATATTTTGAACTCTATCCATACTATTCAAATTCATTTTACGGTTACACAAATGACTGGTCTAGACACCAGTCAGCAGATATTCCCGTATCTTTATTATTCAGATGTCTGGTAACACTTAAGATGTAAAGTTCTGATTTGTATAACAACCAAAATTCCTAACCGTTGCCATTATAGAAATTTTCTAGTTTATTACTGACGTATGCTATTGGAGCGCGAACGCGTTGTTTCGTGTGCTATCCATGTCTAATCGTATAATGATTATCTACTTGTAGCGCTCTCTTACAATTTTTCACACATTTCCTA
Source organism: Acanthopleura granulata (assembly GCA_016165875.1). Taxonomy (NCBI): domain Eukaryota; kingdom Metazoa; phylum Mollusca; class Polyplacophora; order Chitonida; family Chitonidae; genus Acanthopleura; species Acanthopleura granulata. Next base: position 2,752,376 of record JABBOT010000009.1, on the reverse strand, counting down.
TGCTGGCAGGCAGTATTTAGGTCAAATGAGCGGTGAAGAAAGATGAGATTTTTACCCCACATTCATAGAATATTTTTGCCATCTGTCAAATATAATCAAAAGCTGATGACCACTAATCGTTTCCACCTAAAACACAGTTGCTTCCCTCTAATCAATAATTAATAACTAGCACTTTCTTTTATTCTTTGACCATTCGTATGAATTTTTCATAGTCAAGTCACTCAACCATAAATCAGTCAGGGGGTAAGTCTACCACGAATTTGAATTAACGAGTCGGGTGCCTCCGTGGGGAAGGGGTTTTTGCGCGACATCGTAATATAATGACCCACGAGCCTTTCATCAATGCGATTGCTATGGTCCAGCCCTTCCTGGCTTCCTCTCGGGAAGCCAAGAGCCTGCGAACTGTGATGGGTTTCTTTCCTCCTTGATGTTGACGACCCTCGTATAAGGGAGATATTCTTGAGTATATTAAATACCAGTGAAATGATTTAATAAAGTATTGAGTAAACCCGAAATTGCTGTACATCCTAATCTTCAGTGTGTGGAATGTTGGCATCGCCCTGATCATGGAGTCATGAGCCAGTGTCTTGCGCCCGGACTTTAACGATAAGCTGATGCCTTTCCTCATGGAGTTGGTCCCCAGCTTTTAAATCTCACCAGATAAAGTGAAGTTCTCCTCTATGACGTATGAAAGTGAAGTCGACAAGTCAAGTCGACATTCAACTTCAATGAATACACCAATGAGCCTGTGTTGGACCAGCTAAATACTGCTCCTTTCACCCGAGGAGAATCCACCCGGACAGACCTTGCAGTTAGGTACGCCAGAAAAGAATTATTCAGTACTGCTTGTCTGTATGTAAAAAAGATAGAAATCATCGTAACAGATGGCAGGACCGACGATCTGGCTATTCAAAGTCTAAATAAAGAAACCTCCTTGACAAAGAAAGACGGCGTCGCCATCTTCGTCATTGGAGCCTTTTAGACCTGAAATCCACGACCTCTTCGATGAAATACGCGTTCAGTGAGTGGACGATTAGTGCCACTCTTCAGGAAATCAAGGACACGCTAGCAGCTACTGTTTGCGAACTTAAGCTTCCTGTTGTGCTGTGTTTTATTTTATTAGCAATATTTTTATATTCGAGTGCAGTGCAGAAGTTAATTGTAAGGATAACTCATCAGGCGGAAATTTCACATTTCTGCGCAGGTATTTATTGAAGAGTTTCCCCAATATTATGAGGGAATTTTTTAATGATTATCAACTTGCGGCTTTACCCACAGAGAATATTTCGCCCATTCTGGTGGTTCCGCATTTCTGGTCATGGTTTTTACGCTAACACGTTGGTTGGAAGAACCCAGTCTATTTCGGCTCTTCTTTCCTTGCAAAGTTTTCGTATGAAGAACTGGGAGACCTTCAAAAACAAGTAATCAAGGATAATACTACAGTTTCTTTTCTTCTCATTGTTCAGCAAAATAATGGCCATTACTATGGTAGGTGATGCAGAATCTCATATCCGTGGTGTCGGCTAGGAGGCTACGGTTCACTCTTAATTTAAAAATGTGAAAAAGTGATCTCTCTTTATATTAATTGCCTAATTCCTTTTCTAGTTTCAAGTCCTGTCCATATTGACATGTGTAATTTGCAATGAAAAAAATACTTGCACATAATCTAACAGAGCCTTTCTGTGCTTCTGAATTTGTTGAGCTGAAAACAGTATTTTATTATTATTCCTTGTTACAGAGCCAACCACACCGCCACCAAAAGATCGACGTAAGTTGTATCCTTTCCTTTCCCCATGTGTTGAAGAAAAATATGTAAGACACATACAGCAACCTGCGCATGGGCGTGGGTTTCCCCCGGGCTCTGCCCGGTTTCCTCCCACCATATTGCTGGCCGCCGTCGCATATGTGAAATTTTCTTGAGTACGGCGTAAAACACCAATCAAATAAAAAATAAATAAATAGTCAGAGACATACAGGAATGAATTATTGAAAACAGGGCACGTAAGCGCCTTGTAACATAAAACATACATAAAGGTCACGTGAGAAATTATTTTGCTTTGTCAGAAATACACTGATTTAATTCATGGTTTGTATAATATGAGACTCTAATTTAGCGTCAAATGGTATAGTGTTAGACACGGATATTTATTTTCTACCTCATGCCATATGCACTTTTAATTTATTGGCTGTTTGTCTAGCCTTTGGTGACATAGATCCTGACGTCATCTTCACCATGGATTCCTGGCGCATGAACATTGGCGACGTCAGAGCTTCGTTCGAATTCACGATTGGTGTGGTCAGAGAAAAAGGTACATCTATGTACGAAGGCTTGCTTATTGGACTGCTTACCGGCGAATATGTTTACTACAGGTGTTTTGCCCTGGACGAGTTTATTGACAATACAGCAACAAGTACCATTTTTAAAGTATTTGTTATGACTCCACCCGGGCTTGAAGCAGGAACTCCTGACCTCGAGACGGACGCCCTAACCACTAGACCAGGGAGGCGGTCTCTGTTATGATGTGAATGGAAGAATAACTTAAAACGGAGGGATCACTGCATGGGTTATATAGTTTACAGCCAGCCAGATTTACGTTGATGAAATGGGGTTTTGTGAACTGACTACAAAAAATATGCAGCGGAAATGTCTGAATAGCCTTAGATGTACGCCATCGAGATGATTGATTTCCTATTTCTTTGATTGATCGAGTGGGTTATTGAGAAATTAATTGATTGATTGATTGATTTGATTTGATCGCAATTTCCTGAAATTGTTACGTTCATGAATATATGAGGACGGTCAGTGTTCTGCGTGGAGGAAACCTAAGAGCTTTCAGTAAACCACGGCCCTCTACCAGGAGTTTAAAAAAAACTGTCTTAAGGCCGCAGTTGGACCAGCGGAACACTACTGATGTACCATATCTGTGCTTTTAACTAATGTATTAAGTTTTTATTTATATTAAAATTCTAATAACTGCATATCATAGTCAAATGGAAATTTAAGCTATATAAATATGATTCTAGATTTATTGATATCGTGCATAAATGGGTTTTAAAACGGAGTAAGGGAATAAATAATGAATAAGTAATGAACCAGGCAGAGCCCGGGGGAAACCCACGACCATCCACAGTTTACTGGCAGACCGTCCCACGTGCGGCCGGACAGGAAGCCAGCATGAACTGGGTAGCATTGAGGAGAGGCAACTGGAATATTTTTGAGAATTGTCACCGACTCTATCAACCCTAACCCTAACCGTAACCATCACCCTTCATTCGTATATATATAAAGGGGTTACCTTTTGACCTCTGACGATATTAATACATATATCAGGATAGGACTGGTTGTCATGAACCTTAACAAACAGCTCAAGCTGGCATTAACCCAACAGTATAAGGATCTATAGATGAACTTACGCTTCTTAGTGTTTCAATTCTTTATAACTAATGAACGTCAAACGACTTCAGTGGATGGCAATATATATAGTCTTAGTTGAACCCCACAGATCGGAATATTTTCAATGTGTCCAACTCTTGGGGAAAAAATCACAAAAATCTTTACATTTCTCACTAAACCTGAACAAATTGATAACGGCGTAGAAACTCTGGACAGAAAGCCATTATAATGAAAACTGGTGACCGGCAAGTTTTCACACCTGGGCGGAACTAAATATTCTTTTGACCAATAACCTTATCCCATAAGGTTCTTTGCGAGGCAGGTCACCTGTTCAGTGTATAGAAGCATTCCCATTCTATTGCTCATATTTTATGTAGTTTAAGTACATGTAAACAGGGGTCGAAATATATGTCGCTATAAATACCACATAGATGCACCCCGGCCGCAGGAAGGAATAGTTCAAGCCAGTGAGAATTAATGGAAAATGGACACAAAAAGCTTCTCTAGAATTAAGAGGTGCGACTATGTACTTCATTGTACCATGGTTTGAAAAAGATCATTCCAACACGCTGGGTCTGAAATGAAATCTTAATGACTTATGGACTGTTATTGTTGCCATGGTGACATTGAGCGGCCAACGACGGTCGTGTGACTGTTGACTCCGTATGGCATTCCTTAAAGTCCACCTGTTTTCCACCAATGTGGCGCGAACATCTGTATTCGTCACTCGTGGGAATGTCTGCCATGGACTTAATAGTAACTATGCCATCGTATATATGGCAAATTACTGAGTATGGCGTTAAAAACAAACAAACAAACAAAAACCTGACCAACATTAGTGACATGTTGCTAAGTACATATATGCTCTAAACCACAATGAAAACAATGAAATAAATATTTATAGATCTATACTTATACGGATTAAGTCACGGATTAAGTTAATCCACGGCAAATTCTCACTTGTTAAATGCTACGTCGCTCAAAATACCGGGGTGGCCTTGCACTCATGTCGCTAGTTTCAACGAATTGCTCGTGCTGAGATACACATGGACTGGTAAAAATTGACTGACGCGCCCATGGTAAAATATTGGGTGTCAATAGTCTGTCTGTTAAGTCGACCGACAGGCAGCCTGACATGCAGACAGTTAGACGAACAAAGCCACAGAGTTACTTGTAGCAGCTAAAAATGCATCAGAGCAGATATGTTGGTGTCAAGATTGCGGGAAACGAAAAGCACTGTAAGAGGGTTTCTGTATTTCGGTTTCATTAGACATCTACAGCGATTAACCGCGTTACGCTGTCGGGGCACTAGTCCATGCATCGAATTATTCAGTGAGAATTACAAGATACCATATCAGGCGTGCAACTCAGAAAGTAAGGTGGGCGGCTCTTACATCCTCACGATGGGCGCGGTTCAACCCCGACCTCGGACAAGGAATTTGTAGATTTCCACCACTGTCACTGTTATTGGGGCCTTGGTGACAACAAGCTATCGAGGACGCTGGTTGGACATTTATCCAAGTCTATGGTTAGAGAATAGCCAAATAGCTTCCTCCAATATGGCGTATACGTCACGTGTGGGTTGATTATTATAGTAGCTTGCCAATGATTGGTAAATTATTGCGGGAACTCTGGAGTTCTTAGAATGTATATATAGGCCTATAATGCGTCTTCTTGTGGCAGGTCGAGTCCATGCGGTCAAAGTGCTACTGCCACTGAAATATCATGCCAAAGACGCCAGACATGACACTCCACCTAGTCACATTATGCTGACACCGGGTGGACCACACCTGTTTCTTTTCGCTAACCTTTCTGTTCTGAGCGCCAAGCGAGGCAGCAACAAGTATCATTTTAAAGTCCCCATGTATGAAATAATTTAGTTGTTACCTTAATTGATGGAAATAACCAGCGCGACAAGATGTGTGAAGAAAATCACTCAAAAGCTCATGTTATACACATCGGTCATTTTATTCAGATTAAGTCGAATTGTGGATTAAAACAGGTAACTCCCGACAGTTTTCGTCATCCACACTTTCCCTTTGGACTTGTCCTCTTTGCACTTTTTCACCAGTCCACTGAAACACAAATGTGTGTGTATACATATATATATATATAGTTACAGGCCTTTATTTATATATTTCTCTTGCATTAAAGGTCATGCACAAGAATATTTAATTATTTATTTCTTTATTTAAATATTTATTTATTTAACTTTATTGGTGTTTAGCACGGCATTCAAGAATACAAATGCATTTCACTTATACGACGGCGGCCAGCATTATGATGGAATGAAATAGTGCAAAGCCCCGGGGAAATCCACGGCCACTTAAAACCCCATCTGAAGTTTCGGGTTAAAAAACCTCTAGCAGAATAAGCCATGAAAGACACACCTCTTCACAAGCAGACCTAGTTACACATCCGTGTCAGGTCGGTACACATACATTTTAGTCATTTTGGCAATAAAAATGTGTAGCCTACATTTTTAATGGTGTTTGTAAAGACAGCCTGACACTCAGTTAGACCCATGCAATATCTGTACGAAACAAAACATAACCTCTCGCTCATTGATGATTCTGGTGCAAGTTGGATTGACCACTGTTCTTTTACAATATACGAGTACTACTTTACAAGTCTGCCAACAAATCCTAATAGCAAAGGTACCAGTGAATGATAGACTAAACTAAAAGTGTTATAGATCTAATGTTCCGCCATTTCACGTCTCCCTGTAGCTGCAAATCGGACGAATCGTACTGACACAAAATTGAAGATTTAGAATGGATTAAAATCTCTTGGTTACAGCTCAGTGTATTTAGCTGCGAGTGCTATTACGCAATAATTCTTTTAATTTTGGGGGGTGATGAACTAACCATGCGAGGAAAAAACGAATATTCCTTGTGCATTTATATGATTTCGTATGAACTAAAAAAAGAGCCGAGCAGATGTCTCAAGAATCAGAAGATTTGGCATACCGTATAAAAGTGGGCCGTAGATAAATACTTACAACCACTTTTTCTTGCATTTGACGGGATAGCCCTGGTAAATGCACTTGTTGTTCAGTATGTCGAAGTAGCTGACTCCAATAACGTCAGAGTCACTTGTTTTAGCATCTTTTAGGCATTTGTGGAAGGTTTTGTCACAGTCGCAATGGGACCTACAGTAAAAGAAGCGAGAAGGGGTTAGCAATTAAGTCGTTCAAATGGCGTAAGATCGCATAATCCGAATTATTCTCAGCTTGGACTTGGTATAAACCGTCAAGGCACACACCTTGTAATCTGGGAAAGCGGCTTTAATTGTACAATTCTACATGTAACTCCAGATTACGGATCGTCGCTGTACCATGTGCTTAAAAGGCGCTGATTGTCATAAAATGGATGATATTAAGACTTGCTTGGATATCCTAGATATCCACATCTTAAAGGAATGTTAACATTGCACATTATTAGACCAAGAAGCATTCGTATGAAAATTTGCTGTGGAGAGATATTTTTTTGTGAGTCAAATATGTATCCTTGTTTATGAGCACAGTATATATAGCACAAAACAAACGACGCGCGAGGGCAAAATATCTCGGGTAGAATACTAAGCCTACATTATCGATCGTAGTTGTTTAAAGATTTGTGAAAATTTCTCTGGAATGCAAGGTTAAAGGACATTAATGAACAAAATATAATATATAGAATAAATCCAGAGCGGCGACATAGTTGACAAATGGAACATGTAGCCGGTGAAACCAGGCCTCTTGTCAGTTTACCTGAGTTTTGGTCTTACTCTAACTGTTTCCTAGCACTAGGCACGACGTAAGCAAAATTATGAAAAACAGAAACGCAGTAAGGCTAATTTCGATATGTTAGATGTGACTGGTCTATAGAATTACTCGAATTATTGCTTTGTAAAAGCATTTCATTAACAATGACAATGAAGAAGATTCCGCACAGAAGTCTGCGCATGACGTACCATGTATACGCTGATTTGTTCTTCAGGCCGTATTTTGTCTTGCCGGATTTGATATCGATGGGGCACAGATCATGCGCCCGGCAACACCTGTCGGGCTTCTTCAGAGAGCCTAAGTCATTGTTGTTTTTAGCCAGGGTTCCCTTTCCGCACCATTTTGTACCTGGAATCCACAAAAATAGGAGGCAATGTGCATTCATGTGTATGGACTTCTTGTACCTGGAATCCACAAAAATAGGAGACAATGTGCATTCATGTCTATGGACTTCTTGAGAAAGTAAGCCCCCTCGCTTTATAATCATGAAGAGTCTATTATAGGCATTAAGACAGTCCTACTCCTAATTTCGCAATTGTTTGTTCTGTTAATCGGTTGTGACTTAGCCCACCTCTGTAACTTTTATTTTAACATAAAAGGTAATATGATGGAAACAAAAAAGAAAAAGAAAAACTGGTGCTTTCGGCAGAAGATTTATTGAGGGGAAAAATCAACCAGCTACGACTGTGTTCATGTTAATGAGGACAGCTTAGTAAGTCAGTTTATTGTATCTTACCAGGATAAATCTGGGCATACTTGAACCCTTTGCCGATCTTCTTAATCCAGCTGGAAGGGTTCCAGTTCCATTTAGTGGGATTCCAACTCAATCCACGTTTAATCCTAGAGCCCTCTGACGGCAGACACTGTAGAACGGCTACAGCCAGGAAAACTAAAGTGAGTTTCATTCTGTTTCTAGGTCTGTGCTACGACTGAAAATTGTAACATGGTTTGTAGACTTTATAAGTATGTACTACCTACGCACTGATAAATGCGCATGCACGGTGACCTGGACTTTATAGGGTATAACAAAGGAGCGTTGGCCGGCTTTATGAATACAAAAAAATCGGATGTACCCTTCCCATGTGGGAGTAAATAATAAAGCCAATTCACCTATTCGCCACCTTCATTCACCCACTTACACACCTTTCTCTTTGAAGAGTCGTTTTTTTCTCCAAAAAAGATTTAGCCCACCGCGTTCTTGCATGCCATACATTCTAATTAACTTGATTTTTTTTTTAAAAAAGTACAGCACATTATAAATATTTGTCCAACATTCTTGAGTGTGACCTTGAGACCAATCAAAGAAATAAAGAAATAACTTTATAAATAAATAATAAACGAAGCCCCAGAAGTTAACCTTGACAAATATATCTGTCAACAGTCTAAAGGGTTTCGAACGCACGATTTTGTTATGAACAGTTAGACGCTGTCACAACTTTCGGAATTTGTTCTCATTTGGATAATAATTTAACCAAGTCTGCTGTTTTTGAACGGCCTAAATTCTTAATCATCAACTATAACCATCAATAAAAGTTATCCCAGCATATACGCCGTAAATAGAGACTATAAAAATTTAGTTCTACAAGCCAGACATTATAGCACTATAATGATCCACAAGTGAAGGAAGTAAGGGAGAAATGTTAAAGAATACAAACTTCGAAATGACATGGACTAGGGCGAGGGCGCGTTATATTTTTATATGCGGACAAATTAAACTTAATATTTAAAGCGTGATAGTAACTTCACATACCGAAATTTTCAACTTGATGACTCAGTAGAAAAATGTGAAACAGTAGAAAACCATGCATTAATAGGATGGGCTTTTTAATAGTTTGTTTAAAAAATGAACAGCAGATCTGACCTACAGATAAAAATATGTCAAGCCGTAGCAATAGGTCTCTTTGAAAATCACGACCGTGTCCCGCTGAATTGATAACCTAGTTTTTGAAAACTTGAGCCACGCAGTGATCCTTGTGACATTCTGTACGTCACGGCTCTGGGTCAAATGTCTGTCGTTTAAATCAACCATTTCACTTATCCTGAATTCTTGACCCTCCTGAGGAGTCATCGCTCTTGGCTGTTTGTCGGACAAAAACGTCGCCGACTGGAATAGCGGAAGGCTTGTCCTGAGGTGAGTGACGTCACTGATGGTCAACTGGTCCACACGCATGTTCCCACATGTTATCCAGAGTAATAATTTTGAATTCATTAAATTTTTCACATTTTGACAAATAGTTTCTGACGTAATATCGTTATTGTTCAAGCTGGCTGTCCCCACAGAGCATTCGTTCGAGAGATCGTGAGTGAGTGCTTGGGGTTTAACATCATACAATGTTTCAATCATATGATGACGAGGAGTCCTAGTGTACGCATAGCCTATAGTGTGTCTTCTTGTTACAGGGTGAGTTCATGCCTCAAAAGTGCTGCCATCAATGGAACCTCATGCCAGGGTCACCAGACATGACACCTCTCCCAGCAACATTGTACTGACACCGGGGGACCGTTTCCTTCCTCTAACCTCTCAATACTGAGCGCCAAGGGAACCTGAGCTTAACCTGGATCTCCCGATCTCGAGACGGACGCTCTAACCACTAGACCACCGAGACGGTGCCTTCGTTCGAGGACGCGTCATTGTACACCAAGCGCTCTCTACCAGTGAAAACATAAATCTCAGAGGATAAGGCTTCGAAACATTATTCAAAGCATATCAAGGTAGAGACACGATTGCTGTTCTACCAACAGGATTAGGGAAAAGTGATATTTCTGCAGTTATCTCGCGTTTTTTTACCTTCCTACGCGATGTCTGTCTGGTTTCGTGCATATGGAAGCCAGGCATATGGCCTAGCAAAATGACGACGCAATACAATAGAAGTCAAAGTCTCGACGTAGGAGTTTAGATTGCTGTGAAAGCATGAAAACACTGAAAATCGAATGTCCTGGAATGGAACTCAACCCATGATTCCCATCACTTATCGGATGAAAGGTTAACACCTTTACCACTCTGCTACCATCCGCTGCACAAGACTTAATGTTAGATCATCATCAAACAAAAAACATTAGCATTAAACTACATGGTTCGGTGGACGAAACTCTCTGAATACATCGCAGTCGTTTGTACTTGTTGCTGGTTCGCTTGGCGTTCAGCACTGAGAGGTTAAAACAAGGAAACGGGGCTTGTCGGCCCGATGTCAGTTTAATGTGACTAGGTGGAGTGTAACGTCGGGTGTCTTCGGCAAGATGCTCCATTGCTCCATTGCCACAAGAAGACACAATATTTATACACTCCTTATATGACTGAAAAATGTTTGAATACGATGTTAAACCGACGTATACATGCATACACACATACACAGTCGCTCATGGTACTACCGTCAGTCCACAGCCTATCGTACGTTTGTCATATATTTTTTGAGAAAATTTCGCAGGCCTTCCTGAACAAAAATGTTTTCGACGTCCACTGTATTCTTGTTTCCCTATGGCCCCACGGTTTCCTTCCTCCATAATACTGATCGCCGTTGTATAAGTGAAATATTCTTGAGTACGGCTGTAACACCAATCTAATAAATAATTAAACGCAATCATGTTGTATATAGTTTTACAAAATAGAATGTGTGTTTATCGAATATTAATAGAACCGGTGCATTTTTTATCCTATATCTCATCACTGTGACCCCAGTGACCTTTTCTGTGTTCAAGATGTCCACGCAAATTTGGCTAAGGGTACATTAGTGATGTAAAGCGAAAGGTAGAGAGCGACGCATGGCCTCCGTCGATTCTCCCTTTGGAGTGCACACAATGGAAAGGCAACAGGGGTTTCTGTGGCTGAGTGGTTAACGTGGAAAGTTTAGTTAGCTCTTGCCTATTACGAGAAATGACTAATTTAGTGATAAACTGTGCATGTCATCAGCTTCGGAGATTGCTTGATCGGCCCGGTGTCAGTATAAGGTGACTGGGTGGAGTGTCATGTCTGGTGTCTTCGGCAAGATGCTCCGGTGGCTGCAGCACTTTGGCGGCATGTGTCACCCACTCCAGCTGAGATATGGACATTCAGCGTGGAATCAAGGGGTGGTGGAAGGAATGTACTCAACACCTGTAAATAGGATTACATTACTTTAATCCGAAGCCTCGAAATCGGCGCTATTACAGAAGAAGAAGCACACCGGCTGTTAGCAAAACTAAGCATAGTGAAAATAACCCGAAAGCGGACTAGACCTGTGTCATAGAGCATGCCCTTTCCAGCAAACGATCACAATTGTTCACAGTTGTAACTATAATTACCTGCAGTATTTCCAGGTAATTATACAGTATATGAAACAAAGTACATTTCTGCAATAATTTCTCTCGCATAAACCAAAAAGAGGGGCCAGCCTAACTATGCAAGCCTGAGCCATTACCGTAAATATCAGTACTTGTATAACGTCACACATGGACTCGTCCGGCTACAAGGAGACACAGCATTTCTACATTCTAAGGAGACGTATGACTGAAAAATTGTTGAGTACGACTTTAAACCCAAGTATACATAGCAAACACACCTGTTTCCTTGCTCTAACATCTCAGCGCAGCAACAAGTACCAGTTTTAAAGTCTTTGGTATGAATCGACCTGCGATTGTATACAATAACATACTGGCAGGTATTTACAAGTACAGACCCCAGTTTCATGAAGCGCACTTAGCTAAGTATTCCCTTAATTACTGTGACAACGTATCTTGTAGAGATAGGAAGTGCGCCTAGCTAAGTGCTATTTAGCATCCAGTATGCTTCATGAAACCGGGCCCAGAACGTTTTTTGGTACGCTATTAGTTTGATTCGGGTTTAGCGTCGCATTCAGCAGTATTTCGGTCATGTATAACAACGGATTCTCCTTAGAGCAGACCGAACCAAAAACTTGCCGACAAATCTACAGCGCTGCCGGATCGATCAGCAGTTGACCTATTCCTCTCACGCTGAGCGAGACATAATCTAAACTTAGAGGCAAAACTACACCTACGTCGAGACCTCAATCTCTAATGTATTGTGTCGCCATTTTACTACGTCATATGCCTGGTTTCCGTTTGTTGGGAACCAGGTCTAGTTACATGTTTGGAACCGGACCTGGTTTTCGAGCTTCGGGAACCAGGCAGACAATGCATAGACATATAAAATGTCGCTAAGTATCACACTTTTCCCGTATCCTGTTGGCAGGACAGTAATGGTGCCTCTATCTTGATATGCATTGAACACTGTTTCGACCTGTTTTTCTCTGAGATCTATGTTTATCACTTGAACAACAAGGCACGTTCGAAAGCTTTATGTGGCGGCCATTTTCAATAATAATGACATTACGTCAGAAAAAATGAAAGACTTCAACAGGTTCAAAATGAATACTGCTAGTGTAATTAGTGAAAATATTTTATTTAGATTGGAAAATAAGACCGAGACCACTTTTGGGCGGGAAGATGACCACTAGATACATACAAGTCTAGATTCGGCCATTGTCAACGTAAACCGGAAGATAGGTTAAGTGGGTCACGATTTAGCGAAATAATGCCAAATTTGCCGATACCAACATCTTAGTTCTATGCCAATTCGGCATTTAACCCCGGCATTCGATTGCAAGCTTTTTGTAGCTTTATTTGGTTTTGCACGCTAAGGTCAGGCATAGTGTTAGTTTCAGTACGTCTCTAACGCCTGCCAGACTGTCCAGTTTTTAGCTCGTTGTTTGCTTTTGTTCTTAGCTGTCACATTAAATGCGACACACTGCTTCGTTTTCTCATTGTAGTTCAGGAGTTCTGCGTCAATACTGGCTGTCATTCTCGCACAACTCATTACAGAATAAGACGTCCACATTTGCAGCATTTTGGACAGGAAGCGATGGTCCTTCAACCACGGTACTGACTTGAAAACTGAAACAAGATGATATGTGTGTGACGATCCGTGTCTCTAATATTGTCAGAACAGTCTAAATTACTTGCAAAAGTTTCACCAAAATGACGTTGGGAAGAGTATGAAAATGTGTTGGAATATTGCAGTCGACGTAGAGTATTAAATGTACGCGTTCCCCCTTCTAATAATCACACCAGTATGATTGGTGTGTGCATGAAAAGCCCTACGTCTTGCTGGGGTGATGACGTCATCCTAGAAACCCGCAAGGGTGACGATCCGCTTACTTATATACAAGAAATACGAAAAATTGTTTATTATTATTGTATTTTTATTATTATTTCTATTTAACCCCCTTGTTTTTGGCTGTGGTCAGGTGTAGGAGTGGACGTAACCAAGCTCAAGTGACCAAAACACCTGAAAAACATTATCGTCAGCGAGAGTAGATTTCGAACCTTTGACTTCAGGCGTAGAGTGCCGATGTTTGATAAGTAAAGTAACAGCAGCAACATTGAATATGGGGGCATACAACACAACCATTAGTGGATAAGGAATTTGATTTATGTACCATTGATGTTTTACTCTCTACTGAAGAATATTTCATCTACTCTCCGGTGGCCAGAATTATGGTGACTGGAAACCGGGTGGAGTCCATGACCATCTGCAGGTTGATGGCAGACCTTCCTATCTACCACCGAAGAGGAACACAAAGCTACCGCATTTGTGAGAAGCCCTTGAGACATACTAAGGCATAACTCTCTGGACCGCGGAGGACCCATGGACATTGGAGGCATGAGCACTGCTAATACGGGACAAAGGCGGCATGAAACATTGCTAATACAGCAAATGTGAGCATGAAACACCGGTTGCACTGGCCACTAGAGGTATCAGGGCCCGGAACACCGATATCAGATATATGAATGCTTAACACACCGCTAAAAGGTCACACTAGAAGCACGAAACACCGCTACGCTAAACATAACGACATAAAACTCCTCCTAGACTTGACACAAGGCACTCTTGACACTGGACGCATGAAAAACCGCTACATTAGATATGTCGACATGAAACACCCCTGACACAAGGCTCTCTTGACACTAACGGCAAAGAAATGTTAAATAAACACGAGAGGCATTAAAAGTCTCCAACACTATCACAGCTAACCTCAGACATTCACAGCATGAACTATTTTAACCCTTAATTGACACTCTAGGCAAGACGCACTGTTAATTTTCTACCCGTTTTGATGGAATTGCCAGCGTACCTTGTCGTGTTCTCGCTATGGTGTTTCCCCCAAACTGCTTGTTCATTTCTGGATTTGGTTGACTCGTTGCTTCCAGGCTTGGCTGACCCACTGTTTCCAGACTTTGATGACCCGTTGTTTCCGAGTCTGGTTTTCCTGTTGTTTCCAGGTTTTGCTTCAAAGTTGTTTCCATGTCTGGCTGCTCTGTGGTGTCCACGGTAACCGTTGATGTTGTTGGCAGTGTAGCTTTACAAAATGGTACAGAAACACATCACACGCTGTTTGTAATATTTAATTATTTATTTCATTGGTGTTTACGCCGTATTCAAGAAGAATTCACTGTTACGACCGATGCCGGTCATTACGGTCGGAGGAAAGCGGGGAAACCAACGACCATCCGGAGGTTGCTGATTATCAAAAGGCTCTTTGAATGTCAGTGGCATATATGATTTATATGGATCATATATGATGAATAGAAAACTGAACATTTTTCAAACTTTTTACTTTCTTCAGTGATTTGGTTATCTGTCAGCATAGTGTTTAGTATAAATGCAAGGAGACCTACAAAGAATAGTAGCTCTTTTATCTTGCAACATAGTCAGTTTTGAAAGAAAATGGACAAGACTATAACTGTTGCTCAGGCATAGAGTGTCCGTTGAGCTTTTACATTGTTGGTATTCTGTCATAAAGATGTCCTTTTTGAAACTCCCAAGTTTAATAGGAGTGCTGTGTTTTTGTTTAACGAATTGCTAACACTTAGCAATGAAATAAGTTCAATTTTTTATTTATTTGATTGGTGTACTCAGGAATATTTCACTTATACAACGGGCAGTTTGCATAATGGTGGGAGGAAACCCGGGGGAACCCCACGACCATTCGCACGTTGCTGTCAGGCCTTTTCACACACGACGGGAGGGGAAACCAGGGAGAGCTGGTCTCACAGCGATCGCATTGATGAGACCAACCTGGGTCATTATACTGCAATAGCGCGCTACCGACCTGGGCCACTTAGGCCCCGAAATAAGTGCAAGTAGGTAAGGTACATCCACGTAAAGGGAATTCTTACCATACTGACAGATGAAAAAGCAGATCCTCTCGCACCGCTCGTGCAAAATTGTGAAATTCAGGTATTGATAAGCGAAGCATTTAGAACCGCCATAATAAAGGGAAATATCTAATCTCTCCGACTGAGGTTTGGAAGTCTCTGCAATCAAATATTCCAGAATGCCCAAATACTTCATGGGTTTCCCTGAAAGAAAAGTCAAATAGATAAATCCACGGCGCCTAACAATTGTCAGGAATTGTCTTAAAAATTTATTTTCTCTCCAATTCTTCGCGGATATAATATATAACTTAGCAAGAGAATATATCAAATAGTCAGACAGGCTTCCAATAAAACCGTAATGTTGTCATCTTCGTTTGATGTAGGGTTTAAATGATACGATCACGATCAACATTACAAGTTGTATTTGAACTGTTACTCGATTTTCTCTGTTGTTACTCAATCAAGCATCATGGCATTTGGCGACGGGGAAGGGCGTCCAAATATGTGTGCCATGCAACCATTTTCGGGACACATGCACAAAAAGTAAAAAAGTGGTTTGCAAAGGTTTTAATGTACTCTGAGAAATATTATACAGATAGTGCATGCCGTGGGATTTTCTATCACGAATTGTGAACTCGAGAGACGTGATATTCAACGAGTGCGGGACACGAGTTAAAACCATTTGTCGAGAGCTCTCAATTCTTCACATACCATCCCTCGGCAAGCACTATATGTTACATGATACCGAAGGAAAGTGGAAGAAAGAAGAAAAGATATGACTTGCTTTGCCGAGGTCTTAAATTGCTGAACGTCTACGCCGTCGCTAGCTGAGAAAAGCGATCGGGGTGGGCTTATACCACCGACCTTCGACAGGTGCCTGACAGTCTTCCTGACAAATCTGCAGTGGAAACAGCTAGAGAGGGATTCGATTACGAAACTCCACTGATCAATTATAGGGCCTGACAGTAGCTTGGATCGAGCAAACGCCCTACCCGTCTGAGCCTGTGAGGGACAGATTCGGGTTGGCGGTGGACCTTCCCGTGTAAGAGAAATAATTAAAACGCAATTTATGCTTACAATATATGTTTATATCACAATAACAAAGGAAATCAAGTTGTTTTAAAGGGAAAAAAGAAGTTCATCAGAGAGCGTATGCTCCATGCCATACACGATCAATTTCTGTAACCTCTTTAAATTCACTAAACTTGAGTCTCGCTTCACGTAAGTGGCCAGGATTTTAATCACTAAATGTACTTGGTGACATGTAGAAAATACAACCGCCATTTTGATTATACTTATATTTAGTCCTGAGTTTTGATCCTTTCTCTCCGGAACAATTATCGTCCAACAAACCTGATTATCATCGCATAGAGCCTAAGTTCTTTTGTAGATAAATGTACATATAGGCCTACGTGTGAAACTTGTAGGCTTACACGTAACAGCCATTAAATAAATAAATTATTTATCTTCCTGGATGATATATAGTTAAGACTTAATAGTTGTCTATAAGAGACTACATATGTGGAATACACACCTGTATCATCCGTCCAAATCCCATTTGTTTCATTTAAACGGCCCTGAATCCAGAAACAAGGCCCAGCTTCTCCTCCGGGTGGTTCTCGCCTCAAGGCCGCTGTGAGGATAGCGACCGATTTCTCGTCATCCATCCGGGCCAGGTTGCCTCCCTTTAATTCACACTGTCCTGTCACAGCATCCCGACTTCCTGTAAGACTCGGCAGGAAACGACTGGATACGGCGAAGCAAGTGTTACTAACGTGAATTAGGTCACCATTATATCCGTCAAGGCTCGGACACTGTGCCTCAGTAACACTTCCATGCACTGCAGGGAAAAAAGAAGAAGAAGAAGAAAGTTTAATTTAAAGAAAGTAAAAATTGTCAATAAATAAATAAACTATGTTCACACATGTTGGTGGGATCGAATTTTCAGATGTGGTCAAACATTATTGAATACGTCCGCCCTGTAAGACTGTGTCGGTGAGAGTCGGTGAAATCCGCCCATGTTGGCACAACCTTCTACTTTTGTGATTCCCTCAAACCGATGGATTAGCGCAATGGAGAAATCCACCAATCCGCGGTCAAAAATTAAACTAAAACCGTCCAATCATTGTGGAGCTGACACCACCAAAACCAACCCCATAAAACTTCTGTCATTGACGTCCTCGATATAATTCTGACGTTTGCTTTTTATTTGTATCTGAACAATGTGCCCCCCACCCCGCCCCCCACCCTTACGCGACTACAACGTTAAAAAACAACGACCAGATACGTGGAAATCTCAACAAATAATGTCCAGAGCTTTGACTGAACCAACATCTTGACTGTCCTACGATTCCAGGTCCTGCATGTGCAGTCTGCATTTCAACATGTCACATGCCTAATACATCCAGACAAATCTTTCAAACTTTTACTTGTATAGTGAAAAGAGAGAGAGAGAGAAAAAATAGATATCAAAAAGGCAAGTGAAAATTTACTTTAATTTGGTCCGTGGTGGCCACAGTTAAAATAAATTACAACGCTAGACCAAATGTATATATGTATGGATAAAGAATTCCATTTATAGTTTGAAAAAGTCACTCTTCTATTTATTTTTTTTAATGTGGGATAACCGGGATATCACATTCCAAAGTAAGAAACAACGCCAACGTAGGGAAAATCGAACGGATCACTCAATTTTAACCAATAAGGGCGAAATATTTGTAGCTACCGCGAAGGTCCTCTGTGATGTCACCCGTTCCTAGTTCACTATTTTGTCATGCAGAAGTAGTGATAAATCAGCTGTCTTCCTTCTGATTACGAGACAATTCTGATATACTTCAAACCCATTTTCAACAAGAAAGTGATGGTATAGAATACGTCTGAGGTTATTCCCAAAGGTCCCAACCAGGAGGGCACAATACGTAACATTCGAGTGTGATTGAGAAGGAAACCGTACTTGGAACACATAGGACTCTCTCGCCTCTATTACTGAGGAGTGTAGGGCATGACTCGACATCGTGTTTCCGGTTTCTCTAAAATGGCACATCCCAAGGCCTCGTAAGAATTCCAGATTAAACTGTGGTTTATAGAGGTACCAATTTGCACGTCGTAAAAAAATGTTTACTCCCGTTTTGGTCTGTATAGACAGCCAGAACAGTTCAAAATGGTGATTCGTAACCGGTGAAATTTACGTAGGCCTACATACTTAATAACCTATAGAACATGAACTCCCTGCAAGGTTTCGGGAATCTTTCATGCCTCATTGTAAAATGAAGGTGGAGTTTGTTCCAGGATGTCAATCATAAGTCTTCCAAATGAACTTACCCAAAACGGTGAGAAAAATATGAATATGTAAGCTCCACATCCTACTTTGCTCCAACGTCCACAGGTCTTAAGTATTTTTTAAAAACAATATCCTGGGTCTGGTCTGACAAAACTCTCTAGGCTAAGATCTGTGTATGACTGCAACAAGTTCGCTGCCATAAGTGCTCATAAACTGTGGCTGTAAGTGTAAGCACTGCAATGCGATAAGCAGTTATTTAGCGATCCTTAGTGATCCTCTGTGAAAACAATGTCGATCCATTTTTAAAATGTCACAAATAATTCATTGGACGACATAGTACCTTACAAGATGTCCAGAGTTTGTGAAAGTCAACATACAGCTTATTAGCTAAATCTCAAAGAAAATGCACTCAAATTGAGTCCCTGTTTGTTGATTAAGAGTACTACCGATAAAAATAAAGCACAACCAACTGTAGTATTAGAGGAATCAAAATTTAAGCTTATCGACAGTATGCCACTCTCGCGCCATGGAGGGATGTTTCAAGTCGATAATCACCAGATCCATTTCCAAACCAATTTAACACACCAAAGGAATATGGTAGAAATAATATAAAAATTGTAAATGCAGCTGGTTTCATGGCAGAGCTGGGATTTTTCCAGTGAGCTCGAACATTATTGGATACGTCAGGCCCTGCTCGATTATTCCATCATCTGAACTGGCCACTTGGCACTCTGTCCGCTTTCGCGTGCACCGTCACCTCATGCCCAACTCTAAGGATTAGTGCCCTGGGGAAGCCCACCAAATCGAAATAAGTTTAACACTGTCCTAGGCTCTCCAGTCAGCGACGAGCCCACACCAACAACGCTTTAATTTTGTTCCGGCAGTATGGCAAGCACTCAAACATTTAGTCTTTTATAACAAAGTTCGGAAAGACGCTGCAGATATACTGCAGTTAAATAATTGAAGTCCCTTTTTAGGCGCTAGTAATAACTCATTCTACGGCATAATGTATGAAATTCCAGCATACCTGCTGTACAAAAAGCCTTTACAGCCGTAGTTTAGAGTGCTTAGAGAAACCGAAGTAGGTACTGTATTATGTATTATGTGAATACGCAAGTGATCACCTAGAAGGGCATGGACATGCAGGCTTTTTACCCAGCTTGATGTCTTTCTGCCTTGGTAAATGTGCGTTTGAAGGCTACACGTGCGCAGTTTGACGAAATGAGGAGTAGTGTAGCACTGGTTGGAAAATGCTGCCACAGAAACAGTCTAGGTAGTTAATTCATTAGAAATTTCTGTACTGTCATATTATATCTAGTTGAAATATATCAGAGTTTTGTGTGCATTGGATATGGCTGAAAGCTTTTTGCTAGGGTTATTGCCCACTCTCTCTGGCGGTTACTAGTTAAGCCAACAAAGTACAATTACGTCACTTTCAGGGGCCAGAGATCCAAAAAATGGTGCCCATGCTAAGTTGATTTTTGATATGATACAGAGAATCAATACGATCGTGTAACCTGAAGGGACGCTCAGTTGACGGCCGAATGCCACGTATCTGTATATAATGTAAAGCGAGAGCAGTTGGCAATACCATTTTCTTTACAAACTGCGATCTCAACGATATGAATTTCTGAGAACTTTTAACAGTTTTGAAGGAAAAGGGATCAATTCTTTCAGAGGGTTTTTATCTTGCCATAAAACGCCAAATATTTTAACCGGACAACCAAATGTTGCATGCGAAAACAGCGTTGGGTAGGGGTTTTGCATAAACTCCTGTTTCCTTAATTAACCCATAAATATCACATCCGTGATATGTGTTATCCATGTTTCACTATATCGTAACGTTGAAAATAAATAAAATATGCAATAACAAATTGTCGCACGTATAACTGTTTGGTAAGTCATTGGTTATTTTATGTAGTATTGCATACCAAACTTGCATACCAATTTTCTCGTCTTAGTAGGCCTAGGTCACCACCATCTATAATCCTATGGTCCAGTCAGGTAGTCCTTTAATTAGCGGGGCTTTCCCAGGAGCCTTTATGAAATCTTGGAAACAATGGCATGCATTTTCCAGAGCCCCTGATGGAAGCTCTGGTCTCTGTTCGGTTTCCTCCCACCATAATCCTGGCCGTGGTCGTATAAGTGAAATATTTTTGAGTAGGACGTAAAACACCGATCAAATATTAATAAACAAGATATCATCAACGAAGGTTAAACTGTGCAAACGTCACGAAAGCCCCATGAAGGAGACATAGGGAATCTAGAAACATTCTGTTCAAGTCATGGCCCTTTACACATGGTGGCAATAATCAACTTTGGAGGATGCAGCTATGGTGGCTGATTCGTGCCATTTCGTGTTTTCTTAATTTCCGTTCTTGAACTCATTGCAAAATTACCAGAGTAAGAAAAAAAGAGCACGAAAACGCGAAAATGCGAACATTTGAAAATCCGACAATGTCAATGTAGTAAAACTTCATTCAAAAAGTAACGCATATATACATGCAGGTGGCAAATTTTGGTGACAGCAGATGAAGTAATGAAAGCCCAATTGTAGTATTGTCATTCCTGAAGGAACTTAAGTATGGTATTTTTCTTATGACTACATTTACTGTCCTTCTCATCTTCTGACTGGTGCAAACTTTTTCACCCTGATGGAAACGTTTTCACCGAGATGGAAACTCATGTGATACATGTTACCTCGTCCTGGTCCAAAGATGGCGGAAAAGGGTGTTCAAGTACGTCATATGACAGCATGCCAAATATTTTCTTTTTACTCACATTGACGTATTTTTGACTGTTCATTCATTTACTCAAAAGCGAGAACGAGATTTCTTGTTGCACGTAAGTTTTCACCTGGGTAAAAAGATTCTCACACGGATGAAAACCAATTCACCCAGGTGAGAACTCTTTACCCAGGTGAAAACCCAAGAAAAAGTTACGAAACTTAAGAAAAAGGGAATATGTCGTATATGGGCCACCGTATCACTTTGCCACTTCAGTAGAATATTACGGGGTATAAAATTAATTATCCTACACTTTGACTTAAGTCTATGTAGTTGACTTCTTCATAAGCCTACGACTGCGCGTTTATTTTGGAGACCTTAGTATAGATACCAGTAGCAATGTTAATGATATGTAACGTGCATGGGCGCAATATGGTCAGATGGGTTTCCCAAAATATAATATATAAACATAAGCATGTCGGTGTCGGTTTGAATTTCTCATTTCTAAACCGGGTTTCAGTTTCAGTTAACAGCATGTCGGCCATGATAATCCTTCGTAGTGTACATCTATGTACACATAGGCCTACATGTAGTAGGGAAAATCTGCATGTATTCATCTAGCTGTCATTGTGTAGACCTTCTTGCAGAACTAAAAAGAAGTAAACGATTTATTTTACACGTTTTGAATGAATCAGAATTTCAGTCGTTAAGATTCCCTGTCATCTTATTCAGTAACACAGTGAGGAAATTTCAAGAAGCTATTTCCACGACATGCCTGTGACAAATATTCTCCGATAGCCTCTTTAAAGTAAATGTTTTGGCACTATTGATCAAGGATGTACAGTGTAGGCGACGTATATGTACAACCGCCTGTGTGCCTGTAATGTAGCATAGCATCATGCTCATTTATTTATTTAGTGATTTTCTTGATTGGTGTTTTACGAAGTACTCATGGATATTTCACCAATAAGACGGCGGCCAACATCATGGTAAGTGGAAACAGGGCAGAGGCCTGGCTAAACCTTCGACTATCCGTCGATTGCTGGAGGATTTTCCAACGTACCACCGGAGAGAAAGCCAGCATGAACTCATAGCGATCGCATTGGTGAGATGCATTTGGGTCATTACGCTGCATGCACTAGCACACTAACTCCCTTTGCCACTTAGGCGACCCCAGCATGTTACAATGTAATGAAAAATTCAAATTATCTGTTGTCAGTTTTTGCTGTACCCCGAGCACTTAGGAACTTAGGCAGTCGACCTGTTTGGGGGTCCGCTGAGGGCAGCACTATGTCTGCAGATCCTCGAGGTCGTATTGTCATTTTGAAGAGTGTCTCTCTCGTCGTGAAAATTAGCTCCTCAAACATCTAATGGAGTGAATTTTGCGAATGCTTGGCATTTTTTTTTTATATAAACCGGGGGGTTTGAAAAGTCTGAGAGTGTGGGCTAAAGTGAATTCCACGTCTCTGATTGCTTGACAGCAGTCATACTGTGAATAAGGTTATGAACTTTCAACCCTTGTGTTTTACGGCGTGTTATCGGATTGTAAATTATATGTAGATATATAGATTAAAAGTAATGAAATATATACGTACGTATAGTGATAGACATGACCTTTTAGGATGTTGGTGAAAAATGGGAGTGTTTGTATTATACCAAAAAGTACACGTATAGTTGTCGGAGTTTTATCAGTGGTTTCTTTTTGTACAGAAATATAGCAACACCTATAAACTTAATAATTAGAAAATATATGTCCATAATATACATAATTTTTCAGTAGGGATGTAAAAATATTAAAGGCATAAAGACACAAGTGTTTTTTTATATCCACGCGAAAAACACACGTATAGTTTTGCTGTATGTAGACTGATCTTCTGAATCCTTGTGTTTCGCTACCATAGACATTGTCGAGCATGAATGCGAGTGCTGATCTTGGCTTGTTATGCATAAAATGGACAACCACAGAAATGAAATGGGACATACATGACTCATATAACGTGCACAGATTTGAAAAAATTCCTTTGGAAAGAACTGGTTGGCCCTTACAAGGGCCGTTGGAATGGTTTGTTGTCCGGAGACTCACTGCTGCCACGTCTGGTTTAAATTTACGTGATTATTATCAACGCGACAAACGTACGCCGGGCCCTAAAGTAGAATGGACAGGAGATGCCATTATTGGTTTATGTTTCAAAACGTATTATTATTATGGAGGGCGAGGGCGGAGATGGGGACAAGTTTTCTTGCAAACGAGTGAGTCGGCGAGGCGTGGAGAAAGACTTGTATCCCTCTGTGCTCCGGGGACGACAAAGTGCAGTCGGAGTGAATCGCGGCACGCGTGTGCGAGCGCATCAAATGTGTTCATATACACAGCATAAGAACTCTTTTACGTATTTTTACGGTAAGCGCAAAAATTTTGCCAGATGGTGTAAGCACGACATACCTCGATATTTAGAGACATTTCTAAATATATTCTTATTCCGATATTTTGCAAATAAAGTGCCAAAAATAAAAAAGAATCAAAAGAAAATCTTTGCTCTTGGTGAGATCTCATCTTTTATTATTTTTTCCAGGAATTAAACATGAAAGAGCAAACAAGTCATATTAACATGTAATTTAATTGTGTCTGATTAATATGTAATTTCATCAGAAACAAGTCTGATTATTATGTCAT
This sequence comes from Acanthopleura granulata, assembly GCA_016165875.1. Classification (NCBI taxonomy): domain Eukaryota; kingdom Metazoa; phylum Mollusca; class Polyplacophora; order Chitonida; family Chitonidae; genus Acanthopleura; species Acanthopleura granulata. Next base: position 2,728,388 of record JABBOT010000009.1, on the reverse strand, counting down.
TTCATTGCATTATGAATTTTTTTACAATCCTTATAAATACATATTTTAATCTGCAAAGAAAGGGGTGTGAATACCAAACATCCGGTCTATTCAACCGAATACTGAAAGATCATTGACATAGTTAGTAGGTGGGAAATTAAATTTTTGCATAATAGAGTTATCAAAGCATTGATTGCATTCCCAATGGTCTGTACCAAGATTTAGCCACGTCTCTACCTCTTTACGTCAGGGTGGGAGTGCATAAGAGTCAAAATAATTCCCAGACAGGTGACGTGTGGTTTTCTCATAATCTATGTACAGTGCAATTCAATGTTTCCAGGCTTAGTACATGGGTCCGTGTTTAAAATATATAAGGCAGGTCGAGATGGCATCCGTGCAGGTTAATCATTCCAAGGGAGCACATCTTGGACCAAGTCTTGTGTATAACGGTCGGTTCGAAGACAGTGTAATAGTTGTTGACTGTTTATCACGTCACCTGTCAGGAGTATGAGATAACTGTGAAGATCGTGAGTTCAAATCCCGGTGTGGTCAACGTCATTTTTTTCTTTTTTAATTGATGAAATCACACAACAAACAGCGGATCTTGTCAATCTCGATAATGTTCTTAAACTCGGCGTATGATGGTAGAGGGTACGAGTAGAGGGTGGGAAAATCGCATTTCCAAGCGGAGATCGCCCTTTTTACCGACGTTCAACTGCTGATCGTCGTGTTGATCAAAGGCGAATAGAGTGAAGCCCGCTACTAATTCAGTGTATCTGATGTTGTTACTGTCATCCACCCCAGTTTTGCCCGTGGCAGTAAACAGGTTCATATAAGAACGAATATAATTGTCGGCCCTAAAATCTGGGGTGAGTGGCTTGGCTGGTATCTGATGCCCGGCCACGTTTATGTCACGGTGGCTGAAGTTGAAAGGATTTCCTGTGTATCGTTAGTTAAAGATCGTGTTTTGTACACATCCTATGTTGAGGCGCTGGGGAAGACTGCCTAAAAATAGGTTTTGTTCCTTCACTGTAGTATGCCCCTGAGCTACGTTGAAATACTCCGCCAAGACACGACGAATCGGTTACTTGGCTGGGATCTTCTCCAAGGCTTTCAAATGCCCTAACAGAACACCGGGGTGGCATTGATTTTCTGTACAAACATTGTCAGTTCCTCAAACACTGTCTTGTATTCAGCCGGCTCGGCATTGTCTCCCTTCCCATGTTGCTGGCTTGATATAATTGCAAAGGTGTCTGCGCTCCGGGTCAGAAGCACTCGAACCTAGACATTGTTCACCAAATAGCGAAACAAATCACTATGCAATCTCCCCATCATATCAATCGAGCGACTCTCTGCAGCCAAGGCTTTCTGAATCTGAAATCCACTGTTCTGATTTCCTTTAGACTCCGTTTGTGCAGAAGCATCCTTATACCACAGACTCCCTGTCGTCTGGGTTTCTTCAGCACCCCTTCCATAGCTAAGTACGGTCCCTTTGTACGCACGGCAAGGATACATGTTAGTAGAGGGAGTGATGAGCTTATCAATGATGGCGACGTGTACTTCCTGCCACAGAGAATGCAGACACAGATTAACGAATGCCACGGCGGCATTCTCCAGCAAGTCATCCCCATTACTTTTCACTATTCTGGCTTTCACATACAAATACGACTTACCCAAATCCAAGTACGTGTCTGGATCTCCCTTTCTAATTAAAAATTCTACAGGCCCACCTTCCGTAATGCTGGCAATAAGGTTGTAGGTATCCCATCGTCCTTCCTGTACACCTTTTTGTGTTGAGGGTAAAGTCCACAAAACAAATTCACTGTTCAGTGACGGGCAGGAATTCGGGTGAGGTAAGGCCATGGTAGGACGAATAGGAGTTAAACATCTCTCTGGGGAGATTGGCAGCTCGCTTGTGTCGTATGTGTTCCATACGCCTCTTGCACTGGCTGACGGAACAATACGCAGCAGGACGTTTTCTAGGCCGGCGGTGAGCCTTTTTACCCGGCGGGCGCGGCGCTGGCCGGGCTGTAGATACGCTTAGTGTACAGCTCTTTACCAGCGGCCTTAACACGTTGAGGGCTTCGCAGGACGACTTGCGGCGAAACATCGCATCACCAAGAGCGGTTCCTAGGATTGCTTTCCCCACGGTGTTGACGATCGGCATCAGAGGATAGTATTCCCTAACCCATGACCATGTTGTATGGGAATGTCCCGAAACACAGAAAAATCACCGCCGCCAGTTTGGTTGCGGTAGTACGTGATGTAAGGTTGATGTGTATCTGACATCCTATGGGCGATTGAGAGATCGCTGGCTAAAATCCCGCGATAGTCAGCGGCAATTTTTTTTAATTGTTTTGAATTTTTTTCACTCGTTAAAGAAGAGGTAAACTTCACCACTCTCGAACATGAAGTGTTAACAACACTTTCCCACGCTCAAATGGAGGAGGCCGGCTTGTGTCGTCCCTAATATCAATTTCGATGGTTGAAAAATCCTTGTTCAGCATAGGAATGTACTTGATATGTGAAAAGGACTTGGTAGCGTGATCTTCAGACGCTCCACGGGCTGTTACCGCACGAAGACGTGGAGCTAATGTATCCCCTACCAGATGATGTTCGAGCACATCGGAATACACGGAAAGGGTGGGGACTATCCAATTCATGCTATTTGAACCAAAGTACATAAATTCCCCTTCATTTACTATCAGTGTAGTGACCGAATGGTTGAAACCAAAAATTTCCCGTAAACGCGGACTACATCCCTAACGTTGGCGTGATTTAAATTCCAGTGTATATATTTGATGACGTTTATTATACCCAAACACAATTTGGTCTGCCTTAGGCATAAGAGAAGGTTTAGTGCTAGCAATGAATTGCGCGTTGAGGGCTGAGGTGAGGTCTTCAGGTGTCGGATAATAGCCTTTGGGTAGTACAACCCGGCCTTAGCGAGTTCCTTCCCCGTACGCCATAAACCAGATCTCGCCGGGTCCGCTATTAGACCACAATCGCGGGTACTGTATTTCCACCAGGCCACATTCCCAATCGCCGGAGAGATCAATCGGACTGGGCAATTGGGTGATGTAATTGGCTCACGTATTGTTTAGAAAATAGTCAAACAAGCTACTGCTAGGTAAAGTAAGGTAGAATTCGCTGTTTACCCCACGTGTCGGAGTGAGAAACTGCGCTTTAATAGGGAGACCACCGCGGCGGTTGGGTGATTTTACGTCTGGACCGTGAACTAGAGCGAGGAGAGGCCTTGGTTGAAATGGGAGTATGTTGCTGCCGTCGTCGCCGTTCAAACCACCCCACCCCACCCCACCCCCTTGATTTGGGCTTTGTTTTACGCTTCTTAGACTGGGAAGGTGGAGTAGAGGCCTTTGGTCTATGATGCGTGAACATATCTTTGGGCTTATCTCCTAAGCCCCTTTTTTCCTTCTCCTTTTCTTTCCTACTCACCTGAGCGAGTGTAGGTGCTGCCGGTGAAGGCAGGAATGAAGGTACAGGTGATGCTTCATGAGCGGTCGCAGGTGTAGCAGGTGAAGACATAGGTAGGGCCGTAGGTGGCCTGGGTGGCATGAGACTTTGCTGATTCTGAGTTTGAAATGTCAAGTAACTTTGGAGGACCTGCTGGTACTGCTGAATTTTATCCTCATCTGACAATGTTCTGTTCTGTAAAATGCTTTCCTTATCACCATCTAACGTATTGAGTTCTTTGACAGTAGACGGAACGTGATAAGGCGATTTCGGATGAACCAATTTCTCCAGCAAACGGGGCTCGATCAGGGCCCTTTTTTCACATGAGACATTGTTTTTTAATAGTCAACCCTAAGCAATCCACCTAAAACAGACGCGATAGCAGAGAGGGCAAGCATGAGGGGGAATAGTCCACCTTTCTGTATACTGGTCCGTTTGCGATGAAGTGGAGTATGCTTGCTTACTAGAGTACGTAGATGTATCTTACACGTGTGTAACCGTATCTTCTGAGCTGGTGTCAATGGAATAATCACATTTAAAATATTCTCAGTAATTTCGCACACACATCGGGTAAATTCCGCACCGGGTCCGTGAAGAATTGTCTCCTTGACCCGCGGGTGGGCCTTAACCAGCAGTTTTACCAAACACGCAAAGCGGCGTGATCGGATTGATACGGTTGCTGTCTAATTATATACTGACACGGTAAATGATATGTCGGGGATTTTATAGCGTATGACTGTGAGAGTTATCCCCCCTGAAAGTTCAATTTTTATGACTTTTGCAAATAGACATACTGGACCTCATCTGGGAAAAAGTGCTTCGCAACTGGAGATGGTCATATGTAATTTGCTTGAAATCGACAAGCAAGTACCCATAAGGTTTGGAATTGGCATCTTTGAAAGCCTCTTGCACGTAATGAGTATTACCTGAGGCGATTTGGTTGGCGATGGTAGTGATTTGAGACTTATCTCAGGGATTTTTAAATACTCCCAAGTAGTGAGAGTATAGGCTAATAATCCTATGCTATTTGCTTTTGTTAAACAGATTCTGCACGATGTAGATCACGCTGATATCACTATGATAATTTTCCTTGGTAAAGAGTGCTGTTACCAGATCGTCGGATTCGGCCATAAGATCGTCCACAATCACTAGAGTGCGCTCGCGGGGGTTAAATGTTGTGAGACTAGGCACTCCTTCTTGAAACTCAACATTCGGCAAGGTAGCGTACATAGGCTGCCATTCACCGTAACACCACACTACACGCTCTTGAGATGGATGAATAAGTTCGAGAGCATGCTGTATGACACGTTTGACAAAGACCGATTTACCACTCCCCGTCGGTCCACTGACAAGGCAGGTAAATGGGTAACCCCATCCATGGGTCTGGCGGGACAGTCCAGCCAACTAGGTACCGGAGTAGAAGGTTGGCTAGATATTGCGGTGATACGCCGTGAATGGTCTAATACGCCAGGTAAATGGTGAGCGGGCGTGTCCAGTAGCGTCTTAGTTTCCAGTGACCGGTAGAACTTCTCAGATAGCGTCTTGTTCAGTTGCTTTTGCAGGAAATGTAGCAAGGATTTATCCTCGGTGAGTTTGGCTGTTAAATCACCTGCCCCTTCCGCCTACCAACAATCCGATATAGAACAGCACTCCGGCCACGAGAACAGTGGGACCTTCAATGTCACGCACGTTTTGCACGCAATCGTTTATACACTTAGGCATTGCGAAAGGAGAGTGGCACAGGTAGGATGAAGGGTGATTTAAATAAGCTTCACGTCTGTGGCTTGCACCCACGAATTAAAACTAGCTGGCCATCCTCGCCATTTCACCAACTAATATGTTGTGCCACGCTCTTTTTGCTTTCTAATACAGTCTCCACATCACAGTAAGTATCGGGTGTTGTCTTAACGGACTGGAGTTTTGTCTCGTAAAATATCCCCACGAGTCGTTCTCCATTCAAATCCGGTAATGTATACACCACAGGCTCCCCGGGATGACGCGCTACAACGCCGAAAATTTCTTGACTCCAGTTAGGTAAGATTTCTCAAAAGCTCCTTTGACTTTACTGATCCGAACGAGGTCTCCTATTTTATACTGATAAATCTTCCGACTGCACCAGGACTGCATAGAGTTACATAATATGGCTCGGACTTCGTGTTGATTGTCAATTGTAACGGTAATCAGAGCTCGGCTATTACTGCGGTGATAAACCCCATTGTATCCCCGTATTAAGGCAGGTAAAACATCCAGGTTATGCCAAATGTTATTAGCGGTGAAATGTTTATACATGTAGGCTTTAAGCGCCCGATTGAACCGCTCAACTACAGATGCTTGCGTTTCATTAAAAGTGTGGAAATGAAACACCCCATGCTCCTTTAAAATTGCCCGAAACGCCTTGTTGCGAAACCCTTTGCCTTCGTTTGTTCGTAAATATAATGGCTTTCGTCCAGACCTGAAAATCCTTCTACAAGATTGGTACCTATCTTGGTAGGAACGGGGACTACCCAGGCGTATTTGGAGAGTATGTCAATGCACGTAAGTAGACATCGATGGGAATCATTGTACTTGGCTATTTTACTCACATCCACTATATCAGCCTGCCACTGACTGTCTATCTTACCTACTACAACTCTGATACGTGCATAGTGTCGGCGGGCTGGGTGATGAAACGTATACATCTCCTGTTCGGCAAACTTTTAGACGGTCACATGACAAAGCGAGATCGTGGTGACGTGCTGCCCGTAATAAAGTATCTATCCCGCTGGAAGCAGCCGGGCTGCGTGGGTCATAATATAACTGTTCTTAGACTTTAGCCACAGTATCCTGAGATTTTTTTCTTTGCCTTAGTATGGAATCGAACTCTCTGCCACCGGCGGTAAGTCATAATGGATAGGTACGGTATTTTATACCAATCTCATTAACCACAAACAGGTAGCAGCACAAGTGCTAGAGAGAGCCAGAGATGTAAGCATCTAGGGCGTGAGAAATGTTGACTCGGATTTATACGCTGCAGCTGGTGACTCGTCCTGTAAGGCGAGGAGTTTCAGTATGACTTCACGACAGTAGTATTTACAAATAGGATTAGGATTCTCTAGGCGGTCACAAACATCTTTGGTGAATACTCGAAGAATAGCACACCGTCCTGTGCTTACAGTGCAGTCTTCAAATATAGACTCGACTACATGTTTATACGTTCTGAGGTCAGTAACAGTATCGACTCTTTCCAACCTAAAAGTGTGGATTTCATTTTAGGAGTGTTACCATGTCTCTAGCTGGTCAAACAATAATGAAAAACTAAAGGGGAACACACGTCTTACACTAGTTTTCTTCTTATGTTAAAAAAGCAAAAAGTCCCATCCTCGGCATGTATACACACACACACACACACACACACATGGCGAGGATGGGACATTTATATATATATATATATATATATATATATATATATATGTATATATATATATATCTTCATTATTTAGTAGCATTCCACGTACATTACAACCAATAGAGTGACGTTTGCTGCAGTTATCTGCCTTTGACGGTGTCTGACAAAATTCCACGTTTCAAGGGGGGGGGGGGCTACTTTTAGCTCCCAGTGCCACGAAAGCAGGAAGAGCGTAGGGTGTGAATAGTCCCGAATCAACACCAGTCTTTAGCACGTGATAAATAATAATAAATATCAATCAGAGCAATTCCATTCAGAAGAACATCAGGCATCCGGGTAAAGTCATAAAACAAACATTACGAACAATACAATAACAAACACATAGTTTCCAGGGTTTTTTTGCTTGAACATTAAAAACACAATGGATAATATTTATAATATTCAACTTTCACTGTGCAATATGTACAGAAAGAAAAGACGAAAAAAGAAAAAAAAAAAAGAAAAACTCGCGAATTGGAACTGTTAGGAGAAAAATTTTAACAAAATCTCCAGATTCAATAAACCAGCCATATAATGACTCAGCCTTGTTATGCTCTGTGTTTCCACATGCCCATTGTCCTGGTATCGATTGACAATTGACACACGTGTTGTCCAAATGGAAACACATACAATTGTAGAGAATGAGTGTTCACTCTACGACGTGATTTGAGTTGAAATTGCTTAGGAGGTGAGGTTGGGGTAGGTGGTCTGAAAATAAATAAATAAATAAAAACAAATAAGCATGTCCATAATTCAGTATAAGATCACATGACTCTCGACAACAGTAGATATTATACCAGGAAATACTGGTCTGTAAATTAAATAAACATGTACACATACATAGCTCAGCGAAATCAGTTAATTTTTTTTTTCATAATACTTACACCTCTTCCTCATCGCCACCCCATCGTCCTGTCAAACGTTGCAAGCACATTTTGCTGAAATCTGGGTTACGTTTCTGTACGAGATATTGACGGACTTTATTCTCCGGCAATTCGGCATCTTTAGCTGCATTCTGAAAATCGATGGTCACCTTAGAGTCATCTAACGCAATGCGGCCTGGTCAAAGGTAATTTCACTCTCCACATACATATACTCGAATGGCTCGAGGCACGGATGGTGACTTTGGCTGGAGTGGTCAACACGGCAACCTTTACACTGCTCTTTCCGCACTTTACTGACAAGGGAAATCATATGCTCCATCATTCCACCCCACATCAAATTATTTAGAATGGTGTTCTCCGCGGCGGTAAGGGGAATTGGCGGGGGCGGGGAAGTGAGAGATGTGTTGGCTGGCTGGGGAACGGCTTCATCTGTTTTCCCAAGCACTCCCCTAACACGGTCACGTGTTTCCACATGTCAACTCGAAAGATGACACCGGCCTTCGTAGGATAATGTATTCCCTGCGGGCTGTATTGCGTCCATTGTTCAATATTTACGAATCGCCACCGATCCACGGTTTGTGGATTTTGACATGTTGAAAAACATGTTGAGGCAAATGTCCCCACTCAGGCGAAAGAGCGGTTCCGATAGTGCGATAATCTCATCTTCACTAGCTGGTATAGGGCCGGTTACTGTTCGGCAGGTTTGTGATTGAAAGATGTTTTCAAACTCGTCCCAGGCATCCACTGGAATGATCATACTGCGCTGAAACGGCTGAGCGACGTATTGGAAGAAGGTGATTTTATCTTCAGCGGGTCGAATACGAAACCCACTGAAAATGTCAATATCATGAGTTTTTAACGAAAGTTTCTTCTTGTCCGATCGGGAAAGTTTAATCTTCTTATACTTCTTATAAGCTTCTTATACAGGGGCTGTGCACCCGCAGTCTCTTTCTCCGCTAGAACGGTATTCATCCCTGTAATTGTTGATGGCTGTTTACTTTTCGGCATAGTGAACGCAATTCAGGTAGTGCTGCTTGTCAATCTCAAGTCCGCAGGTAAAGTAACAGCTGAACCGTGGAAACAAACGGCTTTATATAAAACTAGAAGAACGCCCTCGTGAGAAACGAAATGTCATACAATACCACGTTTTCAAATTTGGCGTAACGTCAGTGCGTAGAATGCTTCTCCCAACATCTGTCACAAGTTGCGCACACATTCTCATGACAGACAGCGCTGCAAAGGTTCTCTCCTCGGTTCGCGCTGGCTGGTACATTCTAAAAATAGCATAATCCGACCGATCTCTATATAAACACCAGCCTTAAGCATTCCCAACTAAATCACTCCCGCTATCAACATGGAACAACAACCAACACAGGCTGAGCTTCACGAACTTGCCATTCGTTTCGCACACGCCTGGTACGAAGCCAATATCTATCTCACCCAAATCAGCGAGTTGGAGTTAGAGAATTGTCAGGGAGAGTTAGAGGCATTGGGGCAGCATGAAGGCCATTCTCCGAGCAGGAACAAGATCAGTCCCAGCCTCAGCAGGCAGCCTAGAAATAACAACTATTTCCAACGAGCCTTGTAAGGGCCAACCAATTCCTTCCCGACAGGATTTTTCAAATCTGAGCACAATATATGGTTTATGTATGTCTCGTTTAATGTCTGTGATTGTCCATTTTATGTGTAACAAACTACGATCAGCCCTCATATTCATGCTCATTGATCACTATGCTAGGGAAACACAAGGATTCAAAAGTCCATAAGTTTATTCACAACAAGACCGCTATCAGCCAATCAGAACCGTGGAATTTGTTTTCTCTTCAGTCCGCCCTCTCATAGCCTATATACATGTACATACAGGAAATTATACCCGGTTTTCATGTGGGTATAAAACAACACTTGTGTTTTTATCCCTTTAATAATTTAAATCCATACTGAAAAATTGTGTATATTATGAGCGCATATTTGCTAATTATTAAGTTTATTTGTGCTAGAAGCCGATATTTCACATTATATTCTTATATTTCTGTGCAAAAATAAAACTGTGCACTGATAAAACCCCGACACACGATGGAAGCCCACGCCTGTTTCTATATGTACGCATGATCGTGTGTGTATTTTATTAGTATGTAATCTTATAACGACATCTAACTTAAAAAGGCGAACAAACATACTGTAAATTCAGGGATTGAAAAGTTCCTGCCTTGTCCAAGTCATGTGTCACGTGGTACTGCTTTCGCCCACTTGCCACGTTACTATATATTATGTACGATTATCGATTTTTTAAGGTCCGCAGTCGTTGGTGCGCTTCTAAATATAGTAGAATCCACACAAGCCTGCTGAAATGTATAAAAGAAGCTAAGCATTTCACGTTCCACCCACAGCTCAGCTAAAGAGATGGACCGCGTCTTGAGACGATCGAGGGGTTATGCCATGGCCTCTGTGGCATATAACATTATACTCCGTCACTACATCCGCGGCGGAAAACAGTATGCGGAACTGGTCATTCTAAGGACAGGAAGAGGGCGGCCTGGCAGCATCCAGCCATCGCATATTGCACCAGTTGGACACCAGTCGTCCTTCGTCCGTCCCAGCGGTGATTCAGCAAGCTGCTGTATAATCCTTCCAACGGCCCTTTCCATGGCAAACCAATTCTACTCAAAGTGATCTTTCAAATCAGAACAGGAATCTGTTTGATGTAATGTCTCGTTATTGTTTTTTTTTTCTGGGATGACCGTATGTATCTCCCCCGAAAGAGAATTTTTTAGTCTCATGAGAATATAATACGTCTCCAGATATGCCTTCTTAGTTTCATACAAAGTTGACATAGTATAGGTGAAATCGCTTTTCTAGTAAAACACAGGGATTGAGAAGTTCCTAGTCTGTTCACAGTATGACTGCTATTAACCAATCAGAGCCGTGGAATTTGTTTTCACTTTGATTCGAACTCTTACAGTCTACATACAGGCATTACTACATTAATATTTTACACCAATACTGAAATGTTATGTTATATTTTCTATTTATTAAGGTTATATCTAGCTAGAAGCTGATATTTCACGCTGTATTCTTATATTTCTATACAAAAAAAAACCCACTGATAAAACCCCGACAACTATACGTGTACTTTTGGTATAATATAAACACAACACTACCATTTTTGTTAACACACATGCCGAGAACTCTTCTCTGTCTCTATACGAAAGTATATATTTTATTAATTTTAATCTCATATCTACATATAATTTACAAGCTGATAACATGTTGTAAAAACACGAGGATTGAAAGTTCATAAGCCTATTCACAGTTTGACTGCTATCAACCAATCAGAACCGCACTTCTCACTTTCGTCCCCACTCTCCGACTTTTCAAACCCCCCGATTTGTATAAAAAAAGGCCGCGTCAAGCACTCATTCCACAGACTGACTCATGGCCGTTATCAGAGAACGATATGATTGGAAATCTCACAGCAATGATGAACGATCTGGGGCCAAATAATCCACGCAGTAAATGAGACCGAGAGAGAGAGAGAGAGAGGAGAAAGAAGAAGAAGCAGAAACTCGCAACGTGTATCAACTATAAACAGAGCTCAACTAACCCGGGTACTAAGACTTCCAAGAGGGAGAATGACTTCAATTAGATACAACTACAACCCCGAACCCAATTTGGTGAATGACAATGGAGAATATGAAACAGATGAAGAAAACGACCCCATGGAATGGCTAGAGAACCACCAACAAAGAGCGAGGGAACGAATCTTGAACTCATCATGGAGAAATAACCATGCAAATGATGATGAAGATGTGCAAATAATTTACGTACGAGAGGGAGCCAACAAGAACGCCACCACAACGATCGGAAAACAGGCAATGCATAATTTGCCTGACAATACTGCCCAATAGCTACTTATCACCATGTCACCATGCTGTAATATTTGAAGACTGCACCGATCATCCATCACTAAGAAGATGTCCAGTATGTCGATCGACGATTAGGCGGCGATTCATCATCTATATCTAAAGAATAAGAAGAAAAATGTCTTTCCCGTGGATTTCCTTTCTTCTCCTCTGTAATATTTGAAGACTGCACCGATCATCCATCACTAAGGAGATGCCCACTATGTCGATCGACGATTAGGCAGAGATTCATAATCTATATCTAAAGAATAAGAAGAAAAATGTCTTTCTTGTGGGTTTTCTTCCTTTTCCTTAGCCTCATACCCTGGAAATTAATGTCGTGAATTCTTAGCGCGAGCTTCCTACTGGGTCGTGTCAACACTGGTTTAATATTCCATACTCCAAGCCTGGACGGAAACCAATCTCCTTTCTCCTCCACCTCCTCTCCATCGTCTTCAATGGTCCGGGCCACAAGCCTGGGCTCCTTTCTCCTCACCTCCAACTGCCCTTTTCAGGGCTAACCAATTCTACTGAAAGTGATCTTTCTAATCTGAGCAGGAATCTGTTTTATGTAATTTCTCCTTATTTTTTTATTTTTCTGTGATTGTCCATTCATGTATAACAAACCAGAATCGGCCTTCCCATTCATTCTTTTAAAATCCAACACAAACCTCACCCCATTCCAACCATCCGATAATTTCATAATGAACAAACTTCAATCTAAACACAACTCTCAACTCCATTTATGTCTATTTTTATGATAAGGTATTCCATCCTTCATAAACTTTAACATTTTTATCTATTTTTAACTATTATCGAATACTATCACCCGAAGCGTTCAACACCTGCATAGTAGTGTGTATGACGTCACACACTCTCACACGGGCGACCTCATACCCCTATGACGTCATACCATCCCACTCATCCCATCCATGTTAAAAGATAGGCATAATAATCGTAAGCAACGGCTTATACTACTTGTAACACGGCAAATGCAGACAGGAAGAAGCATTTTATCATGTGTGTATAAACTTACTTACATAGCTTACATAAAATCAGCACACGGAATTCACCTGATTTCTTATAGAGCATCGACATTAATTTTTCTTTCAAAAGAATTTGGTTGGATGATTCACCTCCACGTTTCAAGAGCTACTTTGGTGTCAAAACACCTGTGTATTACGAGCAAGGTGAACTGATAAAGACTGGGATAGTCTGAATTGCTTTCCCAAGTTGGGAAAATATTGCAACGAATTAAAACCGATGTTATACGTTTCGTCAGAGTATAAGGAAACAAACTATTTCTGTCGCTTCCACTTTGCCTGGTGTGACGTCAGCAACGAACACATGACGTCATCAATCGTTGACCCGCATACACCCATGACGCTGCCCTTTCAAACGCTCTTGACGTCACCCCAGCATAAAGGCCTTACTCAACTCCACATCTGCCTAATCTGACGTCATACAGGGAATTTTATCACGTCACGCCAGGAAAATTTTACTGACACAGCAGAAGATTTTGTTTTGCAAGGAATATTCAGTTATAAGGTTTAAATAGTGTTATTCATCAAAATCCTTTTGAAACATGGTGTTAGCCTTACTCCGTAGGATTTCTTTCATATCATTGTAATATTTCCACACAATTTGTATTCTGACCAGAGTGGCACTTACTCTGTTACTTTCTGATTATTCAATGTTTACGTCACTTGAACCTCTGTGTTTGAGGTGGGAAAATTAAAATTGAAAATCAATGGTTAGCTTAATTTAGCTGTCCTTCTGAATCCATCATTCACACAGTTTCGGCACAAACGTGCCGTAAAAATAAGATCATACACTTACATGTTCCAGAAGAAAATATTCTGAAGGTAGTAATTGTTAAAATGTAATACGAATTAAGGACCGGATTTTTAGTGCGCGAGTATAGTCTAGGCGCTTGCCTACGGATCACTGTATAGCAGAGGTTCTTAGCCGTAATGCAGCACACATATAGTTAAGTACGACTATCTTTTGTCGTACCTTCTCTGGATATATAGGCAACTCTCATTATTCTACAAAACCATAGGCTTATGCACTAGGCCTGGATTGTGGTGTCATATAATGGGTATCACAATCGGCCTTTGCGTCCGAGATATATATGCGGCCTTGGTAGGGCATATTTCGTCCCGTTTGTCACTGTCCAAATTCGCCATTGACGTGAAAAATTTCATCAACTGGAAATCTGAGTTGGGGGGGGGGGGGGTAGATACCCCCGGCCTCAATCTCTGCCCCCTCCCGGTTCCTACGGCGATGATATCTATAGGCGATTTGAAAAGTTTTTCGTACATGAAGGCCCATTCACATTGAGAGAGCAGTTTGCTTTGAAAGTAGGTCACGATGTTAGGGCGATTTCAAATCTTAATTGTTAAAGGCTTTGCGGACAGGGGCATCCCTCGCGAGCTGCCATGGCGCTGGAGTTACCGGGTCGGTGCCTCTGATAATATCAGTTGACTGGTGAGGCAAAGAACGGTAGAAGCACTTGTCATTCTGCCACATTCCATCGGAATAAAAATGACTTCTCCAAGGGACGATGAAGGTAAACATGTTTTCAATACATGTTTGGCGGGTCACGATAACTGGACCCGCAATAAGGCTAAGCACTGAATTCAGATTTGTAGTATCCGTAGCGGTACAAGTCTGCTAAAGATTGGTGGTTTACCTCCCCTCTCTACTGTCTACACCTTCTTTCATCCATAAAACCGATAGGTGAAAAGTTGGAGGCTTACTGCTGGCAGGCCGGGTTTCTCCAGCGGGAATGCTGTTGCTGTCATAGAAATGAGATATTCGGAAGTAATGGTTTAAAAGCCAGTCAGTCAGCTTTCCAGTCTAATCGTGGAATTGGGTAGCTGTCCTTCAAGTACTGTAGACAGCCTATAATTAGGCCCATTTTAGGGATAAAGGAAATGATGTGAAACATTACTTCTGGTGCAGAAACTCACATGTTTCCAGTATGATTTAACGCAAATCTCCAAATATCTGTCTGAGATTAGTACATGTAGAACGCTCCAGATCTCACAAAATGTGGGACTTGTTCATTGGCAATACCTTGGGTCATTTACTTTCACTATGTTATTAAATTAGCGGAGAGAAACATCCAAAAATACAAGTAAGGAAAAAATCAGGTGCGGCATTGTTTCCCATTTTTGAAATTTCTTTTGTGAAATGTTTGAATTTGTATCCATGGTAACAAAGCATAAACTGTCTGGCTGAAATAGATTGCTGTCTTTGTTTCAGAGAAGGCCTCACAGGCATACGCTGCCCTTGGGGTGGGGTTTGTCTGTCTGATCGTGGGCTTGCCTCTCTGGTGGAAGACGACGGAGGTGTATCGTGTGCCATTGCCCTACAGTGATATTGATGAGCTTGGACAGTACAAGGTACAACTCACCTAAAGTTTAGCACTTTCATGTGACAAAGTTATCTTTATTCTGATTTTAAAGCCTTCACTTGCATTTGAAGGTGTGCTTTTACAGGCTGAGTTTTAGATGAAGTACAGTACAGTCCCTCAATCAATCTGATATCCCTTGTTCTTTTATGCATATATAACCCACACATATATGTGTCAGGAAACACATGGCTAGAAATGTTATCACCCACGCTTGGGATGAGATCAAGATGGTGAGTGCTTGTTGACATAGGGGTGTTAGGCCTTCGTTTTGTATTGAAGCAGATGTGTGCTTATCACACCCTTTGCAGAAGACGTTTTGTGGGGTGAGATTTGCACCCCTAGATTCACACTCCCCATAACCATCATTATTTCAGGTGTGTGTTATTGGCAGGCCTAGATTTTGTTCAGAAGTGTAGTAGGTGTTGGAATGTGATGGCATGCCTCAAATACGAAGGACTGGGCCCTATACATAAATCCCAAACACATGATGTTACATCTTTTGTTGTGGCTAATTTATCTTTCATTCCATTCTCAGTGAATGCAGTAGTGCAATCCTAAAAAGGAAGGATTGTGTCAGAGTAGGGCTGCGACTTGGAAGATTTTGTTGTCTCTTGAGCGACAGTTCTCTTCCCGTAATGCAGCTCTCCTTACCACCATGATATCAGTGTTTATTGTATCTTGATGCCTTGTAGATTTATTTAGTAAGAGAAAAAAAAAATAATGCACCAACATTTTCCATATTTTTACATGTTATTATATTGAAGGCTGCTGAAGATGATCATATGAACAAGGTAATTGATAATGTAATTATTCTTTTGGAAGATTGCTGTTGTTACCTAAATTGAAATTTCACTTATTCATCCTACTGCCATAAGAGTGGCAATCTCCTGTCAGATAGGAAAAAAAAACCTCAGCATTTATATTGTGTGTATATGTATGTAACTTTCAAAAATTGTATTGCTAGATTTGAAAGTTTGTGGTGGATGTGGCAAAACTTCTCTTCCCTGTGGTTAAGGATGGTATTATGTAGTCTCATCCACCATTCTGTAATGCTATTGATGTTTGTTATGCCTTATACTTATTGCAGATGGGCTACAGTGTCAAGCTTGATGTGATCAGTTTTGATGAGAAGATTACAACAACAACTCTAAATGCCCTCACTAAAAATCTCCAGGGCAGTAAGTATTGTAGCATTACCTAAAACTCCGGATTGTTTGTCCTGTTACAAACATTGTGTGGGATAGAACTCCTATAAATTTATCAGTATTAGTTAATAGGTCCAAATGTACCATATAGAATTATGTCAAGAAAGCTGTGATTTACTGTTAACCACATGAAATTGCACAGGATATCTCACCAAGTCAGTACATCAAGAGGGAATTGGAGGTGAAAAATTCCCTGAAACAGTAGGGCATTGACTGTAAGCTATTTTGAGTTTGACATTGACAAGGACTTGCGGCATAGTGTGCAAGTACATGTATGGGTAGAGGCTGCCCAGTGTCAGCAATGTGCTCCTTACATAAAAACAGTCCATAGGTATTGACAGGAAATACATCAGTGTTCAAACGTGTATATTTTTCTTTTTTTTTTTCAAACGAGGAAAAGAAGCATTTTACAGACATAGAAAATTCTTGTACCAGGTACAGTCGCTCAAGCAGGCTTACCCATAGATTATTATCTGTTAAAACCCAACTTCCTTATTTTGCCAACACACCATGCTGTCCCTCTCAGTTTGATGTTGGCATCAATAAAAAGTTCATTTCCACAGACCCACGGTATGTTGGCAAAATACGACTAAAGGATGTAGGATGCAATTAGGATGCAATTACGTAGACTCTATAGATAATAATCTGTGGGTAAGCCCATTAAAGCTGGAGATACATATGCTTTGGAACAAGAAACAAGCCAATTAATCTTCTTTTGATTTATTCATAAATATTTATTGTTTATTTGATCGGTGTTTTACGCCGTACTCAAGAATGTTTCACGTATGCGACAGTGGCCAGCGTTATGGTGGGAGGAAACCGGGCAGAGCTCAGGGTAAACTCACGGCCATTCGCAGGTTGCTGGCAGACCTCCCCACTGACATCTGGAGAGGAAGCCAACATGAGCTGGACTTTTAATCACAGAGAGCGCATGGGTAAGAGGCTCCTGTGTCATTGCGATCTCTTAGCTTGTCAACCACCTTGGCCACAGATGCCCCCATCTTTGTTTTGATAATGAATGCTATTACATACATGTGTACATGTATTCATTGTGAGTCTATTTTTCTCAGTGGATGTTGAGAATGATAATATCATGGAGAAGTACGAGGTAACAGTCAGGAAGGCTATTGGAGATGAAATCACAGCATTCCAAAAAGCCAGGAGTTTACAAGGTAAGTGCTTTGATGCGGCAAAGTATCAACAGAAAAGGATGTGTTTTTACTGCCATTTGGAACCCTTTGGGTAGATCAGTAAAGTCTTTCAATATGGATGTATAGGTATATCTGTAGACATGTCCAGAAATGTTAAGTACATGTATTGCTGGCTTATCTATTTGCTAAAATTCCTTGACCTATACTGGGATGGGAATTGTGACATTTACAGTGTCATAAGGCACATGATGAATTACCTTTTTTCCCCATATCTTTTCTTGTCAAATTGTGTAAAATGTTAAAATGTAAACTTTTTCCGTGGTCAGCTCAAGCTCTTTGCAGTGTATTACCCGACCCAATAGTGCAGTTGGTAGAGCATCCGCTTTCGGATGGGGAGATCTGGGTTCAAACCTGGTCAGGTCATACCAAGGACTTTAAAAAATGGTACATCCGGCTTCCTCGCTAGGTGCTCAGCAATAAGAGGATAGAGGGTGGACTGGTCGACCCGGTGTCAGTATAATGTGACTGGGTGAGGGGGCTTGATGGGTGTCTTCGGCAAGTCGTCTCAGTGAGGCAGCACGAGATAAAAGATACGGTGGAAATCCGTCCTGCACCAAGGAAGCCCCGCCTTCGTATAAGTGAAACATTCTTTAGTAGGGCGTTAAACAATAAGCATCCATTTATTCATTCTTTGCAGTATTGACTGCCTAGCTTAAGGTGTAATGTCAGAAAGTTTATCAGACATCAAGCAAAGGGCAGTGGTCTATTCTGAGCAATCTTGTTTTCTGCATCCATAAATCTGACTTCCATCACCAAAAACTGTGTAAGTCTGTTTTCAAACACCAATTGTATAAATTAAAAATAAATGAATGAATAAATTAGACTGCCAATAAAATGAACTTCGTTTCTGTTTCAGATTTAGACAAGAGTATGGCAGCCTTGTTCAGGTCAGACATGAATCACATCCATGCGTTGCTGTTGCCCAAATCCACCAAGTTCTCTGTTTTGAGTGTCTATGTTGGCACTCATAGGAACATCATCTTCCCAATTTCAGGTATGTTCTGAAAAACCTTTGAGAACTTCCAGCTAAACACCACTTGAAAACAGTTTCGAGTCAAAAAATGAAAGAAAAGCAAAGCAATAGAATTCAGATACAGAGATAACAGCCTTATTTGCAGATTATTAAATATGTATATCCTAACCAAAACTTTCAGGTTTCAAAATACTTAGGCTATGGTATATTGCCTATAATTTCATGGGATTTAAGACAGTTAGCCCCTCTATATAACATTGGTAAAAAGTGATGGCAAATATTGTTGTGATTTGTCATATAGGACCTAGAACTTGACATGATTTTCTGTCACCTAACCATGTACCTGAAGTGAGGAGTCCGAAGCAAGGTGATGAGTGAAAATTCCATGAAATTATTAAGGATTTTCTTTACTAAAAGTACCATATATTTGTGTCCTCTTTTTATTATCTAACATGGTTTTGACTGGCAGTTAAAAGTCAAGGAAAGAAGTTTTTAATAACTGCAATTTCCTATCAAAAGCTTAATGTCTTGCTGTCAGCGGACCCTTGTCGTGTGAATGGCAGATGTTAAAAGATAAGATGTCCAAAATTTGACTGATCGACTGACAGACCAACCAACCAAAACACTGAGTGACAGGCAGCTAAAAATCATTTTATCTGGACTATAAAAGTTTTTTTCTGTACTTGTAGCACGCGCTATACTGGTGTATTTATTTGTTTATTTATGAATTTGATTTGCGTTTTGCGCCATGCCCAAGAATATTTCACTTATCCTGTACTGATGTAGGCAAGGAAACTATATTCAGGGTCATTTTTTACCATGAAAGATTAAGAGATTTTTTAATGACATTTTCTATGTTATATATTTTTAGAGCAGAAAGGGTTGTCAGATCTAATCAAGGCCACAGTGAAGGACGTAGTTGTCCATGGCCACCAGTTAGAGAAGAAGCTGGTGTCCTTACGTGGATTGAGATCTCTGAAGGTTTGTGGTTTAGGAAGCATTGTGAAACATCAGCAGGAATTGTCTCCCCTGACATATTTGCACTGAGCATTGTCATAACCAGATGATCGTTGGGACCCTCAAACAGTTTAAGCGCAGACTCAGTGCGGCATCCAGCCCCTGACGAATGAAGTAGCATTCTAGAATCTAGCTCTTGCTTTGTCAGCTTAGGTGTTCAGTCTACAGGACACCAGTGCAGCGTAATAGCCTGGGTGCCTCTCACCAATTCGAACATTGTGAGTTCAAGCTCAGCTCACGCTGGCATCTCCAGTTGTACATGGGAAGTTCTGCCAGCAGCATGCAGATCATGGTGGGTTTCCCTGGGCTCTGCCGGCGTTCCTCACACCTTAATGCTGACCACTATTGTGTAAGTGAAATATTCTCGAGTATGCCGTATAATACCAATGAAAGAAAGAAATGAGTCAAGAGGTTTGTCAGGTACCAGGCAGAGGGTGGTGGTGGTTAACCTCAGGCTCTCGGAATTTCTTCCGCCACAAGCCTAACCGCATATTGGTGGAAAGTTCTTAAGCTACATGTAGGCCATCGAAAGTCGCTATTTACCTGGATGAATTGATTAATTCCAGCAGATGTTAGGAATTCCAAAGACTCTCCTTGTCAGGTTGTTTACATATTCTGATAGTTTGGACTTTAAACAGTTTGGGTGTGCCCACAGTTTGGTAACTACGACTGGGTGTAATTGGTTGAGATTTCCTGTTTTTACTGTTCATGAGGCAGGTGCTACAGTAAACGGTCCATGGTGCTTGTTCTCCAGTTTATTGGTTTGTCTTATATTTATTGAAGGCCATTTATCTTGCGCCAATATTGTGTACTCCTATTTACGTTTGGTGTGGGAAATTCTGTCGGTAACCTCCACCTGTAAAAACTGATTGCAATCTTATGTTATTGAAAAGGTCTATATTTGTAAATATTTCATTTAGTGTCAGTAAAGTTTACAAGATCGACCACAAATGAATTACCCAGTGTAAACAATTGAATAATAATGTGCTATATATATGTATATAAATTTATTTCCATAATTATATATGTTATTTAAGTGTGTATGTGGTTTTATTTTAATATGCATTTAGATTGTGTGAAATAAAATTCATCATTGTCAAATGAAAACCATTAACTGAGATTTAGGAATCATTGTGAATCACCTTCTCTTAATTCTTCCCAGCCTGACAAGGAGAGCATGCGCGTAGCTAAGTCCAACCCTGCCTACGATGTAACCTTTACCTTGGTCAGCCCTCAGCCTGATCTGCTGGACATACGCTGGGACATCGCCTTTGGCATAGAAGGTTGGTTTAGTGTTTGTATGTCTACTACATGTATGTGTGGAGGAAGAATCACGTAATGGTTACCCTAATTCCTCAACCTCTTCGACTCTTTGAATTTATTCATTTGATTGGTGTTTTATGACTTACTCAAGAATATTTCACTTATATGACAATAGGCCAGCATTACGGTGGAAGGAAACCAGATAGAGCCAGGGGATAAATACTAACATGATGTTCAAGTCTTTGTGTCCCGTATCACTGTAATATGAAATGAACAGCTCTCATGTGAATGTTAGCTCCCAAATAAAATAAAAATCACAAAGACATGTGAGATTATCCTGCTGAATATGGCAGGGTGAGAATGCAGTTGCATATGTGTTCAAACTATTGTGTTTTGTTTATTTCCCCAGCCTATCTCAAGCCATTCATTCAGGAACTTGAAAAGTATGCTCATCTGCACATCAATTCTCAGGTGAGAATCTCTGGAGATCATCTGTCAAGAACAACTCTCCCGTTACATGTATATCTTTTTGCATTTTGTGTCTTGACTACATGCGCTTTTGCGTGTACACATGCAGATAAACGTTATTTTGAGTACACATGCAGGTTTGTTAGTGGGCACAAATTGTTATAAGGTAATATTAATTTGTCATACTTTTCCTCTCAAGGGAAACACTACACAAATTTGTCCTGGTGAATCATCATCATCATCACCTGAAAGTACCTTCACTGATTTTTTTTTCCACCTAATTAATGGCAGTCCAACATTTTGATTGTATGGTGGACTTTATGAACCATGTGTAACAGGTTGAACCACAGTGAAGCCACACATTCCATTGAGTTCCAATAAAATAGCCTTTGAATTTTACATTTCCACTTTAAATACAGTACAGGTGTAGCAACTCATGAATATTCATGTAGTACATTAACGTGTAGCAGTCAGAAGTTGTTTAGCAGCTGAAAAGAATGTGATGGCTTAAGTGCTCAGTCAGCAGCAGTCAACAGTGTAGAAGACACTGAAACTCTTGCAGCACTTCAATACATGCCACTAGTTGAAGCAAGAGGTACATTATTGCAAACTAATTTACATGTGTATTAGCTAAAAAGGGGCAGACAAGGTGTCTGGCTAAAGTAACAGTAGTTTGTCAGACTTTTCCTCGTAACAAATGTTTCCCGTCTCTGTTTGTACCAGGTGTTATTTTACACGGGCTTAATTCGCCAGCCCCAAAGAGACAAGGCTAATAACTGCTACTACTACACTGCAGCGGACCTCCCTCATATCATCAACCCTCTGGAGGCTAAGCTGGGTAAGTAAGAAGCGTTTCTCTCAGTTCTTTGATTGTTGGTGTCAACATGATATTCATAGAACTTTTAGAAATGGCTATGTACTGACTCTGATTGGCTGCACCCACAAAGCCACCCTCTGTCGTACATGTTTTTAAATGAAAAATTCTTGAATGCCAATCAAATATTTAAATATGTATGTAGTGAGAAACTTTCTCCCTTTTTGATACTGTCCTGTTCACAATCAGATGCAATGAAGAAACATGATGTCACACACACAATTTTCTTCAGACCAGACAGAGTTTAATATACGTCACAGTAATTCTTCAACATTGCCGCATGTTTGCAAGACAGTTGTTCAAGCATACCCTGAGGACATTAGACTGATGAACTTGTATTGTTTGTGAAGCCCTGAAATTGACTGATTGACCGCTGCGTCTCCCATTTTATCCTAGCCAGTGGGAAAGTGCAAAGAAAAATACCTTAGTCAGCACAGGGAGCCTGTCTGTCAGAAAACACTGTAAAGTCTGTGTTATGGCATAGGCTGTCATCATCCCCCCCCCCCCCAAAAAAAAACCCCACCGAAAATTGGTAATATCTTGGAAAACCATCTCAAGAGGCTAATAGTGTATTAAAATTGCTGAAAATTTTCTTATAAAATTCTTGCATGCCCTATAGAAAAAAAAAGAAAATGAATTATGATTGGTTTTAATTATATCTAGCCCAAATACTTTTTGTCAATGATGTATGGCAGCAGTGCATGTAGCCTTGTACCGAGATCACTTGTCCACTACACTGGTGTTTGTAACCAGTCAGTATGCAGGCCATTTAGTCCATGGGGTAGCATTTGCTATTCTCCTGAAAGCAGACAGGTATGTGGAAAGATGCATTTAAATTGAGTGTTTTAAAATTTAAGGAGATGAATAAGTAAAGATCAAAGACTCTAGTTTGTGTTTGAGGGAATGACATTTACAAAAAGCTTGGAGTGTATATACAAATTGTGGCTTACATTACAGGGTCCCATGTATCCACTAACCCCAGTCTGGAATTCATTGTCTACGTTCCTTATAGAGACCTAAGTCCTCTGTATGTCTACAAGGAGAACGGTAGGATATTGTGCTCAAAGCTTCACATTTGGTTACTTGGTACTGCAAGTTAATCAGGATTCGGAGTGGTTCCTTGATACTGGTCTCAACGTTGTTAAAATGTAATGGTGATTGTCGCTTTACTGTCCTCACCTGTGGATGTTAATAATTTGTGATCAACTAATCCCTAGAGCCCTCGCTGGATCTGTTTGGCTAAAACCTGCGTAAAATTAACCGGTGTCTTCGTAGGTTCCTGACAAAGGATGGTCGTTTCCTCTGGGTGCTCTGGTTTCCTCCATTCATACCACACTCATGACCTTACTAAATACTGTAACATACTAAATGAAAATTGGGGCCTCTGCGGCTCATTCGGTTAGCACGCAGCATAATTATTATGGGCCTCCCATCAATGCAGTAAGTGTGATTTCAAGTCCAGCTAATGCTGTATGTGAGAAGGTCTGCCAGCAACCTGCAGATGGTCGTGGGTTTCTCCCGGGCCCTGTCAGGTTTCCTCCCACCATGATGCTGGCCACCGTTGTATACGTGAAATATTCTTGAGTACGGTGTAAAACACCAATCAAATAAGTAAATGAATAAATAAGTAATTATTCTAAAGTATGGCAAGTATACCAATCATACAAAAAAAAATAGATAAGTAAATAATTAGGGGTCTTACTATTGATTGCTGGGGTCTCGTTAGTCGAGAAGGTACATGTAGCATGCTAGCGCAGCACATTAACTGACGAGCCTCTCACCAGTGCCGTTGCTGTGAGTTCAAGTCCAGCTTTGGCTGGATTGTGTGTGAGGTCAGCCAGCAACCTATGGATGGTCATGGACTTTCCCCGGTTTCCATACACCTTGATCCTGTCTGCTGGCGTATTAGAGAAACTTTTTTGAGAACAACGTAAAACACAAATCTATTAAATAACTACTGGTGACTTCTCATTTGCTATGAACAACTCAATAGAGTTTTGGAATTAGTGAGTGTTGCTGGTTTCCCTCAGTACTTGTTAATGGTGTGAGGTTTGCTTGTCATGTGTATTTGGAAGGCGTTCGATCAGAGACTAACTCCTTCCTGAGCCCGCAGTGGGGAGGAATCCATATCTATAATATCCCGTCTCCTGCTCCCGGCACAAAGTTACCTGCCCCTGTTGACATCGACATCAAACGTGTGATGGAAGTCTTCCTGGCACAGCTAAGACTCCTCTTAGGCATCCAGTCACAGGTAATGTCTCACTTCGGCGGAATTCCTGTCGATAAACACTGATTGAAGTAACAGGTGCTTTTGCTGAGTGACTGGTTGAAAACCAGTGTTACGTGGTGCATGTGACTGGTAGGTTTTAGCGCACTATTCATGAACATCTCTGAAATATTTTGGAGGCAGAGTTCAACATATGAAACCTAGGTTGATAAATAAACATGTATATTTACAGTTTTTTTTGTGAGTCTGAATTGTTTGATAACAAATGTGTACAGGTTGAGAAACTCCTGACTAGGCAGTAACCTACCACATCTGACTAGGCAGTAACCTACCACATCTGACTAGGCAGTAACCTACCACATCTGACTAGGCAGTAACGTATCACATCTGACTAGGCCGTAACCTACCACACCTGACTAGACCGTAACCTACCACATCTGACTAGGCAGTAACGTATCACATCTGACTAGGCAGTAACGTATCACATCTGACTAGGCAGTAACCTACCACATCTGACTAGGCAGTAACGTATCACATCTGACTAGGCAGTAACGTATCACATCTGACTAGGCAGTAACCTACCACATCTGACTAGACAGTAACCTACCACATCTGACTAGGCAGTAACCTACTACCACATCTGACTAGGCCGTAACCTACTACCACATCTGACTAGGCATTAACCTACCACATCTGACCAGGCAGTAACCTACCACATCTGACTAGGCAGTAACCTACTACCACATCTGACTAGGCAGTAACCTACCACATCTGACCAGGCAGTAACCTACCACATCTGACTAGGCAGTAACCTACCACACCTGACTAGGCAGTAACCTACCACACCTGACTAGACCGTAACCTACCACACCTGACTAGGTCGTAACCTACCACATCTGACTAGGCAGTAACCTACTACCACATCTGACTAGGCAGTAACCTACCACATCTGACTAAGCCATAACCTACCACATCTGACCAGGCAGTAATCTGCCACATCTGACTAGGCAGTAACCTACTACCACATCTGACTAGGCAGTAACCTACCACATCTGACTAAGCCATAACCTACCACATCTGACCAGGCAGTAATCTGCCACATCTGACTAGGCAGTAACCTACTACCACATCTGACTAGGCAGTAACCTACCACATCTGACTAGGCATTAACCTACCACATCTGACTAGGCCATAACCTACCACATCTGACCAGGCAGTAACCTGCCACATCTGACTAGGCAGTAACCTACCACACCTGACCAGGCCGTAACCTACCACATCTGACTAGGCATTAACCTACCACATCTGACTAGGCCGTAACCTACTACCACATCTGACTAGGCAGTAACCTACCACATCTGACTAGGCATTAACCTACTACATCTGACTAGGCAGTAACCTACTACATCTGACTAGGCAGTAACCTACTACATCTGACTAGGCAGTAACCTACCACATTTTGACAGGTAGAAAAGAATACTGTAAATCTTCAACCGCTAACGCACTTTGTTCAATGGAATGTATGCATACTATGAAAATGATTTGTTTGTGTGATTAAGGATAAGAACTTCGTAAAACAATGCAAATTATTTCCCGTAACCACACACTTTTGTCAGAGTGTTTCAAAATATTGGCTGGAGAGGTGGTTGAAAATGTTGAAGAATTAGGGTATTATTTCTAAAACAAGTACTCAAGACGAGATTATCTGATGAGATCGTAAGCTTGTTTCCCTTTCTCCCCTAATTAGGGCATATCATGAAGATGTCTCCTTGTGGTATGCCCCCCCCCCCCCCAGCCAACAGTGCTGACATATATATAGTGCTGCCTTAGTGGACTGCCGTGCTGAAGACACCAGTCACGACGCTCAGTCAGTCACATTATACTGATACCAGGCTGACCTGTACGTAGCCTGTGCCTCATATATTGAGCACCAAGCAAAGCTGTAAATATTGCTGATGATAAAGTCTTTAGTAAGTGTAAATCAGTTTTTGATTCGACCCTAGTGGATCGGCTACTTACAAGACCAGTGCTCTGGTCAAAAATGTTGGTGTCATTGTTTGAGGAAAATATCCATCCTCTGTCTCGAAATTTATGTGTATGACCCTTTATGTGTACAAGACACAGGTCTCCATGAGTCATATGATACACTTTGTCTTCTCTTCCCAGGCCACAGGTTCGGGGGTTGCGTCACCAGGACACAAAGGCATTGCACAGTGGGTGAGTCCATCACACATTGACACTCGTTCTGTCACAGTACATGGAGCTGTCCTGTCCAGTAAAATGTTGAGGGTGTCTTGTACTTGGCCCCTTGTTAATAAAATGAATACGACCCTTGTTAAGGGATAGAGTGTAAGAAATTTAACCAAGTGACAGACCGACGAACAGACAGACACATGGTGAATGTAAGACATCACTGGCTTCAAATACAGTGTATGTCTCTTATTAAAAGATGAGATGTGAAAATATTTGACCGACCAACCAACTCCTCATCAACCAACCTCTCAAGTGACTTACAATGCTGCATGTTGCCACTAATAAACTCTCACAGACACTATCAGGTTTTCATTGGATTTTCCGAACATGAAACATGTCACAGGCTTTTTTTGATTTATTTTCTCTAACCACGCTATATGTGCCACCCAAACATCAGTATCATGTCATTTCCAACTATTTTACAAAGCTGACAAGTATCACATAGGTACTTTAATGCTTTTTTTTATGATTTGTGGTTTTAATTAGTGTGTATCTGTTGCAGGAACTAGACAGCTGGTTAAGGGCACGATGCTTGGAGAATTTGGCCACCTCCACTGTCACGCTTACCTCCCTTGCACAACTCCTGGGTCAGATCAGTAACATTGTTATCAGAGATGAAGTAGGGAAAGAGGTAAGTGCTGACAGTGCCTGTGTTCTGTGAAGATGGCTTGGTCTTTTTTCAGACAAATAGGTAAAGTGCAGGTCGTTATTTGTATCTAAATATACTGTTTGGGGTCAGATTTAAGGTCATTCACAGTTGTGGTCTCTGCTAGCTTTCTGCCATGAACCATTTCTGTCATCTTCTGTTGAGATACATGTAATCTTTGAAATGGCTTCAAAATAATGCCCTTGGAAATTAATAAAGGACTTAAGTCCTTGCTTAAACATTGACACAAGATTGTGTTTCTGTTTTTCTCAGGTTCAAATCTCAGTGGAGTCCATCAAAAGGGCTCATCATTTTTTAGCGTCCGGGGATCTGGAGAAGGCATTCTTCTCATCAAGACAGGCTATCGTCTCCTCAGGTATGCATTTGTTGTTTGACAGTGGGCCTTTTGACATATTTGCCAGTATTTTTTCTGCAGCCTTGAAAACAGTTACACTGTTGTCAGACAAATGCTTAAAGGCTTCATCCATGCTGAAACATTCTGCAAGTCTTAACTGAGAGATGGAGATGCAGTTAATTAACAGGTTGTAAATGACCAGGTTGTAAAATTTCATGCAAGGAATTGCATTTTTAGAGGTAAATAATTGTCTTTATATATTACATTTGGCGCTGAAACTTCCAATCTTCCAGTGGGATATCATGCTACCTTTCAAACTAACATTAAAGCGACTTCGGACAGTCAGTAGAATGCCCATTATCAGTCAAAATGAGCAACTTAGAGGAGAGTCAGTTAGAGTAATACCACCTGCCTCCTACCCCAATAGTCTATTAGTCACTTAGCGCTCAAGTAACTGGAACAAAAAATGCTGTGTATAATGGATGGATTGAGAGGCTTTAAAGAAAGACGTTGCCCATTTTTTCCCACCATAATGATGGCAGCCGTCACGTTGGTGAAATATTCTTGAGTACGACTGAAGCAGTTACAACCCGGCAGTCTTTTCTTCTCCATCTGATGCTCAGCGTAAGCTGTCTAATGGTCAGCACAAAACACCAGTCAGATAAATAAAGACATAGTCCTGCTAAGTGATTAATTTTGGCTGCCCTCTTACTTTACACACAAAGTCAGGTATTTTTCACACATCTGTATTTCACTGTGAAAAATGCCACGCAAGTCAGTAGTACAGAACTTGCAAATTATCACAGATAAATTGAGGGGCTCTAAAATTCTGTTTAAAACACATCTTTAAACACTAATCTGGCTGATTTAATGTAAACACCTGAAAGACAGCATGTGCTAAATGTTTATTTTTGACATACAACATGATTTTAGATGTGCACACTTCGTAAAAATAGATGTTAAAGTTCATGGAGTTCAGGACTAGGGCATTCTGGAAAAACTTAATTTGGTAAACAAGTGTTTCATATGATTCAGGATCACAGTCTATTATTAGCTTGCGTGGATAATTAATTTTATCTTACAAATCTCATGATATGCGTACAAACAAAATCATTTGCATTTGTGATCCCTTTATATTGCTGCAAGTAAAATATCCCACCACAAAATACTTGTCGTTTAAGTACTGACAGTCTACTTTGAGTGAAAGATGAACGAGAATTTTAATGGACTCAACAATGTGTAAATATAAGTGCTCTTGTAAAAACATGTTCTTGTTTGACCTAGCAGGTGTTGGTGTCAAGTAGAACATTGTTTTCTTTTCCTTCATTTTTTAATCTCTGAATGAGGTCACATAGGTTATTATTTAAGAACTTCACAAAGTGATGGAAATTCTAAAAAATTTCTGTTGTCGTTTTGTGAATGGGTATTGATGTCTCTTAACAAATGTTTGTTAACTCCTAAAACTGTTAAACGGCAGGAAAAGAAGATATTTCAAAGCTTAGTTTGAGTGGTGTAAATATTGTTCCTGTGGAAAAAGTGCAGTCAATTCATAACACGTCTCTGTTTGACCTAAAGTTGGTCCGCGGCTGATTTCCTCATTTCGTCTCATTCTTCGAGTTCTGGATATCATAAGAAAATATTTTGAGGTTGGTTTGGAAGGTGGGACGATATTCTGTTGGAAACTTGTAAGCTTCAGGAGCAGAAAAGAATATAACATTGAATGAGCTTGACACTTGCCTATAAAAGTGCTCTCTTTGGGTAGAATTGCAGGCCAAATACAGTTTGGCTGTGGTTCTAACACTGAATTCACGTCTTCTGTCAGAGAATTCGGTGTAGTAATACAGTTTACATTTTGAGTGGCATTTCAATGACTACAATGGAAGAGATTGGACAGGTGAAATATTTGAAGTTGATTTATTATGACATAAAACTTGAGTAGTCTTCTAATGCTGTAAATGTCACACTGCTGTCAACCATTGTCTTTCTGAGGTCAAAGGTCATGGTAGTTTTTCTCAGGTGCTAGCACTTTTTATTCCATGCTTGTCATTAATTTTTATCTTTCCCTTCTTCAGAAAAAGCCTTTTTTGATCCGTCACTTCTGGAACTGTTGTACTTTCCTGAGGATCAAAAGTAAGTATTGAATTAAAATCAGACTTCATTCAGTTAAATATTTATATGGTGCAGGGCCTCGCTAGCTTACTTGTTTAAAATATTAATCAACACCTGACCTGACCAATGTGATACAAGGAAGAGATCAACTCAGTTTTGGTGGCAGTTAGAAGTTGGGAAATTTGTCAGATACTTGACAGTGGCCAGTGGTTTTCTCCAGACTAGAACCAAGAGACATGTATCTCTGACGTGGCTCTGACTTTATACACGTACATGTATGAGGCACCCCCTAAGGTCATCCTGCAAGATATGCTCTTTGGGCGTAACCTGACTGACTGTTCAAACCCTTGCCTACTCAAAAGTTTTTATTGTTATTGTGATAAATTAGGGGTCTACGCCATTCTGGAAGGACACCTCTTGAAATCATTCAGATTATTATTATTATTATTTCTCGTCAGACCATACAAATTGCAATATCTCCAAAAACCAATTATTCAGTTCTGATAACAAACAAATGGAGCAACTTATAATATTTTGTGTTCTACTCACATGATTTGTTCCCATTTTGAATTTTCTTGTTAAGCTTAAAAAATCTTCTTTTCCAAAAGGGTTTAAACTATCTGAATGAAATTTCATCAGCTGTGTCTTGGTTGATCGCCCTACTGATATTGTAAAACACTTTGAGTTTGGTACGCATATTGGACTATAACTGACAGATAAAGTTAGATCAACGTAGGTCAAAGCTAGTTCAGCTTTAAAAATTGCTTAAAAGAATTTAACAGACACAGTGTCGGATGTTCCTTGAGGGCAGGAATACAAATATGCAAGAATTATTTGCGTACGTTGTATAGTTTTCAAGTCATGATGAAAAAAACCAACCAAAGTTTTTGAAAAAACGTCACATTTGAATGGCACTGTAGCTTCGTACAAGATAACATTAAATCTTTTTCTGGGTTAAATGAATGACAAAGAGAGAAAGCCTCGTTTTGATATTCCCATGTACATGTATATCACCCGGGCTGAAGTCATATAAAGTTTCAATCACTTCATCGGCTGGCTTCACAGCGCCAGTAAACCTTACAACACTGTATTCTTTCTGTCTTTTGATTTCCGCAATGAGCCGAAGATCAAAGCTGCATTTTGTCTGTCCTCATCTGTAATATTGATTGAACAAACACGTTGCCTGGTGCATCTTGACGCCAGGATTAGAAATCTGCAAGAATTGTTTTTGTGCATTGCATGATTTTTAAGTTACGACCAAAGAACTAACAAATATATTTTAAAAATCACATTCAAATAATTAACAATAGGGGTTGAGGTATGAAACCAATCACCGCAGTCCTCCACGGAAACAGTAGTAAACCTTGCAAAACTGTCTTTTGTTATCGGCTGTTATCGGCAACAGATCAAAGCTGTTTTGTCTGCAGTATGTAGTACTAGGCACATTGTTTTGTTCATTTTATTGCCATGAAGTTTACATCAGACTGCCAGAAATGATAATTACGTAATAGCGTATCCCGTCAATGCTGTAGGATAACAGCTTTGATAAAGCCTGAATCGCTTGAATCCCTATTGTTTTCATTCAGATTATTAGGGGTCCACGCAGCTTGACCTGCGGGACACCTGTTGAAATCGTGTGGATTATTATTATTTTTATTTATTCAGTTTTGTCGGAAAGATACAGGTTAGAGCGTTTGACCGATTGACTTGAAATTTTGTAGTGAAGTTGCCTAATATCTGAACTTGTGCGAACAGCAATTCAAGTTTTTCTACATCACGTGGTTTGGCGGCCATATTGAAATTTATAGGAAACGTTTAAACATCTTTTTCTCAAGAACGGCTGCACGGATTGATATACGATTTAATACGCAGTTCCGAGATACAATAAGTTTGAGAAAATCGTTTACTTCCGGTAAAATCTGTTTAAACTCGCCATTGGTCGAAATTGTGACGTCACAAGTGGTTTCGAAATTTCCAATTTTGCTGAAGTATTTTGGGACAAGGATTCCCAATCTGCCTTTGTTTTTTGTCTATCTTTGTAACTTTTTCAGATATGGTCAAAAAACTTCTTTTAATTACGTAATTTCAGTGGTCTGTAACTCGAAAACTATGAGAGCTAGAAATCTGATACCTGCACCAAATTGTAGCTTAAAGTGTGCGCTTTTAGTACATTTGAGCGACGATCAATAGTTTTTTCGCTAGAAATGTTTTAATGACCACCCTATTTCAGAAATAGAAATGTCAGTTTGTGCATTTAATATAGGCTTTGGAGGTAACTATGTATTACTTACCATATATGTGTTGCGCTGTCTCTGGCAGCTATATTTATTAGGGTCCAACACAGGTTGCCTGTATGCGCTTAGAAATAGTTCTGCTATCTGCTGTTTAATAGTGTATAATGATAATTGCGACAACCAACGACTCATTGCCAGTTTCATTTGGGCACTTTACCATGCGTGGCTTAAAGGTATTGGTATTACATGTATTTTAAAATAATCACTTCCGGTTCAAAACCAGATCTTCCTTATATTTGTTTTGATAGGAAAAAATGTATATACAGTTGTATGAGATTTCCGTTGCACGTGTACTATATGTCAACAGCATTTGTCCTATGGTATTGTATGGCTGCTAGGGTAGTCACCGTAGTTTTTCACACCGTCAGCTCTTTGGACACTAGACAGTTGTTCAGGTTATATTAGATTAATTTTACACACCACCATTAGGCGGAGCGTTTTATGGCACTGATAACTGGCGGTTTTGTCCGCCCGTCGGTCAATGTTGACTATGTCTGCAGTTATTTCGCATATGCGATAAATAGACAACCATTTTAATGTGTCCATCTTAGCGGTTGCCTGGGTTACAACTTGACATCCCTAAACCTATGTGTACTATACAAATATAAGTAGGCCTATAAGTCTGGGTTTGAACAGCGTATTGCTATGCATGTGTTTCAATTTTTTGTGGATATGCATACTGATCCAAGGTCTGCAGAAGCGTTACGAATCACACGTGTCAGTTTTTGCAGTTGTGATGGTAACCAGACTAGTAGTGTCTCTGTATCCCCACTATGGATATTCCCCGAGAGGTATGATTTTGCGTCTTTGCTATAAAGAGTAACAGTCTTAAACGGAATTCCATATTTTATATTCCTGGCTTCCGATCTTCAAATTAAAATTCCGTTTTTTAATCATGGGTGATATTTTTTGCAAATATTTCCATTATTTACATTCAAAAACGTGTATTTCACTCTCATCCGATTTCTGTAGGTTTTACAGGCTGTGAAAGTACCTGATGTTAATCGTATATAACGATCATGAGATCAAAAATGTCATTGGTCTTAAACGATCACTACGACAACAAATGACGTGGACCCCGGCCGAAACTGCTATGCAGTTCCAGTTATTATTATTCTCAGCAAATTTGTCCCACGCTTTTTGAGAAAACGGCAGGTCACGCAGTTATGAAACTTCAGTATGTTTGTCTTACAGACCTGAAGTTTTACACCTAAACTTTTGGAAACTTTTGGAAACTTTTGCTGACGTGACTTGGCGTCCATATTGGATGTTAATGAAAACCTTTAAAAAATCTCAAAAACGCTTGAACAGTTTGTTTTCAAACTTGGTATTTTGTGCACTTGAAGTTTCAAAAGGAAAGTTTGATCGGTGGAAAATTCTAGAAGCTAGCTCTAGGGTAATTATGTCATGTGACCCCCAAAAAATGTTTTTTGAACTGTTAAAAATTTTACTGTCGGAAATTATTTTATCTGATGGACTTTGGGACGCTGATTCCGAATATGTAAATTTTGGAAAATCGGAAGTGACGTCTTCAAAACCGGAAGTAGATGTATCTCCATAACGAATGAAGCTAGAGTGGCAGTCTTTAAGCTTAACATCATCCCAAGGCATGGAGACAAATTTGACCTACTTGGAAGTGACGTCAGCAAACCGGGAGTAGTACATACCAAACCCAAATCGCCATTTTTGCAAGTTTCAAACTTAAAAAAAAACTTCTACGACTAAAATGGCAAGGCAGAAGTGCGCGAAACTTAGGTAAGTAGTAGGCCAGGGGATTGTCTTGTGTGAATAAAAGTTTGGATATTCTCGGCCACGTGGCTTAGCTGCCATATTGGACTGAGAAAAACACTATTGAGAGGGGTTTTTCTTCCAAACCCCAAATGTAATTGACCTGAAATTTTGCACAAGTAACAACTGTTGCCTCTGGATTGTTTGGACAGAAAAAGAATGCAGTGTGTGTACAAATAACTGGAACCGAAAGTGATGCCATGTGAAAACCAAAAATTCGAATTTGAGCGTAGTTTGGCATCCTGATCAAGAATGTGGTCTTATTTCTTACTACGACGCATCCTTTTGTTGCAAATTGTGCTCAAAGTGCGAAGAAGCGCAGTTTCCCTCGTATTTGGAGGTCACGTGAGAGAAGATGGCTAAATCTATAAAGGTCCAGATCGCTCAGTGGAAAGTGCTGTATGTGTACTGTATGTGTGCTGAAAATCTCTGAGCTGTTTTAAAAATATGCAGGATGTATAAAGCTTCAAAAGTTTACAAATGGCCGATTTTCTGTATTTGGCATATTTTTATCTACATTCTATATAATGGATATACAATCAGTTTGTGTTTAGGATGAATGTGTAAATATTGTAAGTATGCTACCCGACGTAGTCGACGTCCTGATCACGAATCTGGTCTTATTTTTTTCCTGTAACGCATACTTTTGTCGCTAAGGTGCAGCTTCTCCTATATTTGGAGGTCATGTGACAGAAATACTTTACACCCGACAGCTGAAAATCACCAAGTATAAATCACTACATATGTACGATATGTGTGCCTAAATTCGTTGTGCTGTGTTAATAAATAAAGGACTGCATATGGCATTTACATCTGTATGAATGCTAAATAGTGTACATGCAATATATTAATGACACAAAAGAATGTACGCTTTCTAATTAGGTCATCCACGTGCTAAAGCATGAAGATACCGTTTAGTTAACCCAAAGTGACGACGCATAGACCAGAAATACCAGTTTGAACCTCAGGATTGCTGCTTTAGCAGCTATATTTTATTTTCATTTCTCTCCTCATGATAATGTCTTTAAAATCCCTATCTTTTTTCAAGAGCCAGAAATCCCTGAAAACTGACATTATTTTTTCTCATAGGGTCAGGTTACACACAACAAACAGTTTTCGTAAGGATGGCCTAAAATTTGATTTCTCAGGTCACATATGCCAGTAGATATGCATGTGAACTAAACATGACACATTGTTTGTGTTTCAGGTTTGCCATCTACATTCCCTTGTTCCTGCCCATCAGTATCCCCGTGGTCATGTCTATACTACAGGCCGTTAAGTGGTACAAGACCAAGTCATCAGTCTCAGACCAACACGTCAAGGTGGACTGACGTAGGACATTGCTTAGAATGGCGGGGAGGGCAGGGAAGTGGGCAGACCAACACGTCAAGGTGGACCGACGTAGGACATTGCTTAGAATGGCGGGGAGGGCAGGGAAGTGGGCAGACCAACACGTCAAGGTGGACCGACGTAGGACATTGCTTAGAATGGCGGGGAGGGCAGGGAAATGGGCAGACCAACACGTCAAGGTGGACCGACGTAGGACATTGCTTAGAATGGCGGGGAGGGCAGGGAAATGGGCAGACCAACACGTCAAGGTGGACCTACGTAGGACATTGCCTAGAATGGCGGGGAGGGAAGGGAAGTGGGTTGGATGGTTTGAAAGTAACAATAGTAACAGTATAGGTGTGATGAGAGATTACACCTACTGGATATAGCGCAGGTTCTAGTGCTGAAAATTGGCTGAGGCCTCTCTGGGTTTCAAACCTCTGGAGTCCTCCAGAAAGTGAGATCTCTGATAACGATAATACTGTTACTTTAATTCACTTTCCGTATGACATTTATCAGTCTGAAAGTGGCAGTGTTTGGAAATGATCTTTATTGGGGCATGGGCAGAAATTTTGAATTTTGCCGCCGGTAAGGATCTAGGTAAATGGCAAACCTTCCGCACCTAAAGTATTTTGGGTTCAAGCTTTGTAGTGTGTTGCTCTCTCCAGGCTTGGGAATGACATTTCGCTGGTTAATGTTTCGTGGGTAAATTTACCCATTTACATCTAGTATGGTGGTGTAGTTACCCAGGTGCCTCTCACCAATGCGGAAGCTGTGAGTTCAAGCCCCAAGTCATGCTGGCTTCCTCTTCGATCGTACATGAGAAGGTCCGCCAGCAACCTGTGGATGGTCGTAGATTTCCCCAGTTCTTTGCCCGGTTTCCTCCCTCCATAATGCTGGCCGCCGTCGTATTAGTGAAATATTCTTGAGTACGACGTAAAACACCATTCAAATAAGTCAATAAATAAATGTAGTGTGAGACTGGTCTGTACAGCTTGGACCCAAGTACACGAAGTAGTGGGATTATTTTGGTGAAGGATTATTTTAGTGTAGGTGAAGGCCTAAGTTGTGACCTTTACGAAGGAGGCACTTCCTCAGCCTCATTACAACGAACCTTCCGTTAATTTGTCTGTCACAATTTCACCGCCAGGATGTTCATAAAAGCTTGAATATTCATTGAAAAAATCTGAAGTGTTAAGTCAAAGCAGGAACTGAAATCTGAAGTGTTAAGTCAGAGCAGGAACTGCACAGCTTCTGAAATCTGAAGTGTTAAGTCAGAGCAGGAACTGTACAGCTTCTGAAATCTGAAGTGTTAAGTCAGAGCTGGAACTGTACAGCTTCTGAAATCTGAAGTGTTAAGTCAAAGCAGGAACTGTGCGGCTTCTTTAAGGTCTGTAGGACTTTCTAGGTTTCCAAATTTGACGAGTGCAATGTGATTAAGGTGTGGTGTCTTGAATACATAAGCCATAAATATCTCATATGTATGAAGTAAATCATTGTGTAAGTAAAAAATTTGTACATTTGCCATATCTTGTATACTTTTGTACTAGTTGTATAAAAATATCTTTGTCTTTTGTATGTGTGTGTATATAAGGATCGAGTGAACAAGTCATTTTGTATGGAGAAGAAAGATAAAAACATTGTTCAAGTAGAGACCTATATGGGATAATGTCTGTGGGTAAAAACGTGAGTAAAAAATGAGAAAAGGTGAATTTATGACTTGATCACAGCCTGCAGATTGAGAGAAAGTAAAATTATTAATTGACCAAGACAGGCAGACTTAGAAAAAATGAAATGATAATTTGACCAAGATATGCAGTCAGTTGTCTTACAATGTATGTGCAGGACCTTTTCCCTCAAGTTTAGGAGCTTGTATTTTGGGGGTTTAGGGGGAAATAGACGCCAGCTTTGCTGTGCAGATTATTTTAAGATTTCAAGTGCTTGACATGGTAAAAAATCTGATCAGGAGACTTGCTTTATTGCTGGTGTGTATTTGAGTGTTTTTTAATAAAACAAAGAAAGTTTGTACTTGTGCTTTGAAATTGAACTTAATAGCCACAAATCATGATGTAATAAAGAGCAATGCAATCTTGAGACATCTCTTCACAATCAGAAAAGTTTTCTTGGCCATTTTCTTGGATTTTCTGAAATTTTGTTACCTGGAAACTTAGTAGCATAAACAATAAGGAGGCCAATCATGTTGGCTTAGCCGTCTCTGAAGTATAACATTGGAATGAGTTTCTTGTAGATTTAGAAATTTTCTTAAATAATAACTGTCAGGAACTTATTTGTCTGTCCAGGAAGAATTATCTTCTTAATTAATTAATTAAATCTAAATGCAATGTCAAAAACAATATTTAAGTTAAGCTATCTTCAGCACTCTGCAAAATAAGCACCAAATACTTTTTCTTTTTGATTACCTCGCAAAAATTTGCCTTTCCCTGATCTGGGAAAGGAAATATGTGGGTACTGAAGTAAGAAGTTTTAAGAAAACTCAAGAATTTTTTTCTACTGTGGTTGAAATAGCGGCCAATGAAAATGTTGTGCACAGTTCCGCTGACAGTGTCAGCTGGTTTTATTACAACAATGCACCGACACCAGGCCTGCTTATGTTGGTTGTCGAATGAACAGGGAGGAGACAAAGCGTGAAAATTTGAAATCAACTGAACAACTGGATTGTTCAACTGTTCCGTTGACAATGTGTACGGGATACAGTCTTAGCCGAGTGGTCAAGCTGCTAGACTTTCAGGCCCAAGGGAACTCGAAACGTGTGTGCAATCCGATTATTGTTCAGCGAATCTTCAGAAGTCCTTTCAACGAATAGATCTATCATACCCGATGTCCCTCCACCCCATCTCGTAACTTTTCATTCTATTCGCGGTGAAAGCTGCGGATGGTGGTGTGTTTCTCCTGGGCTCTGTCCGGTTTCCTCCAACCATATGGCATTTGGGCTTCCTTCTGCCATAAAACTGGCTTTAAAGTGAAAAATTCTAGATCATGGCGCTTAGAAACAATCAGTTAAAACTTCTCAGCGCTAGGACTTCTCTCGTCGTGCGTATAACCAAGGCTATTTCCTCTCATCTCGCGCTCTTCTCAAGTGATTGTAACGGGCACAGCCGGGTTTCTGAGCGACCACTTGTTTTGCTTTTCCTTAATCAACCTCAAACTCCGGTTTCCTCTATATACCTCTAACGCTGACGGCTCTCGCAGGCTAGTAGTAAACAAATGCTATATTTTGCAAGTAACACTGGGCCTTTTTCATGAAATGCCTTGTAACTGTGTGTCATGTATGTATGGCCACTTGTTTCGCGTGCGAAATCGATTTGAGAAGATTTGTGAAAACAGGTTTTGCACTGAATTGAACCACTATGTGTGGGAGTAGAACCAGTCAGTAACGGTGTTTACCGATTAACAAGATGTTATACATTGTAGGCAAACGAAAATTTGTCTTCTGCTGTCAGGACGTAATTCTTTGAAGTGTAAGCTCCTGTCTCTGATTTATTTATGTAAAATACTTAAATATTGACATCAATCTACGCCGCTTTTATAAGTAGGGTTGACGAAAGCCATAAATGTCAAAGATGCCTACGGCCTATCGCTTAGTCTGTAAAAAAGTAGAAAAAACAAATTTAAGACTCCAAGCCGGAAAAGGTTTTTATTTTTATTAACTTATTTTAAGATTAAACTCAGACTTTGTTTGACAGGCTTGTAGCTTTCGGAATCTACACTGGTTCTGTTATTGCTGAAAATGTAAACGGAGAACATAACAGTTCTCGGGTTTTCTCATGTCGCACTCACCATTTCCTCTTCCGGTGCACCATTGTCGTTCGCGCGGATGGTTATGTGTTCTAATCCTTCACTCGTGGCTTTTTTCTTTTTTTTTTTTTAAGGTCTTTTATTGCAGATGTTTTTCGTCCATTTATAAAACCGCCGGGTGTTTTCACGTAAAAGTGAAACGTTCTTGATTTCGATTTTCTGGCGTTAGTCAACATTCAGATGCACAAGGTTGTAGCTTGGAACAGTTGATAATGTTATTCTCTCGTGGCCGAGTGATCAACATGCTAGCACTGAACAAAGATTTACGAGCCCCTCACCCTGTCGGTCGCCGTGAATTCAAGTCCAGCTCTGGCTGGCTTCCTCTCCGGGGGTACGTAGGAAGATCTGCCAGCAACCTATGGATGGTCATCTAAAGGCGAGTCTGCCCACTGAAATAGGAAAATCCACTGTTCTGGAGAATTCCTGTAGTGAAGGATGTCACTGGCCTTCAAGTGATTATCCTTTATTGTGCAGAAAATTGAGTACAAATAGATAGTGTCGAATACCACGTAAGCCTAACTCCAGAATCCCGGAAATCTTTAAAAGTCAACTGATGAGTAACGACTATGACTCATACTTATTTTAAAATCGAGTAGGCTAAAGCAAAACCATGCAGAGAGTAATTCTGCTCATGCAACAGAAAATCACACCCCCCCCCAAAAAAAAACCAATAAAAAAACAAACAAATAAAAAACAGCATTTCATGTAAAAAAAATACAATTCATGACAAAAACACACAAACACAAATGGACTAAACCAGAAACATGCAGAACGGAAATTCTGATCACGCAAAGCAATAAAAAAGAAATCAGAAATCAGAGTTAATGAAAACAGTGAAATTTCTATTGTTTAAGGCCTTATACGCGAGGACCGCCGACGTAAAAACGAACTACGCAGTATTATGTCCAAATTGTATGCAGCAGGGCGTAGGATACGCCTTTCGCAAGGAAAACTTTTTGTGTCCCAAACAGAAGTTGACCGACTGATGTGATGGGGGTACTCGGCGAACCGTGTGTTGTGTAATGCTTTGGGCTATATGCCCATTCTCCATTGTTGTTACATGTTGGTGTGTTTTTTTGACGGGTTACTTCTTTCAGTACTGCCCTTCCACAATTCTGACAACATTGCTCCACCACCTCAGCCTATGACTGCCCAAACTAATATTCCTTTTCATGTTTTCGATTCTGTGTCTTTTAACCCGATCGAACTCAACGAAGCTGACCATACCAACGCGCACGTCGATGACAATCAACACGAAACAACACACTGGAATAACATAAATCATCACCAGCCCGACTATTTTTCTGAAGAGCCTTTTTCTAAACAAATAAAAAACATAAAACTTAACATTTCCCAAAATCAGATTTCTGTCCTACATCGTAATATACGGAACCTAAGGAAATATATTGAAGAAATCACAGGATGTATTTCTAACTTATGCTTTGATTTTACGATGAGAGGTTTTTTAGAAAGCTGGCTATCGTAGTCAAACGAGACACTATATGAGATCCCGAGTTATTCTGCTTTCAGCGGGCCTAGACAGAACGGACGGGGTGAAGGCGTTAATCTCTACCTCAAGGACACGGTCCACAGTTGTCGAGTGCGGGAGGATCTGTTCTTCAACTGACGATTATGAATCACTGTTTGTCGAATTCTCACTTGGCACGTCGAACTATCTTGTTGGCATCCCGGTAAACCTCTTGATAACTTTAACAGGTGCCTTGAAATTAGCTTAAGCAAAATTCCTCCTTAACTGAAGAGCCTACTTTTAGGTGACTTCAACATCGACTTACTGAAGCCCAATCGCCACGCACAATCCAACGAGTTTGTTGAAATTTGAAATGCAACTAATTTTAACCACAAATAACCAAACCCACACGTATCTCCAGCCATTCTGCTACCCTTGTTGATAACATTTTTTCGAATTTTCACACTCAACATATTCTTTCTGGTATTTTCATTACAGATATCTCTGATCATTTCCCGGTATTTTCTATTTTTTCGTCTGAACCGTGTTCGAAATCGCCCCGAGCAGTTTCTTTCCTCATAAAAAAACTCCCGTGCATATTGAACATTTTAAAAACAGAATCAGCAATCTTCTCTGGGACGACGTGTTGCGCGCCACTGATGTAAATGATGCCTTTAACATTTTTGCCGGAAAAATCGCATCCCTGCATGCGGAAGTATTCCCGGTAACAAGAAGTGATGCATCGTCGTAATCAACTAAAATTCGCTACGACCGAAAACCGACAGAAATATGGAGCCTATCGAAATAAATTAAATACCTTGCTAAAAAATTGTAGAAAATCTTATTTTAAAAGTAAGTTCAATGAATGTCATAGCTACATTAAGAATACATGGAAA
Source organism: Acanthopleura granulata (assembly GCA_016165875.1). Taxonomy (NCBI): domain Eukaryota; kingdom Metazoa; phylum Mollusca; class Polyplacophora; order Chitonida; family Chitonidae; genus Acanthopleura; species Acanthopleura granulata. Next base: position 2,687,115 of record JABBOT010000009.1, on the reverse strand, counting down.
ATTCTAACCAACTTATGGGCCGAGACAAACAGCAAAATATTCCCAAATTTCATACATGAGACGGTAAGGAGATATCAAAAGAAATGGTTGGAAGCAATTCTAATCAATATTTTTCTTCTATCGCTTCTGATCTTGATGCCAAGGTACCTACCTACACCGCAAATTTTAATTACTATCTTGACACGGCACAAAGTAATCAGTTTAGGTTCTCTGTTGTGTCTGAAATTGAATGACCATCTGGTATCAGCCCACAACAACAAACAATGTTGTTTCTTAGACCTTTCAAAGTCTTTCGGCACCGTCAAATATTGAAGTCCTCCTGAAAAAAACTCGACCCCTGTGGAATCCGTTCCGTGGAGAATAATTAGTTTCGAGGTTATTTTCGAGGTTTGACGGATTTCTCTCCCCTCCTTCCAGAATTCCCTGTGGTGTCAGACAGGGATCGAGTTTGGGAATGCTGTTTTTTTTTTTAATTTACACAAATGGCATAATAAAATCCTCTGACATTCTTAAATACATTCTATTCGTTGACGACACTTGTATCTGTACATCTTCTGATAATCAAAATAATTCTTTCCAAATAACGACAACCGAACTGCATAAAGTTCACGCTTGGTTGTGTTCCAACAGGCTCTCACTCAACATCTTAAAAACTAAGTTTATGATGGCCAGGGCGTCCGTTCAGTCATCCAACATAATTCCTCCTCTCGTGCACGACGTTACTGAAGTCCCATCGGTATCTGAAATAAAATTTCTTGGCATTATTTTCAACAATACACTTTCATGGAAACCAGATATTCACTTCATAGGCAATAAAATATCCAGAAATATAGGTGTTTTGAATCACATAAAAAATGACTTTAATAAACAAACTTTGCTCATCCTATCTTATTCACTGATATATCCCTAATTCCCTTACGCTATTTCACCGTGAGGAAACACTTACATAACTCATCTCAGTCCACTTATCCCTCTACAAAGGCGTACGATTAGAACAATTACATTGCAGATTGGAACATATTGCTCCTCTCTTTCGTCAGTTGAAAATCCTGAGCATAAAGTCACTTGGGCTGTACTCAAGTTTGCAGATCTGTCACAAAATATATCTACAATCCAGAACTTCTACCGCCCAACGTCCGTGGAATCTCCATCAGACAATCTGCCGTTCATAACCTATTTTACGTATAAAAATTGTATGTAATTTGTTTATTACCGTCCATGACCATATATTTAATTATGTATTTCAAATAAGAGGATAGATCAAGTCCATTGCACTTCATTCCCGCCGTTATGTTCATTTTGTATTTGTCACTGCTTGTTTTCTTTTAGGTGAATAAACAAACAAACAATCAGGCAACTGACAATGTGCTTTCCAAGTGCTTGGAACACTTCTTGCACAGATTCTCTACACGGTCTACTCACCCCTGTACAAACGAGATCATGGAAAAGTTTAGTTCTTTGGGCTGTAAACTTTTTGCGTTTAAATGAAAAAATATTTCTTCAACAAGACAAGTCTGAGAAAGGTTCGAATCACGTAATTTAAATCTGTGGAGTTATGAATTTAATGGGATGTGACCTGTTTTTAATCTATAAAACATAACTTCGGCTCTACTTGATGGGAATATTAGCAAATGAAAGGAAACTCTGGGGTAGAATTGAAAAAAGAACGTTCCTTTCCCAGAGGCGTTAACGAGCTGTCTGCTAGCCGTATTTGTTCCAATTTTCGGTGACCGCATTTTTTCGTTAGATTTACTCCACCTATAAATCAGACTGCCACCTTGTATGTTTGAAATATTCATGGCCATGATAGAGAATATCTATAATCGTCGACCTGGGGGGCTTTCTTTTGATTGGAAGTAAATTAAGGGAAAACATTCATAAAGGAATTTACACCTTTGATGTGCCGATAACAAGGTACCTGCAAACATAGCGAAACATTCATTTCACACGCCCGACCAACGAAAAAGTGTCACGCATATATTAAGTTGCTGAGAGCACAATCTTTTCAGATTTGATTCGTCTACGTGCATATAATTATACACCAGTCAGATAAGCAAAATAAGACAGTTTATTTGTATATTATACAAAATGTCAGCTACAGCTTTACCGCACGTATTATCAGAAATGAATATTAATTAACTTTTCAGTTTATAAACTAACAATTCATTGTTTATGGGGTTCCTCGTCTCATGTATGCAGCTGTTGTTTTCTCTTTTGCATGTATTTCTTTGTTTAATGCTCTGATGTGCCATCGTTTGACTTTCACCAGTTCCGGTAATATAGTTACTGGTTTAACATGAGAAACGTGCTATTTTTTATCCATACAGAGGGAAATTAATCCAAAAACTAGAACTTAACAATATCGTCACATAATAAATGCGGTTCCTGTGGATACTGATTTCATTGGGAATTTAATTAAACAAAATCAGGGCATTTTTAGATTTTCTGTACAGGCGACAATAATTACATCATATACGTGGACATGAATTATACACGCAACGCTTGTACTGGGTAAAACCTTAATTACATCTGTGGCGAGCTACAGAAAAATCCGATATAATCCTCCAATCTCTTTACCAGCTATCATATGTATATATATACACAAGCAACTATCACTATATTGTTGCATGTTTCTTTCAAAATCAATGTCCAACCATCTTCTCTTATACTGAATTATATGATCATGTGTTGTTATAATCGCACTATATAGTAATTAGTGGTAAGTGATTTCGAGTTTGGTGATGTAATGCGTTGCACTGGCTCAGTGAAGTTCACAATGCATGGTGTCATCAGGGGATTTAATTTCTAAGTGCCGCGGGCGGAGAATATCAAAGCTATAGTGACTATATCTCAGGTGTCATAATCAATGGAGCGTGAAGAGTAGGCTACATCACCCGTAACTACCGCTTTACGCATCACTCCTCGACATCTGCTCAATGCTTCTCAGGGATTATCTATGATCAGGTATTCATGTACATATATACAGGCCAACATATACAATAAAACAAATATCATTATTACAAGCCATGCCTGCGAGCGGTAGTTAAATTAAAATCGGTAATCAAAATGTTATCTAAAATCTGCTGTTGTATAAAATTCTTATTCCACTGGAGAGAGAAGTGTCATCAAAAGTTTAAACATATTTTTGAAAAAAAAACAGTACCACTGAGTGCTGTTAAGTGGACGGAAGTAGACAATGATTGGATTCTACAAACTTCTCTAACTTTATATATAGCTCTTTTTTTTAAAATCAAGTAGGGAGCCTCCGTGGCTCAGTCGTTTAGCGCGCTATCGCAGCGCAATGATCCAGAAAGCCTCCCACCAATGCGGTCGCTGTGAGTTCAAGTTCAGCCCATGCTGGCTTCCTCTCCGGCCGTACGTGGGAAGGTCTGCCAGCAACCTGCGGATGGTCGTGGGTTTCCTCCGGGCTCTGCCCGGTTTCTTCCCACCAAAATGCTGACCGCTGTCGTATAAGTGAAATATCCTTGAGTACGGCGTAAAACACAAACCAAATAAATAAATAAATAAATAAATAAATAAATAAATAAAACCAAATTAAAATGTCAACCGACAGCTTTTTCAAAGACAATTTTGGAATGAAAAAGTTTAATCAGACAGCATCATAGAGAGTAAAAGCAGAGCTGCGAGAACAGTGTGATGCACAGTGTGATACACAGTGTGGGCAAGTGGCCATATGTACAAATCCAGCCGCTTGTCAGTTTTACTCAGGTTTTGTTTTTTGTTTAGCTATTGTTTCGCATTATTCAGTAATGCGTTGTTGATGCTTATACGCTACAACGTCAGTCAGGATTATGAGCGGACGAGATAAAAACTGCCTCCCTTCGTCAAAGAGTCTGATGAACCTCTTGACCTGAAGCTGAATTTCAAACCGCCAGAGCTGGATTCGAACGCGCTACAACGACTTGGTCAAGCGACGTCTTGTTTGACTGACGACACGGGCTATTGGAAGATACAGCTGCCGTGGTGATGCATACATGAGCTGAGCTCTATGAATAGTTTAGTGGATAAACAATGTTTATTTAAAACTGCATGTATACATTGAGTTCATCAAATATTTATGCTTATGTGTTCACCCAACCGTTACTTTGTTCCGTTATAAACGCTCAATATTAGACATGTATTGGGCATAGAGAAATTTAAATGTACTGTAGACCAGTATCGCATATTCATTAGAAAATCAGATTTTTCTGATCGCTACCGTATGTGGCCTGTATATATATATATATATACATGGAAGTTGAAGTTATGCTAATTTTTATAAAACGCACTGGACATGAGGGTTCTGATTTGCATTCCCAACCGGTGCGGCATTAAATAAAATATGCAGTAAATAATCATCCATTATTATACGTGGCATCAGTTGACATTTACAACCGGCTGTACATCGAGGGGTGTTTATGTTGACCTATCTTAATATGTGAGGACTGGGATGAATTCATCGCAAAACCAGTTTCAGAATCCTTTGCGATATATTTATATAACACGTGAGCTTTTTGTCAGCCCCGTGAGAAGTTCCATGGCTGATGTGGATATATTCGAATGAAGCGAACTGGGCCAGTCACCGGTTGGGTTTTCATGGGGGCACAATGATCCTGCCTAAGCTGGGGAGAAAGGCCTGGTTGTTATACCTCCTGGCAATGATTTTCGGCGTGAAGCCGGCTGCCTTGAATCAACAGAGACGAAACAGTGTCGGGAATCAACGAACAGGAACAGGTGAGTTTCAAAGGCGGTTTAAATGGTACATTTCCAAGTTGAATTAAATCATTATGGAATGTTTGAATGTTCCAAAAAAGTTTAATCCCTTCTTAATTCTTGATACCTGTCACCATTTGGCCAGTGCGAACTTTTTACCAGAAAATCTTAAACTGAATTTAATTAACTTAAAGTAATCCAGGGTATATAGAGCTATTAAAGAGTATTAAAGAGTATTTGTTGAATGAAGGAGACCTGATTGTTTGCTAAAAATTTTCGGTGTGTAAATTTATAGTAAGCTTTCTTTTCTCAGTTTCTAAAGTTAGATGACTTTCGTGCAAGCATGTTTTATGAATCCTCTCGCAGTTTCTTTTCAGGCATTTTTATTTTTCATGAAACTCCGGTCCGAATATGTTCTTCAAACTTTCTTTCTCTTCTGTTTGATGCTCTTATATTTCATTACTACACGTGTTTAGTCTTCGGTACATGCATTAAACCACGCATTCTACTTAGTTACGCGGTCTCCTGTGTTACGTTGACAAAACCTTATAAAAACCTTTTAAGTCTGTAAAAACACTATATCACGCAAAAATTCCAAATATGTCTCTGATGCTCACATGCATGCACAACTTTTCTGGGTTACCCATATTGCGGATTATATATACAGCCGTATGCCGAGTAATTAAACAAGAAATCGCTCAACGAGTTAATTTATTTCATTTATTTGATTGGTGTTTTACGCCGTAATCAAGAATATTTTACTTATAGGACGGTTGCAAGTGTTATGGTGGGAGAAAACCGGGCAGAGCCTGGTACGGCCAGAAGGGAAGCCAGTACGAGCTGGACTTGAACTCACAGCGACAGCATTAGTGTGAGGCATCTGAGTCATTTGGCTGCGATAGCGCGCTAACCGACTGAGCAACGGAGGCCCCCTCAAGGAGTTGGGAATATATCTTTAAACACCCTTGTTAGTTTTATTAACCCTGTGTGATCAGTAGTCTTTTACGCTATGCCATATAGTCTTTTTATGTTTGATAAACTACGAATGTGAACCCTTCACGATCTTAAACAATCATTCATCTTTTACCTGGCGACTGCCGGCAATCTGGAGTCTGCTGTTACAAATATCGACGCTTACCATCGACTTGCCATTATGTATATGTACAAGACAATGACAGTTGTTGGAGTTGAACGTTGTGTTTTCATGAATACTAATCTGTCAACGGATCTGAGATCAGAATCGAGAGCAGAGGAAAAATAAACCGATATGCTGTTATTGGCGTTTACTGTACACCAGCTTCTTACGCAGTTAAGCCCGTTAAGATACGAGTGATGATACGTTTCACAATTCTAGCGATGAACCAAACAACAAAAAACACTTTGTACATGACGATTTATTCACGAGCTTTCAAAATCTCGCGAGTAAGTCTTCATGTGTTAAGTGTATTTTTTTTTGTCTTTTTGTTCATCAGTGTAGCATTGTAAGCTCATTAACTGTGCCGATATTTTTTATTTTGTATACCTGTACTCTCTAAGTTCTTTGATGGTTTATGTGTTGGAACCTGATCTTGCGACGATTGATTCGGTACGCCCATTTTGGTTGGTGTACGAATGTCGGTTTCGTCGCTTAGGTTAATATAGGTGTCGTGAACGAATCTGTTTTCGTAACACACTCAGATCAGTTGTGGGGATAGAAGCTTGTACCTTTTTGTCCGGATTGCTTTACCTTTCGGTAACACTCCTAATGCCTTTCTCAAGCTATTTGTTTCCTGGGAATAAATCGGAAGGTGTTGTCATTAAAATTGGTGCTCCATGGAGGTCTCGGGCTCAAAACCGGTTGTCGCTGGCTCGGCAGGGACTTTAAATCAAGGCACGGTTTTACGAAACTTCCTAAATTCTGTAAATTTCCCAAGTCGGTTTTTATTAAGTTGTAGTTTTAATCAAGTTTGTTTAAGATTGTTAAAAACCTGACAGCACTGACTATATATTTGCAGTTTATTATACCGTAACCATATATCTGTAAATTGAAACTTTGTACACATACATGCACTTTCAATTGAACCCTCCCATTCAATCTATCTATATTACCTTCACAAATTCACATGTACACAAATTGGTGGAAATCACAGAACTGAATTCCAAGATTGATTTTAAATGCACCTTTCCACACTCCTGTCAAGGCAAGGGCAAATGTTGCCTGACAGACACAACACCTCTGCGGTCGCTGTGAATTCAAGTTCAGCTAAGGCTGCCTTCCTCCCTGGCCGTACGTGGGAAGGTCCACCAGCAAAATGCGGAAGCCCTTGGGCTTCCCCCAGGCTCTGAACGGTTTCTTTCCACCATAATGTTGGCCGCCGTCGTATAAGTGAAATATTCTTAAGTACGGCGTAAAACACCAATAAAGTCGATAAATTAATGAATCACGAACTAAGCGGCTTGGATACCAACTGACTAAACACACCACTGTAGCGGACAATTGATCTCGACACAAGGCTACATACGCCTCTGTGGCATTCGGATTGAGATATAAGTAAACCGATCATAATTTCTTCATTTCTTATCAGATATGCAGGAATTCGATATGTAAATTTTTCAGAAAACTATTGACAATCCTATTAGGTTAGTTACTTTAACAACTTGACATGATTTTTGGACGTGTAAGCGATTTCTGCGCTTTAAATGATCATTGCTTATGTCGATAGAATCATGTCATATTCCGCAATGTATCAAACACCCACTCTTCTTTTACTGTAATACATCAGCACATCTCCGAATAGATGCAGGTATGTATATTTAACACAAATTATGTGAAAAATATTTCACCTCAGGTAGAATCTAGTATGCAGTATCCGTTAACCATGTGCCTAAATCAGACATCCTTGTGACTAATTTTCAAATGCGTGAATGAGGTAATCATTGTGATTAGCGAAAAAATTTAATCATATTAATGAACTCTATCTTTATATTTTTTCCACTTAATTTCATCTCAGTTTAGAAATGCATGTTATATTGCTTTCCTGCATTGTCCTGAATACGTTCCCACGAAACAAAGCCTGAACTTCTTTCTCCCATTAATATCTAAGTAATATCAATTGTGATCTCACACATTATTACAATATATTTTCTTTTCGTACACTCACTTATCATTACTGCGATATTAGGTATTAATAGACTATAAAGTTTATCTACACCATCTGTCTCTCCCATATATAGGCAAATATTTAACTCGTAAACCTTCTTCTGCACCGATATATCCCCAGAGCAAGCCCGTTCACAAAAGTAACTTTAAATCACCTGTTTTGTTCAGCACAATCGATTGTCCAATCTGAATGTGAACTATCATACAATTATAGATACCCCCCTCCCCCCTCACGCCACAACAGCGTTAAGCGGATATGACCCTAGCGATGTCTATATTTATTAACCGAATACGTGGGTCTTCATTCATTTCTAATAATATATAAGATCTTACTTTTGTAACCTATCCATGTAAGTATCGACAAACTGATTTAGTTAATTGGGGAGTTTCGAGATCGAACTCTCTTATCGCTAAATGTAAGGAAATCGCTACTGTACCATGCGACCTGTCAAATCTGCTAGGCAACTCTTTCTGATTACATTTTCTATAACATGGGCGTCTAATAAAAGCTTCAAAAATGTTATTTAGACTAGACGTACGATAGGGAAAATTGAGGAGCTGGAAGTTTTAAGAACCTACTGATTGAAGGAAATGTTGTTTGTACCTACCTTACACGCCGAATATACTTTATAACAATTATTTTGTCACTTTGATAAAAAATATAGTTAAGTAATTTTGGTTCACTTTGAAAGACTGTAGCATAGAAAGTAAAACCAAAGCAGTGGAGACAAATAATCGGCAAACGCTCACACGTTACCGGTAGAAAACGACCTCTTGTAAATTTGCCTCAATTATTGTTCTAGTCTTACTGTTCATGTGAATGCGACGTCATCTGATATATGTAAAATTAGGTAAGAAACATTTTACATTATGAAATTAGAGTGATGTCATTGGCAGGTTACTCTACATGGTGTGTTATCACAATTCGATAAATAGTAACATGCGAATGTAGAAGCATCGGTGCGTGAGGGTTATATATACATGTAACAGTTGCTTATGTGACTATGACTAGAAACGATTTAAGTGTGACAATAATACAAGCGTTTCATTGATGTCAATTTTCGAGGTGTAAATATCGAGCATTACACGGTCGCTCTTGTTTCATGGACACGAAGAAACTTACAAGACCATGCTCCTCAGTTTTCTATATTAAAATGCATTCATGTTGCTGTCACCTTTTTTTGCTTGTTCGTACATCTAAACCCAGATGCCAAACAGGCCTTTAGTGGGTTTTTAATGTGTAATGACATCCGAAAGACACCCGCATATCACAGACAGAGGTGTTTGTGGCTACTTTTTGCCAAGCCAACAGAAGTCTTACATTCTTCAACAAATACCTTCTTCATTTGACCTGACAGTTGATGAGACTCGTTGTCATTCGTTTCCTCTCGTTATGAGCAACGCGGGATTACGTTGTTCTTTTTTTCACATAATATGTGGAACTCAAACAATAAACAGCTTTATGACTTTTTCACATTTCTGGGTTTATTTATTTTCTCTAAGAAAGGATTATCAACCAAATTAACAAAACAGTATTGTTTTATATGGATCCTTCAAAATGTATTATGTCATTTGACTGAGGAGAAACGACCAGCTAAGAAAAGAATTATGTAGATAGTTTTGCATTATTTATGAGCATCAAACCTATTTTTAACCACCTATGAAATGCAGCTGAGCTTCTGAGCTGGTCTGCTTTTATACATTATAAGGCCCTTGGATTTAATTACAGTTCACTCAATACTGATTGAGGTAGTCATTGCGTACATGTATATTTATTGATGAATACTGGACGGAGTTGTGGGGAATGTATTCAGAACTTAGCTGCATGTGGTGCGATAGAGTAGTAATTTCATAACACGAAAATGGTTAGCATGTTTTAACACTGAATAATAAAAAAGGAACAAGCATGTAAACATTTACATAGAATAATAAGCATATATAATCAGTTTCATGTTTCGCCGCTATTCACCGTAAGGACCTTCCTAGCTGTCTATATATAATGCACACACAGTTTTAGAAGCCATTTTGGGGTCAGTTAGTTCCTAAATTAAGATAAGTTTCATTTATTTGAATTATCCATTTTTTTAATACCAGGACAGCATGAGTGTAGCTTCATAACTGTGCTGGCTACACGGCATTTTGAGTACTTCTAGACCGCTGACGTCAAAACACATTGCAATTAACATCACTTAAGATATTGACCTAATCCCGCTTAAGCAATATTGCTGAGGGGTGTTAATTGCCATTATGTCAGCAATTACATGAACATGTTGAATAAAACCCAAAGAGAAAGTAAATTGACAAGAGGTGGTATTTCACAGTTACTTGTGATCAGTACGGGACGTTCGAGTTCGGACACTTTTTTCGTAAACGGTAAGAAAAGTTCCACCGTACCACGTGAACTGTCAAAAATGTTAGGCAACTTTTTCTGCTTACATTTACTATAACATGGGTGTATAAAAACGTGTCACAAAAAGTTATTTAAACTCGACAAACAATGGTAAAAGTTGAGGAACTGTGGTTAGTGAACTTACGAAGGTCCCCGAGGGAAAGACGCGTCATTTTCACATCCTGAACACGGTGAGATAGGTGATCAACAAATTAAAGTCAACAAAGATTGTCTAACATTTTTGACAAGTCATAAATTTCAGTAAGACTCGTTTTACCGTTAGCCAAAAAAAAAAAAAGAGTTCGAACTCGAAATTGTCAACTGTCACCCTCTCTAGGCTGTAGCCTTTGTATTATTAACGTCTAAGCTTCTCCTACGGAGGCATCTTGTATGCAGCCTTTCATATTACTTAACACCTTACTCGAGGGCATTTCACCATATTAAAGCGCTGTCATGTGTGGTTTATGTGCCTTGAATAAACCACCGTCCTTCTGCAGGAGCCTGACAAATCTGCCGATGTTAATATGACCACAGTTGAATCCGCGAGAGCTGGATTCGAACCCATGGTCTCACTTTTCATGGACTTCGCAATTGGCGTGAACCATCACTTTAACCGTTTGATCCAGCTGCTTTTTTTTACCAAAAACAACACTATACTTAACAACTACACTCTTGGAATGAAAATCATGTGCGTCACATGGCGGAAAATACGTCAGTTACTTGCAAAAGGAAGGTACTTTGCTCTGCATGGAAGCTCCTTACTACACCGAAGTGGCATATGCTAGATATTCTACAGCCACACTCAACCATTTTATGTCTTTTTCACGAAACATCGGATCATGCCAAATTTAAACCTCGGTCAACCCCAAAATCATTCATCCACGTATAACTCGTTCTACGGAGACTCAGACATTTGAACCAGTAAGCAAATTATCTCCCTTTATCCTTTCGCTCTCCTAATCCTCACGGCACTAGGGTGACAGGACAAGTAGTTATAACATACTTGATGCATTTTGTTACGCCCTTAGTTTAATGGTAACCGGCTAAAAGCAGATATAACGTTGAGCTGTATCTTGTATCAAATAACTATAAACGACTGTTATACCAATACTTCATTAAGCCATCATCAAGCTGAGACAAAGCATGTCGACACAATGTCTACTCAATACTTATATGTATGTTTTTTTAAAAAATAAATTTGATTTTAAACCTCATGTTGCCTTACAACTTTTGACATATGGTGACAAAAATTGTATCGGCTTACTGAAAATAAATAGATGCATTATCTGAGTGAAGATTTGAGCATTAAGTGCAATTACAGGAGACGAAGGAAGTTTACTTGAATGCCTCTCCATTTTTTGCTCTCCGAGTTTTACAATACATAGTTATATATGTTATTTTAAAGTTGAGACAACGTTGCGCATTTTGTTGGAGTAGGCTAGTGAATCAACTTGCGTAAGATGTGACCATACTACACAGGTTCACTCTTTGTCGGGAGCTAGCCGTGGCCGAGACGTTACAGCCACTTGTCACTGAATCGCCAGGATATACTAGAGGGGGTTTCAAACCCGGGTCCTGAACAGAGCATTTGTGCCAATAAGCAAACGGCGGCGCTCGTATGGTGGTTTGAACAGCCTGCCTTTACTACCACCAATATGGTCGACATATCTGTACGTCACATTTGGGAAAGTTTGTTAGTGACTTGCCAAATGTGGGTGGTTTACGCTGAATACTACAGTTTTTTTCCATCAATAAAACTGTTAACCATCGTATAAGTGAAAAGTGCTTGTGTATGGCGTCAACAAACAATCACTCAATCATATAAATTATTAAAAAATAAATAAATTTTATGTGCGTGTTTTGGGTACACATTTGGATCTGCGATAATGGTAGACTTTGTTTTCCTTCAAGAGGTCCTCGATAACTTTTTCGGTTAAACCGTTTCACTTGCCCCTTCCAATCGACCTCTGAGTAATAGGTCTGTGGATCGAGATATCTGTGGATCTTTTGACTACGTCAAGAGATTTCACATAGGGTGAAATTTTTTTATCCCGATTTTTCTTCACAAATAAACCTAACCAAAACAGCATATTACATGAAAACTTCCAGTCTGAAACATTAAGCATCAACCAAATCCAACAAGTCAACCAAACAATCAATCAATCTTTCTTGTAACCTCTGAAGAGTTATGTAAAACTCTTGTTTAGTTTTCAGTAATTTGCTCTACTGCTTTCATAAAACACCAAGGCTTATTCAGGAGCATCCTAACGTCATGATAGCGAGGAGTATTTTAGTTTTTATGTGTACTTTGTTGGGATCATATTGTATAAATCATCACTGACTGATTTCACAGAATGAATTTCGGCCACATGACTGATTATGTTGACATAATATAGTATCATATTCGGCTAAGGTCAGAGTCATTAGGTCAGAATCTCACGGGGTTTCGCGGAGCAGGCCGGTGTGTGTATGTATACTTGCGATTAACGTCATACTCAGTAATTTTTCAGTTATATGACCGCGAGAAGTCCTTCGAATGTACATAAATAGAGTGTCTTCTTGTGGCATGGCGAGTGCTGCTGCGACTGGAGCATCATGCCGAATACATCTGTCATGACACCCTCACCCAGTCACATTATACTGACACTGGGGTGACCAGTCCTGATTCCTTGTTGTAACTTCTCAGTGCTGAACGCTAAGGGAAGCAACAAGAAATACAATTTTAAAGTCTTTAGTATGATTCGAACCTGGATTGAACCTCGAAGCGGTCTTACATATCATTCTGCCTCACGCCACACTGAAAACACCAAGCACGACACCCCCACGAAGCTGTTGACCCTGTCCATCTGCTGATCCAATGAAATGATTTCTATCTTTGATAGATCAAAGAATAATAATAGCGCCATTAAAATTACAGATAAAATAAGGCCGTGAATTTCGTTCTCCCTTTTAGCCAATATTTCATCTTTTCTAGTTTTAATTTAGTGTCGGAAATTATGTTTGCAATTTCGTTCGTTAATCCAATAAGATTTCTGCAAATTGACATTAACGGATTTTCTTTATATTTTCAGGGCCTGTAGATGTAGACGCCATTTTAAATAAGGTCATGATGGACTTCGTACAGCAGCTGAAGCAGACCACGACCACAACACAGATTCCGACCACGTTCGGTAGACGCATCTTGCGGCCAACCGCTCCAACTGGACAATTCCTCCAAGACAACAGCGCGAGGAATACTGGCACCCATCGACAGAGGCTGAATCAGGGACAAAGAACTACTTTTTATCAAAACGTAAGTTCAACAGCGCTACCGGCTTTGTTAGTCACCGGCAAGCAGCTGTCAACAACAACAACAGATATAACAACAGCGCATACGCTTAGCTCTGCTCACTATTTATCCCGTAGCAATTCAAATAGTATTAATGTCACACCAAGGAGTCGCGCTACAGTTGAAATATATAGGAATGCCTCCTTGAGTATCACGGCATCCTACCCAACAAGTGAAAACAGAACAATGGGCAGTAATTTGACTTCAGCATCTATGGCAAACATGGCCACAACATCAACAACTGCAGCAACACCACCATCGGCAAATGAAACAACATCGGGAAATGTAGTCATGACAGAAGCGACATCGACAGCCGCTACAACTTCATCGACGGCAATAGTAACAACCCCCAAAGAAGCCCCGATAAAAACTTTATCAAATTCAACCGCAAGTGATTGGTCAGTAAAGGGTACAACAGGCGCTACGACACTGATGTCTTCTAAAGCTGTATCTACGAACTTCCGGAACCGCCATTCTCGCAACCAGTCCGCTGTTCCCCAAAAGACTGCGACTGTTTCGCCTAAACCGGTACGTCTGCCGGTATTAACTTTGCCACATAGTAGGTCTACAACTCAAACAACGGCAACAACGACATCTTTGCTCACAACTGTCAGTGAACCCACCCCAGTTCTGTCTAAAGGGGCTACTGAGCCGAAGAATGAGTCCACGAGGTAAGATACGGAACGGACGTCTTAGACCAATTGCATGCGGAGCGATCTACTCACAACATGCATTTGCGCCATTTGGATGATACGGTTGTGGGAATGTCATTTAAGTTTCAAATTTAATTCTAAGTCCATTGCTTATCCAGGTACTGTATGTTGGCCTCATTATGATTGGTTTTTCGTTCTTATGATTTGTGAAAACAAACCTTGGTTACTCTTTGTTTTCTGCTCTCAGTACGGAGTGGGGTAAGTCTTGGTCATGTGTTAATTGCCCTTTTCCTCAAATTTCTCAAAGTACAGTTTTTCTACTCTTAACGGTCTGTTCTATATTTTTGACCTCCAAAAGAGATCTGGTTATCTTTGTTCTGCTCTACCGATTTGTCAAATAAAGTCGGGTGCAAGGGGCATATAAATTGCTACCTTTTTATCATTTCTATTACCAATGAAGATTTTATATTGGTCACCTTTTAGTTGCTTTTTCGAATTTAACGAATCTAAGTTGGCTACTCGTATGGTTCTGTTCAGCAGTATGCTCTACCGATTTGCCGAACTGAGCATTGGCTATGTTTCAGTTTCTTCTCAGCAAATATGTGAAAATCTTGGTTAGGTTCTAACCACTCTTCTGAATAGTTGGTGAAAGGGGGTATCTGTTGACACCAGTAAACACGTGATCATCTGCAGTACGACAAGCTACTAACTTCCTCGGGCATCCCATATGAGCAAGTATATATGAATAACAGTTTCTTAGCAAAATTTCGACTCAGTTAGATCTGATTTCTAAGACCATTTGGAAACCAATTTTGCTAAAAACTGCCAGTCGCCATATTAAGGCGAATAAACCCGATTCCCAAATGAGCAAAATAAGTTTAGAAACAAACTGATGGCGTGAATAAGTTTATTTATAGTAGTCTTTGGCAATTATGTAACTTATCGTCGCTAAACATAAATGCTGACCAGACATGAAAAATAACAGGTAGATGAAGCTATAAGCCATTTGTGGAAAGTTACTGAAGATATGCCATGTTCAGTCAGAAACTAGCACATGTTTTGTATGATAATTAAATGTGTCGACGCAAGCATCTAATGATATTCACTAATTACTTAACTTTTTTATCCACCGACATTAGTAATAATATGAGTACCAAAGACAAGATCGCAAACATGATGCACATGTAAATGAAATATATTGTAATATTATGTATTAATAGTCTAAACAAGGGGATTGGTAAGAGTAAAGCTTAATACAGCTATTTCCCTCTAAATGGGGTGAGACTGCAGGCTAATTAAGCATACAAAGCGGCATTTATATTGACATCTGTGTTAAGTAGAAGACAAAGTGAGATAGCTAGCAGAGATTTCCCTTTAGCTCATTCGATATAGAGATCTGGCTTTCAGATCAGGAGATCCGAGTTCAAATCTCGGTGTGAGAGCCATTGATCAATTGATGCTTGAACCATTACATTTGAGTTACAGTCGATTCTAAATACCGATTTTTCTGTAATCATTAGTGCTACAGAGAAAGAACCATATTTCCCCACATATATATATAGGAGCTATAGACAGATACTTACAAAAAAGCATACACTATTCACCGGTTCACACTCGTCCTAGCAAAGGGAAAATAATGTGAATTGGGTTTCAGTTTAAATAAATTTAAATTCTGAGCGTAAGGGTTGCAAATCTCCCTCAGTTTTATATTCATGATTATATGCAATTTTGCTAATTTCTTTTCATGTAATGGGAACTAACATACATAAAAAATTGCTCGATCTCAGATGAGAAATACTACGAATTCAACTTCATCCTCATCTAAGGCTATGGTTGCTTCCTCGTTGAGAACCAAAAGTCCCTATTATCGATTTAAATTTTTGCCCGTACTCTTTATAACGTGACACGGGAATCACATTCGGAACGCTCCTGAAGGTGTTCCGAAAGCAGAAAACGTCCATTGCTTATTTCTCTTGGTTTTCAAAACGTCGTGAAAATGTAACAATTCATGTGTCGTTGTCAACCACCAAGTGAGTATGCTAAGACTACTATAAAGTCATGACGTTCTGAAAAAGGGACAAAATGTCTAATATTTTGAACAAATTATAAACTGTCCAGATTTATGCGGTTTACTGTCTTTCATAAGCTACAGTTTTAATACAATCTATGCCATAACAGACCAATCTGGCTCTGTGTTTACTAAGTGTTTATTATATTTAATTTCAACAGGAGATCAAAAATCTCTATGTTTCACATTTAATATACCCTCTTTATGCTGAAAATGCCTTGTGTCATCGTATATGGCCTTATATTTTTCCTATGTTTCGTCAAGCCTGTCTGAGGGATCAATCCTTTGTCTATACGTGACTCTCTCGAACAGATCTGAAAAACAAACAAAAGTGCTATATTCATACAATTTTTTCAAACGTCTAGCAGAAGACATTTCCCTAACTTTTATAGTTAACTTTGCTTTTATAATGTAACGTCGCATTTATATTGTTATATTTTATTGAAATTTGTAGCGTTTGCAGCCTCAGTTTTCTTGAAATGTTCACTCGCATGGATGATCAGACCAGTGGCAAATGAGACAGTGTGTTCGAATCCATATAGATGTAGTTCCCACAAAAGGAACTCGTTTCCTTCGATGTTGTAAAAGTGAAAATTTTTTGACTTTTTTTTAATAAACATTAATCAAATATTGACCGTAAATAAAGGATGTAACAATTGGTAAATCTTTATTTCAGAGTCGGACTGTTCCGTGACCTCCCGAGTGTGTTGCTGTGTGTCCCCGTCCTCGGCCTTTACCTGTCATAACAAAAAGACTGTTGCGTGCTTTTTACTCTCCTTTCGCTTTATATGGGAAATCCTTTTGGTGTGCCAATTATCACTGCCATTTTTCCAGCAACATATTTATTTACTCTATAGCTGCTGTTAACTGTTTCGCACTTGCTTAGAAACGTGTACCTGCAATATATATATATATATACGTATTAATGTTATTTAATGAAAAATTTATGACGAAGAAATAAATTGCTTGAACGATAAAGGTGTTTGTGTAAATCACACTGCATGCTGAATGCCAGTCAACACTGTTCAACACAAATACTTCTATAGTCTATACAAAGTTTGGATGATACATTTCTAGGCTACTGGGTAGTTTTTTGGTTAAAAACTTTTCTAGTATGCATTGAGTTTTTCAGTAGAGTCTAGTCCGGTTTCTAGAGCGTTTTTCAAAACACTTCTTCTGCCTCTAGAGAGTTTGTCAGAAGAAAACGGTCTAGGACTCTAATAGGAGCCCTTCAGGAAGAGAATTTTTAACTTCTAAACATTTTTCTTAACAGCAGCATTCCTAGTTTCTCTGCAATCCGCGGATAAAATGTTAAATAGATACCTTCTCAACCCATGAAAGACTTTTCGTTTTAGCCTCTAATTTTTCATTCATCTTGTATCAACTGTACTCACAAAAATCATTACGTGGGAGAGGGACTTATCAATCAAAGCGTTGCGACGCTCCACAGTTGGACCTTCTGGTGTTTTTCACTCTTCAATTTCCTCTCACGTATGATTTGGCTGTATGTCCATGGTCAGTACCTGGGTGTTCTTGGCAGTGTTCTGTGGATTTGTGCCACCATTAAGTATTTCTGTTTAAAAAAGATTCTATGGCTTTGGTTGAAATTTCGTAAAACTCACATTCACTGTAGAAAAACCCATATTCGCTATACTTAATCTCGCCTTCGTCATGCTACTTGACAAGAGCGTAAATAGTTTTTCATGTGAATCGATAAGTTACTCCTGTTCTTGAAAAATTGCTTTTTAAATCTCTTAAAAGTTTGATTCAGGGACAGAACAAATGAACTGTTTCTGATTAGGCTTGAAACAACAGCTAGTACATCGTAGTTTGAACATTGGTCTATCACATGGAAGTGTCTTTATAACTGAATGGCAAGGTTAGTTGTCATTTTGATGACGCAGCCAATTTTCAAAAGATTTTCCTTTACCAAATATCATTTGCAAAATTTGGCATTGATGTTTGAATGCAGTAAATTCGTGCCTAATAATGTATGTGCATTTATCGATTGGTATAGAATTGCACACCAAGTGCTCAGCTATCAGTAATAATGACCATGTTATTGCTTTAACCCCTTTACACGAGCGTGACCTCACGTGACCTGTTGGCCGTACTTATGCATATCCAGACGGTACTATCCAGGCGTAGTGAGACGTCCTGTGTATTAGAATATCGTGGTGCTTATCTCTGACCAGATGAGATGGGGGGGGGGGGACCTGCGGTCAGGTCACGTGTTCTAGCTAACGTGTTTTAGGTTACGGGTGAGCTATCAGAGCCGTGGTTGACCCTTATCGTTCTTATTTGCATAAACGATTGACATTCTTATCGTTTTTTAATTAAGACCCAACAGCGACTAGTACATCTTCTTTTCAAATCTGATATCTGTTACCTTGTGTTATGTATGTAACGACGTTCCTTACAAATGTTTCTTGATCTAACCTGAATAAGTGACCAACTGCGTGGAGTGACCCCCAAAAAATGAGGCTTTCGAACACAGAGAAATTTAAACTGAAATTGTTTTGTTTTTATATCTCACAGATTTATGGGCGACATAAACAGTTAAAACACAATTTTGAAGTAGCGATATAAAGGCAATCATACAATTTGAAATTTCTTGGTTTTCTTCAAGATAACGATCAACCTTGCATAATGTAATTGAGTTTAAATTGCATTTTCAGTTTACTGCGAGACGAAATGATCTTCTGTCTATTCTAGCCCTGTCAGTCATACCAATCCCTCCACAACAAATCGATACAAACCGATACAGCAATATTAAAGTATTGTGCACGTAGATAGAGGATATTGAATATATATTCACCTGGATGTTCAAAACTGGACATACGTTCACTCATCACTACATATTGTTTAAAATATATCTATTCCACATCATGCGTCTCCAGGGTGTCATGTTGTTAAAGTTAGCTCCCATGACCCACGACGACTGCCTGGTGCCGGTAGTGGGAGCTGCGGCGAGCGGTGCTGTCGGTCTTGGCGCCGTGTTTGTTGTTTGAAGCGGCGACGGTCCGGCACCTTGTTCCACAGCGTTTGGAGAGGTTTGCTGGGTAGCGGTTTGCCGGGTAGGGGCAAATTGCAGATTAACAATAGCAGGTTGCTGGTTAATGGTCCTTGGGGAGGCTCTAGGTGGTGGTGCCGTTGCTGGCTGGGTGGGTATGTAAGGGGGAGCTTGTTGGAACTCAGAGACCTGGGTTTCTGTAACAGGCTGTGTAGGGATGGCCTGTTTGATCGGAACGGCTGGTCTGGTCGGAGCGGCCTGTCTGATCTGGGTACCGACGGAGCTGCCGAAAGCATTCTGTACTATCGGCCGCAGGGTAGCCTGTTCCGCTGGCGGCGATGTGTTCCGCGCTCTCGCCAGGGACGGCGCTTCTGTGGTCGGAGGACTCGTGCTTCTCGGTGGGGGTGCGGCAGCGGGTACTGGGAAATCAGGGGGATCGGTAACATCCGGTGGGTCGGTAGGTTCCGTAGGAGGCAGCAAACCGAAGCCTTGTCTTGACATGACCCGCCCTCGGACCAACGGTACTTCCGGTGGATCTGTGGGGTCCGGGGGTTCAGGCACTTCCGGCGCTTCCGTCACTAGAACTCCGTTCACCATTTCCGGAGGGTCTGGTGGGTCTACAGGGGGAACGGCTGCAGCCCTGTTATTCAGGGGTACACTGCCCACTAAGGGGCCTCGATTATTAAAGCCTGGGCCACTGGGTCCAAGCCTTTGATTGAGCAGCGGACCTCTGACACTGACCCCGGGCATGTTGTACGCCCTCACAGGCGGACGAACATTAGATCTGTACGATGTCGACCACTGGTTGGTCCCAGGAACTGTTTGGAGAGGTCTAAAGTTGTTGTTGTTGGAGGTCAACAATGGCCCTTGGTTTGTCAGCATTGGCCTCTGATTGGTCAGCAATGGATTTTGATTGGTTGAAATCGTAGGAGAAATGGCCATTTGTTGACCATACCACGGAAATCGCCTAAGAAACCCTGGAAAGAGAAGATATCTAATTGGTAGAATGATCAAATAATCATTTGATTTTAGTCTTTGTTTATTTAAAGAGGTTTCCAATAGCCACTGGCTACAAAGAATGCCATAAGACATGAATCTGATATACAGGTGACATGGCACAAAAATTTAACAGAGTATGAAATTCCAAGATTTAAAATGTGAATTTTAAGGTAAATTTACTATTACGACACTTACTTTAATCATAAAAAGTATTAAGATCAAATTTAGCTACACCTACATATAGTCAAATATAAATGTAAATGTTCTAAATATCTGTACTGCAAAATTCCAATAGAAAAATATGTTATTAGGTCTAAACCTTTCTGTGGTGTATGTATACCTTTGCACGCTCTTCAGGAGTTATGTGTTATCCTTTGGGGCTTAAGCCAACTGACCCTATCAAAAGTACATGTTAATTAACTGTACGTTTTTGACAGCACCGATTATATGTTATAATTGAACGATGAATACAAGGACAAATGTTTTTGGTGATCGTGTCAGGCTGAGCAGTTGTCATGATTGATCCTGTGAAATAACCGTTGATTTCAATACACTAGCCGTTATTTGATTCCGTTTATTTGATTTTAACTGCTAGGTGCTCTCTTGACGTAGAGACCTCGTTAACGCTGGGGGAATATTGCACAGTCCATGCGTGTGTGTATGAATGCAGATGCGCTCGACTCCTTATTTCCTTTTTCTATCAATCTTACAGCATTAACATATCTTTTTAAGCACCATTCATCAATTCACCACCACAATATCTTATTGTTTAATTTTTATACCTTCTAATTCACACACCCTCTCGCAAGGTTTGTGCCTTTAAGTTTTCCTTGTGTCTAAGGTAGGGACAGTCGGTGCTATGTTGTTTATGGCTACGATTGAATAACGTTTTAAATTTGCACTGAAAACTCACCAACAAAGCATGAATGAGTGTGGTGTCCATGACGATTGTGTTAACATGGTTCATGATTCAAACGTGCTTTTACACTCTACACTTTTTGCGACCACATATTGTTTACTATTCCAGGCTATCATCCGCATTGCAACCCCCAACCTTTCGCTTTGCGCTGGAATTACAACACACCGGGGTTTTTAGACGTAACACCTCGGATATTCACACACATATTACAAAGACGCTAGCCATAACTTTTAAAATCTGCAATGAGTTAACTCACAAGGATTGTTTAATAACTCACAAGGATTGTGGCCTACTTAGGTGACTTTCTGTACATGTATGGTCTTACATACTGATATACTTAGGAATAAATGGTTGACGGAAGGAATCAAACCTTGATTACCTTCATACAGTTTTGTTAGGTCATTATATTACCAGATGCTTGTCAACGGGTATGTCATGCCATTACACCATCGTGGAGGACGTTGTCGTGGCCGAGTTGTTAAGATGTCTTTGTCTTTCAATCACAAGAACATGCGAAATTGTGGTTCAATTCCAGCTTTGGACAAGGAATGACTGGTGCCCTCATTTCACTAGTGCCATAGTGGCGATAAGCGATAATCGAGATAACTTGTACGACAGGTGTATATCACAGCCTCAAGTAAGTCTTCGGATAAATCTGTGAATTGAGGGATGACGAATTGCGTTTCTGTTGATCCAACGGATTAATCCGTCCTTAATTACGGATTAGTTCGTTATTAGGAAGAGACTCCTTCTCTTCGCACCTACCCACTGTGGGGGCTCCTGGCTTACTAGGAACGGATTAATCCGTTAGATGAACGGAAATGCAAGCCGGGAACGGATTTAACGGAAGAGATTTTTGACATGGCATGTGGCAAAGTTTGTCAGTAACTTGCCATAAGCTGGGTAGGTTCCCAAAAGTGGGAGGGCTGGTTTCTCCTTTCTAAGCGAACTAGAGAGACACCTAGGTTCCTCTGGACCATATGAAGATTCCTAACACTTGAGACGAAAACTTTTTGCTGTTTCTTAAGTAAACAAGGGAGATATTTGTGTTCTCTCTTATACCACCAAGAAGAAAACTGGTCGCTCTGTCCGAAATGGAGAGGAGAAACATTT
Organism: Acanthopleura granulata; assembly: GCA_016165875.1. Taxonomy (NCBI): domain Eukaryota; kingdom Metazoa; phylum Mollusca; class Polyplacophora; order Chitonida; family Chitonidae; genus Acanthopleura; species Acanthopleura granulata. The sequence continues at coordinate 2,664,781 of JABBOT010000009.1, read as the reverse complement.
CGGTTTCTTCAGTTATGGACAAGTTCCCGCCAAGATCACTACTGGTGGCAGTTTCTTGTGTAACAGCAGAGATATTCTGGGTTATCTCCGAACATGTACAGGTTCCCACTAAGACAAAAGCTGGTTGTTCTCTCCTAAGGAACCTATACAGATACTTGAGTTAAAGGAACTGCATAGTCGCTGTTTACTTGGGAGAGATGCTTGAGTTCATCTGAAGGTCCGCATATTTCCAAGACAAGAATTTCTGCTCGTTTGATGTAACGAATTACGTGAAACATTAACCTCAAAGAACATTAAGCACAAACACTCGTTATTTTAAGCTTTCTCGGTGTGTACACTGCATGCGAAACCACTCAACCCTGGCAACAGTATGCGTGACTTAATACCAAAATAAGAAACTTTTCTCGTCTGTAAAACAATTGGGGTCCAAGCTGTTAAGGTTAGCTGTTATTCATCTCTGCCTTTGTAACGACCATTTGTGGACAAACTTACAAGGCAGGACTGATATGTAACAAGGGAGCAAGGGGATCAGTCCAGGATGGATCCAGATTACTGTTTTAGCGGGATAATTCACCATTCTTGAAGGGGCCTAAAGATTTCAACTTACATGCTCTAAACTCTTGAGTTTGTCGCTTGTGCCTGGGCGTTGCATCGGTAAGAACAGCTCCACATATCCACAGCGCTAAGACGCCGACTAGAACGAAAGAGTGGCGTTCACCCATCTTCTAACGTAAGCTGCGCCTTCATTCTCTTATGTCTTTTTCTTCAGCCCAACACAAAGTTGGGTTCTTCTGTCCCTGCCAGTACCTGAAATAAAGCACATTCACGGTCACCGGTCCGCGGGTAAAGCCGTGATCAATGTCATGTCAAAATGACGTCACGAGGGCTCATTTGCATATCCGATCAATAGAGCGTTAACACGTATGGCATGTTACCATTAAGTTGCTGATAATGTCAGGCTGTCCAAAATGTCTTTTATTAATCGTACCACTTATCTCCGGTAGGATATAATATCTTATCCCTCCATGAGTGAATCGTTTTAGACAAATTGTAAACGTCGTGAGGACAAATTACTGCGCCCAGCCGGAAATTAGACACGCGTGACTGGTTGCTCTCAGCTTTGATTCGATATTGATTAGGCTTCGTGAAATATTCATTGTTATAACAAATCTAAAACAGATACCTACTACTTCTGAATTCATAAATGGAGACATTCTTTTCTTCAATATATACAACGGACGTGATGTAAGTAAAATTCTTTTTTTCCTCCTATATATCGATGTAAGTGCCATTGAAAGGTGACATTCCGACGAAGTATGATATAATAATATTCGAAAAATTCAACCAGGATTGCCGTGATTTATGGCATCTATGAACATACAGTAAATCATTAATCACGATCACATCATGAAGGTACTAATGTTGTGACAATAAAATGGGAAGAGCTACTCATTCGTTATGACAACAATCAAGACATAAGTCTTGTGATATCAATTATCCTTTAACATCTCTCACCAGAGGTGGGGTGGGGGTTGGGGTATGAGTATTGGGGTGTAGGGTGTAGGGCAGCCAGATCTATTGCCCATGGTCAGCGGTTCAAAACCACCTACCGCCTGCGAAGTTTTCGGCTTTGTCTGTGGTCTCCATTAACCGTCAAATTCACCATACCATATCATAACGACATTCTCAAGACCATGCCAAATGACTGTGGCAAAAAAAAAGAAAAGAAAAAAAGACCAACTAAAAATAAAGTCATGACAATGTAGCTATGGTAAAAAGCCCTACCCAATCCCCTAATATCCTCAATCCTATTATGATACATCTTGCAAATAGTGCAGATACCATGATTCACTTAGACCTATGCAGTTATTCTGGAAATTGAAGTCAGAGCCACACAATTAATGTCAAAAGTGAAATATAATATAGGGGTAGTCATGGTTTACCAGCCACACCTGTTCATAGGTGAGTCTAACGATAATTTTGACTGGAGTACACACCCTGTTGTTGGAATCATATGTCTCTGTGTGCACGAAAGCTCAATTATTCATTTATTTGCCTTTCTCCGTATTTAAGGTAACTTGATTGGAATGTATTTCGATTTTGTCACCACAGTGTTTTCTTTAATATCTCAGGCCGCTCCCAGTGCAGGTTTCCTTATATTTCCGCATCACTGGAATACCATGCTGACAAACCTTGTCATGACGCACCACTTATTCACACTAGACTAATAGCGGATCGAAAATCACGTAGCCTTATATGACGTCTGAACATGGAAGGCGTCATTTCTGAAAGGGGAGTTATGCGAAAGTGGCTTTATAAAATTTGCTGACGGTTATCAGAGTAAATGTCACTTGGTTGCGTCTCCTTGGAGTGCATTTCAATTTGAATCAAGCATCAAAGTTTCCAATTTTGATATTGTCATATGTATAACTATTTCCGGGATTGAACTCGTGCCTCTCTATGTTAGAAGGCGGACGCTGTAACCGTCCAACGACGGAAGATCCACACAACTTTGCTACCTGTGCAGTCTATAATGCATATCAGACCATCAGTTCTCGACCAAAGCGTAGGTAGCTCGATTATTTCTTACTACCTCCTTTGCATCAGTATGTCACTTATACGAGAGCAATGGTGGGAAACCGGGCACAGCTTGGGGCAATAACATGACCGCCCGTAGCTTGCTGGCAGACCTTCCTATCTGCAGTCTGGGAGGAAGCCAGCCTGGGCTCGTCTCGGAGCGACAATATTGTAAGGATTCCCCTGGGTTATTAGGCTGTTTCAGCAAGCTAAACCCCCTGACCTACCATGCAACGTCAAGAACCATCAAGCTGTCTTAAACTTAATGCAAACTTTGTCTTATTATAAACTGTGACAGTTTGCAAGATGTTAAATTTGTCCGTAAGCACTAATAATTCTCTTTGTCATAAACAGCTAACACCTGTGTTAAAATTAAAACTTCAATGCTTCACCACAAAGTTAGCACTATCATTAGTTCTAATAATAATGCTGAGCCTGTGCAAATTGACACCTGTGACTCCCGTATCAAAACAAATTTGAGTGTTTTTTTATGCTCTTGTTAAGTTAGTTATTAGCTGCGAATAAATTAACTACGTGGATCACAACATTTTTGTTATAGGGAAGCGCCCGTAAATCATTTTCTTTTGTCATATGTAAAAGTGAACAAGTATTTTTGTAATTTAGACGAAGGCCCAGCATGGAGTCATATCGTGTGGGTACCGCTAAGACATTGTTAACGGAAAGGTCCTTGTGGCATTGCCAGAGCCTGGTATTACATAACATTAGACATTTCTCCCGTGCGGATATTTCTCGTAGGACATTTCCCCTACAGGCATAATACGCATTGGACACGTCCCACTATATATGTAAGCAGGTTGTTGATAAAATATAGAGTTCTTTATATGTACACTTATTGTTGTTATAGAAGATATAGTAGATTTAAAATGTCTTCTTCACAGGTATAGATATTAAGACATCAACTGCCTTGGTACTCGAGTGAGTGAGTGACTGAATGAATAATCGTGGCTTAGCGCCACGTTAGTAATGTAGTAAAACTGCTGCTGAATACAAAGCGGCTAATGCACAAAAACGCCCCATTTTTTTACGATCCTCAGTGCACGTATAAAAGATACAGTATTGGCCTTGATTTATTTGCAAGTACCTAAAATTATCGTAATCCATGGTAAATCGTCATGAAATCTGTATTCAAAAAGGTAACTATAAATATTCAGTGTGTTTCTAGTGTAGCATATCACACATGATTACATACGTGCAAGCATAATGGAGGCAGGTATCCAAAAATATTTATTTCTAATTTATTTATTTATTTATTTGATTGATGTTTTACGCCGTACTCAAGAATATTTCACTTATACGACGGCGGCCAGCATTATTGTGGGAGGAAACCGGGCAGAGCCCTGGGGAAACCCACGACCATCCGCACGTGCGGCCGGAGAGAAACCCAGCATGAGCTGGGCTTGAACTCACGGCGACCGCATTGGTGGGAGGCTTCGGTCATTGAGCTGAATTAGCGCTCTAACCGACTGTCTCCCTATTTATAATTAGGTTTGATAAAGTTTAACACATTACGGCTCCTTCGGTTTGTCCAGATAATAAAACGTTGACAGGGCAGTTATTCACATCCTCATATCGAAATTTCATACCGTTATTTCAAACATATTAACGTATCAAAAACGTGTTGAAATAAATACAAAAACTCAAAAAAGTTCTTGAATCTCGTATCAAGTTTTGCATTTGTAACTGTTTTACGAAACTACTTGCCAACTACGAAAATGCATTCATCAACTTAAAAGTTTTACATCCATCAAAAAGGGCTGCAAAAACATCCAGGGTTAAAGGAGAAGAGAAAATTGCCTTTAGCAGGGAACTGTCTGATGAATTCTACCTGTACTGTGAGTATATAAGAGTTTACACGCAGCACGGTGTGTAAATGTCATACTAAGCAAACTTACACACATACATATTTGGATTAACGACGACTTACCGCGCAGCATGGTACACGATTTGGATATTCGCTTAATTCATCCGCCTGCAACATTCCTGGGGAAGCCGTGGCCACCCTGGCCGAGGGTATTAGCGCTCCAGCAACCTGCGGATGAGCCTTGGTTTCCATCGGGCTCTACCCTGTTCACTCCCACCATAACGCTGACTGCCATCGTTTAAATGAAATATTCTTAAGTACGGCGTAAAACACCAACCAAATAAACAAATAAATAGAACATTCCTTGCGCATTTCCATCATCACTGAAAATTGTTGCCTGCTTCTATGCGCATGAATCGGTTCAAATCTCTTTCGTTTTCTTTTCATTTTTTTTCTGCATTTCATCGGTGGTTTGTTCTAAAGGCTGTTTTACTGAACCGGAACTCCCATTCTGTTTGACGGCTGGTATGCAGTTGTCTCCTTCAATGCCTAGACCTAAAATAGGAAGCCATTTAAAATTTGGCAAGTCAAACCATAGTTACATACCCCAAACTTTTGTGACCTCGCCTGTCAAACATAAAACACGTTCTAAGGCAATTCAAGCAAATCCAAATACATACGATTTACGGACGACCTTCTGTTACAGACCTTTAAGAATTATAGATCAGTGGGGGGTAATAAAATGCAATTAACATCACTGAATTTTTTTATACCTAATTCTGCTTAAACCCACGGCGTTAGGGGTAGTACAAGTGGCTACTATCTAAGTTAAAAAAATTACTTAAATAAAACCCTGACACACATGTAAATTGACAATGGGACGCATTTCACATGTTACCTGCGATCAATTGTCAACTATTACTGTATCACACTGTCCTAACTGCATTTACTCTTTGTACTTTAGCGGCTCAACCTGCTGTTGTCTTTGTATTTGCTATACACATACATGTATAGGTACATGTGCAGCTTATTCAAGGCCGCTCTCTCTGTTTATTTATTTATTTATTTGATTGATGTTTTACGCCGTACTCAAGAATATTTCACTTATTCGACGGCGGCCAGCATTATTGTGCGAAGAAACCGGGCAGAGCCAGGCGGAAACCCACGACTATCCGCAGGTTGCTGGCAGACCTTCCCATGTACGGCCGGAGAGGAAGTCAGCATGAGCTGGACTTGAACTCACAGCGACCGCATTGGTGGGAGACTTCGGTCATTGCACTGCATTAGCGCACTAACCGACTGAGCCACGGAGGCCCCTTCTGTCTGTTTAAGATCAGGTAGCGTCCTGTGTGGCAAAAGGGGAGTTTCGAGTTCTAACTCTTTTATCGCTAAAAAGGTTAAAAAAAGTGCTACTGTACCACGTAAGTGAACAAAAATGTTAGGCGACTATTTCTGATTACATCTGCTATAAAACGAGTGTCTAAAAAAGTGTCACAAAAATGTTAATTAGACAGGGACAAACGGTAATGGAAACTGAGGAGCTGAAGGTTTGACTGAAGAAAAGAAACGCCATTTGTACCTCCTGCACACGATGAGATGGGTCGACAAACATTGCCTAACGTTTGTGACAAATCACATGATACAGTAAGACACCTTCTGTTTTCACCTTCAGGGACAAAAGAGTCTGAACTCGAAACTCCCCTATTGTCTTTTTATTACGTACAACGTACGTATTGTCTTTTTATTACGTACAACAGATTAGTATCGCCCATGCATGCCTTTCTCACTGAGCCTAATGCAGTTAGATAGATTAATACGATGAATATTTATTACTATCTCAGTTATTATTCACATAATCTTAATCTTTCTAATAAACGAACTGAGTTTAAATTAGGAAAGCTGGTTTTAGGCTCTGCCTGAAAAAATATTTCATTGTCATTGTCAACTATATAAAGCTAAAAATGTGATTTTGTACCGCAAATTAAAGGAATGAAAACCAAGTGAGTGTCAGCCAGACAAAGACTTGAACATATATATATATATATAAATGGTTCAGGAAAGTCAGAATAAAAGTTGCTGTAAGAAGTTTACCCTCTCAATCGATGAGCAGGAGAAGAGACAATATTGATAGTAGATCGCAATAAAGTTGAGTAATCCTTTTGACTACAAAATCGTGCATAATATATTTAGAAATGCTGTGTATAGATAGTATAGATTTGTGTCGTGATCGAGTATTTTTCTTTTACATGACGAAATGTCCTCAGTTAACGTTAGCATTAGCGATTGCTGTTGTATTGTACGAAACGACGTCCATAGTTCTATTGTCGTTCACCCATACATCAACTTGTAGGTTCCGTGTCCCTCTACAGAGCTGTAAAACACACAGGGCTAAACGAAAACAGAAAGTTGACATTGGCAGACAATTGCCTGTTGAATTCGGCCTGTACTTTTAGGATTTGAGAGTTACAGTGCACAGTATGTAAATATCATTACTAGACAAACACAGACATATGATTAGCTTCTAATTGGCTCTGTCACAAGTTAAAGAAGTCCGCTCATCCATTAATAATGTGACCAACTAACTTGTGACCTATAACCCAAAGTTAGGGTCTAAAGTTCGTCGTGTGGAATAAGATCGCCACTTTTGATACATGAACAGTTGCAATTAAATATTGAGTATTTTGATTAAGAACAAATTAATACCATGGCAGACAATCCCGATACGTATTTAATTCACACAATCTTTAAAACAGAGGCTCTGCCGCGGTTTCGTCCCATTATAATGCTGACCGCCGTCGTTTAAGTGAAATATTCTTGAGTGAGACGTAAAACACCAATCAAATAAATAAATTAATTAAAACAGGGAATATAAGTTTAGGATGGTATGACAGCATATATTACAAGGATGGTGTTATCTATAGATGTCATTTAATATGGCTCGGTTTCAATCTGGCAAAGAAGTTATCTATGTAAATGGCCTGAACAATACAGACAACGTCTTTAGATGAGTACAAGAAGAGCTATGACAAATAAAGTTTTCCATGCAGTCAATTAACATTGATAGTAGATAGCAATAAATTTGCAGTCAGCTGACTACAAAATGGCTCAAATACATGTACAGAAATGCCATGTATAGGTCAAATTAAGCATATAGGTAATTAACATTGGATGACCTCACGAGTTGCACGCTGCGTTAGTACACACATGCAGTTACTGTGATATTATCGGGTTTGGTGACTTCTAAATTGGTTTATAAAATAGCCTTCATATGGGGACCAACAGAAAGTACATGGAAACCTTGCTGTTGTCCCCGAGAAGAGAAGAACCACAGCGTTTAGCCATGGACAATCATACATGTTACGCTAGTTCATGGTTTGAAAATTAAAAGAGTTGATATACTGTTCATAAACTACATAATTTCAAAACCGGGGAGATGTGTCAAAGGATATATGTAGTTTCAAATCGTAACTTTGGCGTTCAGGGCTAGCATGGCCTACCACGACACCCTCACATTATGTTAGTACGTAAACTATACGTAAACAGGTCCAGGAATTTACGTCATTATATCGTCATGGCAACCGCTCCCTATACGTACACATCTTATCGCTTTCACATACGGGAGAAACTCGTAAATAAGTTATTATACATCAGTTAAATGAATAAGTAAATAAACAGACGACAGCAGATAGATGTTTGGGTATTAAATAATACAGGCATGAAACACACCATTCAAATAAATAAATTACCCAATAAATGCTTGATCATTCCCCTTGTTATAGATTTTAGCGGTGTATAAACGGTGAGTCATGTGTGGCAAGAAGACAACACACGACTGGACCCGAATACACGATGTTTGTGTCTCTCAACGGCAGACCTAATTTATCATGCTCTGCCGAAAGAACATCGTTAAACCAATGAAAGCTCCTTACGAAGTAAACATTTTGGTGAAAGTGTATACGAGTAACCATTGGTTAAGTGTCAGGGAGGGGGCGGGATGTCTTCATTAACATTCATGATGAACGCAGAAGGAAAGAGCAGACCACCGAATATGAAATCGGACTAATTTGGACGGAAGTTGCATGACCTTGATGGTTGTGAGAAGTTCAGGGTGAAACAACTCAGCATATGTATGAGGAAGTGTGTAAAAAGTATTCTATTCGAAAAAGATGGATTGGCATTTGTCGTTATGCAGATTGTTATGTGAAATTATGCTTCTATATTTATATGATTTGGGTTTTACCTCGTGTGAGAATATTTCCTTATGCGACTGCGGCCAGCATTATGGTGAAGGAAACCGGGCAAAGCCAGGGGAAACCCACGTCCATCCGCAGGTTCCTGGCCGACCTTCCCAAGTATATGGCAGTGGAGGAAGTCTGCATGAGCCGGGCTTGAACTCACAGCGCCCTCATTGGGGAAACACTCCTGGGTCAATACGCTCTAACCACGTAGGTCAGGGATTACCCGTGAGATCATGAAAGGCCAAGAAATCACAAGTTCTTTCTTTATGATCGTTTAATTCCATTTTCACGTACAAAATAGAGCTAGGTTCAATGGATTCATTCGTTGTTTCAGCTGGATACGAACACACGATCTCGCTTGTTGCGAGATACTGTTCTCATTCAAGTTAAAAAGGTTAATCAAGCAATTATATCGCCACATTTGAGACAAACAATTTATGAACGAATTGTGATTAAAATGCAATGTCATAGAAGACACCAGATATGTAATATGATATGTAAATCATTTTTTATTTTCGTTGCACACAGATAATGTGATAAAATTATCACATTATCACAAGAATTTAGTTACACTACGGAATATAACCGGGACCATAAAATAACAAAGCGACTGTGAAAGGCCACGAACAGTTTCTTACCTATGTCAAAAAGACTCAACCATTCAGGGAATGACAAAGATACACACGTTTTAAAGCTATAATAGAAGTGTAACTAATATAGGCAGTGCCCACACTAATGGAACGAGTTTCATAAAAACAATCTGCCACCGAGTCCATACTCAGGGATGAATGAAACTCATATTTTAAAGTTAACACAATTATCACAAGAAAACAATACCTGTATGTCCACCCAAGCTTACCTAATTTGTTTGATTGGATAACATGTATTCCAGTGTACAATACTATATTGGTAGCGTTAGCAATAATCACGGCCATTATTTTACACACATGGTATTTTATTGATGAAATTCTCGTGAACTGTGTACTCGGGCATACTAACTAGTGTGCGTATACTGACCTTACATTCTCAACAAACTATTAAAAGAAAATCCCACGTGAGGTCATTGCCCTTACCTGTATGAAACCCAATTTATGATTGACATAAAGAGTACATTTCTACAGTCAATAGAAGTCCAGTTTTTTATCGTCTTCTCATCAATGCCGATTAGTTTTTGGCAATAACACGGATAAATGTGTCTGTGTTGTGTTTACCTCGCAATAGTGTAGAATCATCACTTACGTCGCGAAGTACTAGCCTGATGGTCATTTTATTCAATCATACGAGAAATGAAAGGTTATCAGTCATCTGCATCTATATCCAGTTATTACATGGTATAAATGCGAAGGTATGGCCCTCGTTGCTAATAGCTAGTTTTGTTTTCTGACTAAGTGTAAACCCAAAACATGCGGTAAGTTTGCATCCCGAAAAGCGTGTAGGTCTAAATGTATGGTCTAATCTCATTTAGTCTCTCCATCTCAGAATGCCTGTTGACCCCATGCAAAGTTATTGCCCGTGGCCCACCGCTGTTGCCCCGCGACTTGTGGTGACACACCGGGTGCTGGTTGCCCATTAGGACCCATCATGTTGCCCATCATCGCACCGGCCCCTTCAGCCGGCTCAACTTCCAGGGGTTGTACTTGGGGTGGTTCTACTTCAATGCCAGGACTGAGGGCCCCCATGGAGAGCTGACCGCCTCTGGGAAATGCCTGCATTGGCGCCCGAAGCATTGGCGCCTGGGGCATTGCCATTGGCCTGGCTACTTCCATCTCTCCGCCCGACGCCATCTGTGCGGCCATCGACTGCTGGAACCCCCGAGCAGAACCCATAAGTGTTGCCTGCGGCATCGGCGCCTCCATCTCTGCCCCGAGTCCCATCTGCCCCGCAGCCCCGATAGGTAAACCAGCCATTCGTGGTCCATGCATGGCGAACGGGCCAGCCTGTCCCATCTCAGGCGCTTCGGCTGCTTCAACTTCTCTACCAGGCATCAGGGGCATGAAACCTCTTCCGCTGTTCGCGTTCCGCATGCCTGCACCCTGCAAAACTGGAGTGTAGATCCACGGAGCTACCTGTGCGGCATTATTCACTGGAAGATGCGGCACGACAGGCTGCATTGGACCGGGGTATGCTGGGGCGTTATTACCCGGCGATACCCTCCCTGTGTTGGCTGGAGCAGTTTCAGCGGGTTCAGTTTCCGGAGCCTGGTTGACTGTAGCTGCCATTTCTCTTCCTGTCCCAGTAACCCATGGACCAGAATTGTTGACTGGTCTCACTTGCCGTTGAGCAGCCGCATTACTGCGCGAAACTGTAGCTTGTGATACCATAGCGTTGTTATTCTGCGGACTGACCTGTGAGAGACCCATGTAACTATTCACCTGGGCTTGCGAAGGAGCTGGCGGAAAGGCACTAAATTCAGTATTTAGTTTTTGAGGTACAGGCATGTAATTATCTGCGGCTTGTGGCACAATATTGCTATTGGCTGAAGCTGGTGTCTGACTGTTAACAACATTAGAGCCCCTAACAGCAATTTCTAGCGTTTTTGGTGGCGCTGGTTCTATATTTGTTGGCACTTGTACAAGCACATTGTTGTTATTCATCCGCGCTTGTTGAAAAGCATTGTTATGTACAGGGTTTTGATGTACGGGATTGCCATTTGCCGGAGCTTGCTGAGGGGCGTTGATGTTGTTGTTGCTGTTGAGGGAAGCTGCTTGAGGCTGGCTGCTGACTGTTGTTTGACCGGGGCCTTGCTGAGGCGGGATCGCACCTTCTCCCGGTTCCGCGGCTTCCACCTCAGGCGCAGCTGGGGGCTCAATCTCCTGGTTAGGCACTGTGGAAAGAAGCAAAATGTCAGAAACTGTACTTAAAAAAAAAAAAATGATGATGCATGAAATGTGTCATAATTGCTTGTGTACGGATATTCCCGTCTCCTCGTTAAACGCCTTACTTCGTTACAAGAAGGTAACAAAAAACTTATTACCGGTATATCACGAACCTATTACCGAAACTATACGGAAATTTTTAAATCAATACATCGGGAGTATTTAATTTAACTATAACTTAAGTTTTAGGCCCTTCCATTACTTTTGGTCAGTATTATGGTCGCATCACAAACTGTGTCAGATTGTATCAGATGGGTCCGAAAGGCAGAGCAAAAAAAAACCATTTGTAGAGGTCTCCCACCGTCAAGTGCACGCTTCTGGCGCACATTGTGCGGTCTCCGGGGCTTATTCTGAACGTATTGCTGTTTTTTTTTTTTGTTGTTTTGAATATCTGATTAAACGATGAGCCAAAGGTAGAACTTACTACAGAAGTCCAAAATGGCGGTATAGCATTTGTACGAGTGCAAATTATGCCGAATAGAGAATAGTTTTTTTTCCTGTGTGAACGTCAACGGTTAAGGTTACCGTATTTGTATCCGTACGTAGCTTAATTTGCAAAACATATGTGACAGGTCGTCACAATAATCATGTAAAGTTACCTCCTCTTCTCAGATCTCTGCGCGCGGAATATAGAGGCGCTGGTGCGGCATAGCTCAGCGTTGCAGATTGCTGTTCGAAGCTGCAGCCAGTGTTATTCTGCCTGTCTTTGACGTTATGATCAGTCGGCATGATGAGCAGTGAGGTTCCATGAGGTACCCACCCTTGGTCACTTTTGTCCCTGTTTAACTGTCACTGAATAAATTTGACCGTGTACAGCAGCCCATGATGGTGTCCTTATTAATTTGTGACATTTCCTCCATCAGCGGACCTAAGCAGTCACACATACGTAATAATTGTAGTGCTGCATCGATCATTGGAATGACATGTCGAAGGCACCAGATGTGATACCCCACTACTTGGCATTTCCTCTTAAACGTATTAGGCGGTGACTCAGCCGACGAACTACCAGTATATAGCATTTTTAAAATCTTAGGCTCACTTTAGCTTAGGACTGAATTCGGGTCTTCCGGTTACAACGTCATGGGGTAAACTGCCCGGTTCTATTTTTCACTTTTCTTCAATGAATGCTGATATAAAATAAAATTTTTCAAACAAAACATGCATTTGGTTAATATCTTAACCTGATGAAAATTACACATCGCTGGCCTGCCTTTGAATGGCTCTAATGTGCCAGTATATGACCGATTTGTGGCATTTCCGGTTTTGAGGAGCAATGTATTTAACCTGTATACCAGATCAAAACACGTCGCCTCAAGAGGGCTAGAGCTTAAAACAGACCGCTTATTCGGTGCGAAATGATCACGTCGCATGACAATCATCCATTTTCGTCCCATTGATGGGTTCGATGGGAAGGCATGAAAACTAATCCCATCGTAATTCGGTCTGTGATTAGCAAAGTTGATTGCTGCACAAAACGGCATACCGTCACGATGACGTCATAAACTAGGGTGCATCAAAAGCAGATAAGCGTGTAAGAATACCGAGCTGCACGAAGTTCAGCCTATCTGTCTTGAAAAAAAATTATATAATATCTTGAAAAATCTAACGAGTATTACTTTTTAAATCACTTCAGCCGCTTGCTTCAGACATCTATAGGATACATTGTGCCAATTTTGTGCGAAAAACCCACCAGTCGGGTTCACCTTTAAGAGACCAGAAGGTGCGTTTTATTTTCGACACCACGGATGTCCATATACAGGTAGTAGGAAAAGCCCAGGGGATACCCACGACCATCCCCAAGTTCCTGGCAGACTTTCCCGCGTACCACTGTATAGAAAGCCAGCATGAGGTGGAAGTGAACTCATAGCGACCGTATTGGTGAGAAGCTCCTGGGTCATTATGCTGCACTGGCGCGCTAATCGCCTCGGTCAAGGAGGCCCCTTTCACTCCATGTATGTCCATAACGTGCGCGCGTACTGTACATGCATCAGCGGAACTGATTGGCCTCATATACACTTATAATGCATCTAAAATGTTAAACGTTATGTATACACATATCCGGGCCCAGTAACATGTGTTCATGATTATTTAGGCGATAAAACGGCCCAATCTACACTTTGATAGCCGTATACGTATCCTGTATCATAAAAAAGAAAGTCTACATTTTGCATATTCACTTCACTACAGCAATGGCTGTCTAGGACCATATAGACTACATTCAGAAACGGTCATCATTATTCTGCAATGAAATTACAATTAAATTCTGTCGGTATATACATGTATATCTTATCTATATTCATGAGCATGCTGCTTTGTCCTGACTTGAGCCAAATATGTTTAATATGACTTTCAGGTGTTAGTTAGACTGTAACCCTTAAGCTGAAAGAATACCTGTGCAGAATTTGATTGTAAATGGGAGTTGGGAAAGGAGACAGGGAAAGTTGTTATTAGAAGAAGCCAAAAGTTACCTATTTATTGGCAACAGAACTATTGTCTTACCAACCCTTGTATAAAATGAGCGTCTTTTATTATAATTAGTTATTGTTATTTTTCCCCACCCACTCAATTCAATTTTTTGCATAAAACTTGAGCAGTGTAAGATGACCCAGCAAACATATTGATTTAAATATCAAATGCGACATTCGTATACAATTCCTCGACGAGAAAGAGGACGTTCAAAATATGTATCCGCATGGTCCAATTTCAATACATTAACACATATTACCATTAAACCGTGTCTGAAAACACTTTCACTGATTTTTTTAAAAAATATTTTCTTATATAGGGTTCACAAGAACTTTATTCAGAGCTTTCCCCAAAGGTCTACAAAGCGTTTGTGATGTCACTGTTGACGCATAATGTCAATATGATACATTAACCACACCATGTAATCAACATATTTAAATGCATATAACATGGTGAGAAAATTTTCACAGTCAGCTTTTAATGGACTTTTTACTCGCCATGCATAGCTTCATTTTGTCTTTTTCTTCATTTACAAAGTGTTAGTATTTGCCAAGTAGGGCACTACTCAGCATCGAAAAGAGCTACAAAGTCTGTGTGTGAAATTGAACAAAACTAACGATCTTCAATATACTGTTTGTCGACTTGGTAGACCGAAAATAAACCATGTACTATTGAACTCTATTGAAAATACTCACAAAGTACTTCATCCAGTGCTTTTTACTCATATACATTACATATAAATCCTGTGGCGTACAGGTACAATAATGCAAATGTAATCAACGTGTTACAACCTACTGCTTTAAACAACGCCTTGCTCTGCCAGGTGACAACCGACCCAGATGGAAAATTTACTTCATGACATATATGTATATATATTCATATACATTGCCCACTGAACCCTGTTTCACCAGACATATATGATATGCATGCTACACGTGTATATATTAATCACATGTTGTTTTCGCATTAAAACCTGTCCTTATTCGAATGGTTGCATATATTTTTGAAAGGGAGAAAGATATTATACTACCCAGAGAGGGTTCCCGTTACATATTAAACAGGCAATACGCATGTTTCCTGATACCCTTTTAACTATATATGCAAACACAAAACAAAATTTACACATTATACCATGTACTAATATTTCATAATTTTTACGCCACTATCAAAGAGAGAAGAGTAAGGGAATCATTATATCTTAACGCTGCTTTTGGTAATATTTCAACCATATCGTGGCGACAAAAAGACAAGAAGAGAAGGAAGAAAAAAGGGTTATATCACCACCCCTTACTGTTCGTGCACATGTGTACGTCACACGTGCGATTTATCTATTTACTTATTTCATTGGTGTCTATGCTGTACTGAAGAGTATTTCACATATACACCTTGGCGAATCGTGCTGCTTTTGTTCCTAACTGCTTGCACGACTACTCCATAGTTCTACCATGTTATATTCCTATCTATACTTGTTGTATTCTCCACAAGGCGGGGGTATTCGTATTGAAATTTCCACTTAAGCGTCATCGGCCAGATGCACATTACCATCCTGTTTCTCGAAATTCAAACGGATGGAATTGCAAATCTTAGGAACCAGTATGCACCATACTGCACCATTCAAACGTCACACCAAACAGCTTACCAAATGTCAGCGAAATCCAAATATCTAAGAAAGAATTGATGTTATATGTCATTGCATACAGTACAGTGTGGTAGCAAACGGCAGAGGTACCTTCAAGTAAACTTTCGGCTGAACAAGTTTGATCTTCTAAATCTTTCGTTCCGCTACACTTCATCGCCCGTGAGACCCGTGAGACATGTGCTGAAATCTAAATAGCCGACTTAGAGCCGTGAAGATGGAGCCAGCCTCAACACGCATTAACGGTTATAAATTTGAGACCTTCTGAGTATGGCGTTCAACAAAAATTCTTGCCTTTGATGACTTGAGATTTCGGTCGACGAGCTGCATATGCAAACATTGATTAAGAAATCCAATGTTGGGCATTTATAAAATTAATTTCGACACACACTCTCACACCCAGATTAAGAAATTCGCATTTGAGTTGAATCAAAATGTAAGGCACAGTTGAGCAGATGATAACAAGTCAGATAATCATTAGATAATCTATACTGAACGATATTCATGCTGTGTCTGTGTTCAAATCGAACGCCATCATTTTCATGATTCCGTTGCATGATATCTCTAATATTTTCAGATCAGCTCGTGCACGTGCTTGGCATGATTAAGAGATAGAATAGATACCGAATTATTATAACAAGATCCTGAATATGAGTGGGATCACAGAAGATCACTCCGGGGAGTGAAGCATTTAACAGTGGATTGTATATTAGTAGAATACTTACGTAATGGCAGCAAATTGGATTGGGTCTGTCGCTTGCTCCTCGGGGCTGCTGAGGTAAGGGCGACCAGAAACAAGGCGAGGACAATCGTGGAAAACTGCGACCTGCACATGGCGTTCATGGCATTGAAGAGCGACATTATTCTGGCGTGAAGCTGTGACGACCGCGAACTGGTCATAGACTAATATATATGCCGTCGGATTCTCCCTTGATGAGTACGGGATTTTTTAGGAGATTTTCTTTACACTTGTCGTGTTTAAATCGGGACAACCACTGTAATAAATGGAGTTTCGGATCATTAATTATCTTTTGCTCTCTGGATTGAACTCGGGCGAAAAATAAACGCGGTTCACATGTCAAGCTAATATTATCGTTTCCGACAGCAGAACGTGTAAGGGAAGGTTTAACGGCAGACCCCACCCACGACTTCGAGTTATTAATAAGGTTGTGTCAATTTGCATGCCCTTCCCATGATGCACTCGGGCAGGTAATTAATACGTACTTTGCGGTATACATAGCTCTGTTCGATTCATGTATGCAGTATAAAGCTCAGCAACACGCAATAAATTTTCTGGCAATGTGGGCCCAAACTGATGCAGTGGAAATGAATTTCTTGTTTTGACATGAACGTGTGGCAAAATGTCATGAAATAAATTGAGTGTAACTCAGAATACTGAAGACATGTTTCGTGGTGTTCTATATCCCAGCGAACTATGTTGCCATATTTCTGACTATGGCAACACAGTGCCATATAAAGTATCACGAAACATGACTTCAGTATCCGGAGTTACCCTCAATTCACTCGACGCCAGACTGATCTGTGGGTGTACATGCACTTCATCTTGCAAAATGTCCTCATGTCTGTTTTTGAGGCCGTGTCGAGCAGAATCAACACAATCTGTTATGGCCTGTCCCAAACGCTAGGACAGATCAACTTAGTCCTACTTAATTCCAGAGACAAGAGTCAAAGTATACCATACAGAAAACTTAGAAGGGACATAGGGACCTATGTATATTGTTTTAAAAGGATTTGTCTTCTGCATGCTGCACTGAGTCAGGCTGTAGATAATTCTGTAGATAATTAAGCATTTCTGTTGATAATTAAGCAGTTTTCTCCTGACTGTAAATTTACACACAGTTGCATAGGTACACAATAATGTAATGGTATACGATATCTACGCACATTTTTGTTCTGCACAGGAAAAATGTATAAAGGTAGAAACGCCACAAAATATGCACAAACACACACAGTTGCATAGGTACACAATAATGTAATGGTATACGATATCTACGCACATTTTTGTTCTGCACAGGAAAAATGTATAAAGGTAGAAACGCCACAAAATATGCACAAATACACACAGTTGCATAGGTACACAATAATGTAATGGTATACGATATCTACGCACATTTTTGTTCTGCACAGGAAAAATGTATAAAGGTAGAAACGCCACAAAATATGCACAAACGGTAAGTTACAGCTATAATATAAGTGTATATATTTCGATGGTAAGTCTGTAAGGTAAACATACACCGCAGGTTCCTCTGTTGGTACTGTAATTTTTGGAGATGCATTCACAGCATTTGTCTCATGAAGCATTTTTCTTTGGTGAAATACAACAAAATTGGAGTTTGACGTTCCACACAAAAGAGTCCAAACTGCAGTAAAACACACCGTTTCCTATTGTGAGGCCGTAGTGCCGGTATATTACGTAAGTGTTTCATAAGCACACACGCACCGAAAAATTTGACGTAATACAGGAAAGAACAAAGGAGCACACAGCTTTGGGGCCTCTTTGCTAAAGGCGAGAAGGAGTTTTGTCAGTTCCCCATACAGAGGTCTTATACAATCTGCATGCGTTTTAATATATGACGTTAAAGTGGAAAAAAAACATCCTCGGCACAGTGAGTTATTGTCTATGTACACATGGAGCCGCTCCTGCCAGGATTCCTAAGAAAAATCATCAATTTTCGTTGTTATTTTGAGTCCAATGCGTTATTAAGCTCTTTGACATGTCAGAGGGCACCTTTGTAGCAAAACAATAATCAGATACAAATATAGGACGTCACATGTAAGACACTTATAGGCCTCTGTAGAATTGAAACACTAGCCAATCTACACAGACATAAATAATACAATGATTAATGTGTCACCTTGTACACAAATAGTGTTCGACGAGCGTCACGCGTGGCTTATGTCAAACGGTGGTCGTCAACTTTACGAGGTCTGTCATAACCTGTAAGGACCTATGCGCTGAACACTGGTTGGGACGAGGAAGTCTTGGGTTTCCATTTTATTTTATTTATTGGCTTATTTCATTGATGGTTTTGGTTTCTATTTTATTTATTTATTTGCTTATTTGACTGGTTCTTTGGCTTTTCATTTTATTTAGTTATTTCCCCTCTTCATTGGTGATTTGGGTTTTCACGTACGGTCGGAGAGGAAGCCAGCGTGAGCGTGGCTTGAACTCACAGCGACCACATTAGTGAGAGGCACCTGAGTCATTACGCCGCGCTGGAGAGCTAGCCCCTCGGCCACGGAGGCCCCGATAAATCACTTCAAGGTCTGTCGTCTAACTAAAACAATTTCAGTCTCGTGAAATATCTTCTGAGATCCGCAGGCCTAAAAGATTGATCAGTTTAAGGAGGATCTCAACCAACCAAATATCCAATCAAACAATCGATCGGTCAACCAGCCGGTAAGTCAGACAGCCTGTTTCTACATCTCTGCATATGAATCCAACAACCTATCAAGAAGCAGATCACAGGCTTTATACATGTCAGTTTATAATAGCTTGCTGCAGAGAGTGGGAAAAACAAAATTCTAGGCGTCAATGTACATGCGCTTTTTTGTTGAAACTGATTAATTGAGAAGAGCCACTTTTAAGAGAAAATCTTCGGTGAAATATTACACCCTTCAAAGTTATGCATGCCATAATTTACTACTCGACCAGCTCCGATTGAGAAGAGATGAGCAATTGTCCAGTTTCAGTTCGTCGGGAAAAGAGCAGACGACAGTTTTTTTCCCCTTTTTTGGCACCGGCTTTTTGTCATTCAAGCAGCTTTTATTTTGCAGCAAAAGCAACGTCTTTGCCTTGTTTCAGGCGGTCAGTTACACGGTTAAATCAGAGGTACTCAGTGTTGAAACGGCGATTACGTCCACTGTTATCTTATCAAACAAACGTCTTATCTATGGCAAAGTTCCCGTAAACATCTCCGATCTCCTCCGTGAACTGACAGCGTTGTCATTCCGGGTCAAATAACGCCAATTTCCGGCCACAAAAACGTCATATCAGTTAATAATTACAGTCGCGTGAACACCCATCTGCACAAAGGGTTGTCACTAACTGAATCCAAATTTTCCGTCAACTTTGAGATAAAAATGAAACCGAACTCTCTCTCCGGTAAATTCAAGTCAAATCTACACCGATCACTGCCACAGACTCTCGCCTGGTTAAAATGCCGAGCGCTTCAACATCCAGATGTTGAATCAGTCCTCATGGGCACGGCAAAATTCACAAAATATTCTCCTTTCTGGAGAACAGTTTTAATTTCATCGTTTGAATCAACCGCGAACCACACGTGACGGTAACTTTTTCAATGCAAGGTCGTTTTCAGGGAGACGTGTACCCGGAGCTGGGGGTAACAGAGATGCAAATAATTCATAGCATTCGCTATTTAAACTGATTCTTTCTTGAATACCTTTATATATTACTTTGATTATGCACATAAAACATATTCCATACCAGCTATATTAAAATTTTCCACTGAGATATTTTTACTGTTGCGGAGGTGTCTGTTCTCTGTTGAAGTAGTGAAGCGGAACATGCACGCTCTGCCTGTTCTGTCGAGAAATTTATCCAGAAATGGATGTGGTTTTTTGTTGTTTTCTCGTAAATTTCCCCATCCAGCTATGTGATTAACAGAAACTCAGACCTCAGAGATCCTCTATATAATTCAAACTGTAACATTCTCAGTTATGTTCTCCCTTGAATGAAAATGTCGATGAATATACACAAAACTCAAGGAACTCAGGACACTGAGCATCCATTTATTTTCTCGCTCATTGACATTAGACAAACAAAATCACTGATTTAAACTATACGTAGGCCTATTGAAATGCTTGATATGCATCGGTATTACATGAAAGTAGGGTATGCTTACAATACCCGGAAAGCTGGGCCCGAGGATCTCGAAGGGGTCTTTGACTTGTCAAACTTAGTCTCAACTTCAAACTAGCTTACTAGGCTAAAATTATGACTTATCTCAGAAATGTTTCCTTTAATACCGTGAGTTGTCTTTATCCTGTACAACAAAATAGAAAAATAATGTTCAGTTCTAAATACAAATTCAAAAATAATACTAGGTTCTCAGAAATAGCTAAGGCTAAGAAACCATCGTCCTTTGGCATATGTCTGACTGTATTCCTGACTAATTTTGTGCAGGCGAAGTGGATTCGAGCCTGCAACCTCACTCATCCTGGACAAATCTACTGCGAGAGGAAAATACGCTTAAACTGCAAAAGTCAGCGTGCACCGCCTGTGACATTACAGCAAGGCTCCACCTGCACTATACCTCAGCCATATACTCGCCCGAATAGCATAGTCACTCTAATTCTCCAATATATTCACTGACCGGACTATAATTGCATATAATCAATGAGCACATGTACATATGCGTGTACTATTACCATATGTCCCATTACAATTCATATCCTGCGCTGGTTAGGTGTATGGAATGCAGTCTGAGCCTAACAGCAATTTGTCATGTTTATGTATACACATCATACAATTGGGCGACAGCAGGCATCGATGAATAAATTAGTATATTCATGAGCCTGCGTGCGGGCGCTGTGACCTCCTTAACTTTCAGGCTGGTTAACTGAGGGCATTGGTAATTAAAGCAATGTAAATGTACCAAGATATTCATTGGTGTTTAAGTGATGGATTTTTCGCCTACCATGGCGGTCAATTTTATGGGTGGAGGAAAGCAGAGTCCCCGGAGAAAACCACAGACCTTTGACAAGTCACTGATAAACTTTTCCACGACTTTTCCCCACATACATGACCACCGTACAAGTGGTTTTCAATGAAAGGCTGTGCAAAAAGCCACAGGAGTTCAACCGACCGTTTTCTTTTTATCAAGGCCTCGCCAACTGTGAGAGCGGAGAATGTCAGGTTTATCGGTGGAGGAAACCGGAGCACTTCAAAACGCCTGACTGAATCTAAAACTGCATCGGTCGGAAGAGGATATGCATATATTTACAATGCTGCATGGCTACTACACCACGCCGATGACACCAGACCTAACACCCCAATCATTTACAGGTTGTTTTAACTTAAACTCGTAAAGTTCTCGATTGTCACATATGAATTTTAACCTCGTTTTACCACAGTTATAGCTGTAGATCCTAAACGTGAAGTCATGTGGCATAGCATTTAGCAGCCTTGAAAACATCAATTTAGTGCGTATAGTAACTCTGGACAGTTTTCCGAGGCAGAATAACTGTCTAGAAATTTTTAGTGGCTCAAAAAACCCATGATTTATGGCTGAATATTATCCGGTCTGTGCTCCAACACTTTTCAACTAGGATGCAAAGGTTGGACCCAGTTGTGTCAGTTGTGCACGTTTAACCTCAAGCTTAAGCGCTTAGACCGGGTTCGAGGCCAGAATCTCTATGGAGAATTAACACTGGGCCTCAAGGCAGACGAAAACCCGTTTGGGAGAAATGTAATTATTCATATCGTATAAAAGCAGACAAAGTCCTTCATCTCCTACTTAGGCGTTTTTTCCCCACCTTTAATGTACCTGCATCGTGGGCTATATATAAGCCAAGAGCACAGTCTTTCTCGGCGGAGAAAAAACCTAACTTGTCCAGAGATATCAAAACAGAGATTTCCATATAACTAGTTTTCAAAAATGACTCTGAACTCCAGTTGCTTTTGCACGACATACACTTCGGTAGCATGGTGATTAGAGCGTCCGTCTCGAGGTCGGGAGATCCGGGACCACTCTTGGGTCGGGTCATACCAAAGACTTTAAAAATGGTACTTGTTGCTGTCTCGCTTGGCGGTCGGCAGAGAGGTTTATGAAGGAAACAGGACTGGTCGGCCCGGTGTTAGTATAATGTGACTGGGCGGAGTATCATGTCTGGTGTCTTCGGCATTTTGTGGCTTAGACTCGCCCTGCCACAAGGTGACACACTATATCTACATTCTAAGGATACCTCGTCGGCATATCATTGAAAAATTGCTGAGCACGACGTAAAAACCCAAGCATACATACATGATGTACAATTCAGTTCGAAAAGCAGAGGTGTAATTCCCTGTTCTGGGCCCACTTCTACTACGATACATAAATCTTCGTAGCTTTTTTGGCAAATCAGGTCGCCTTACATGCAGCTTTAGCCTACCAAAGTATTTTCAAAATAGTTACGAGAAATCTGAATTACGAAGTTTTGTAAGCTCTGTGGGGTTTTGTTTATACCAATAGTTTGGATGCGGTATAAATTAGGAAGTTAGATAGGTCCATGCCTGACGATGGGTACACCCAAGATCCTAAATGAATAAAGGTTAAACCAATCAAAATAACAAATTTACATCATGATGGCAATACTTGAAGAGAGTCTAAACAAGGACGTGTGTCAGACGATACTTTCTCACTACGAAAGGTGTGGGTATTTATATCTTCGTCTGTTGTTCAAAAGAGTTTTCGTGCCTCCGTTAGCACGCTAGCGCAGAATAATGGCCCAGGAGTCGCTCACCAATGTGATCGATGCAAATTCAAGCTCAGCTCATGCTGGCTTCCTCTCGTGCCGTACGTGGGAAGGTTTGCCGCTAACTTGTGGATGGTCGTGGAATTCCCTCGCTGCCCGATTTCCTCACACCATAATGATAGCCGCCGTCGTGTAAGTGAAGTATTCTTCAGTAGTGCGTAAAACGCCAATCAAATAAATGAAATAAAGCAAAAAGTTTTCACTTATGCAATGGCGACCAAATGGACGTGTACTCAGACTTAAGTACCGGCTTTTTGTCAAACAGCTGCTGAACTTTTCCATGAGCTACATACGTCAGTGCAGTTGTCGGCAAACTGTCTCCACGAACGTCATGCCGATCCCACGCATCGAATGTTGATGCAACTGAAAAGCAGGCACTGTAACGTCGATGCTTCCAACCGCTGCACAGGTATTTCAATACAGAAAACGGGGATATATTCGTCTAACTTTGAGCCAAGAAATGAGGCAATTCGGGTCAAAACTGTGTTGTTTTTTCCTGCATGTACGATGGGCAAATTTTTTGTGGGCAAACTAATAACGTATGCAGTGCAGGAGAACAATAGCGTGAGACCAAATCTCCAGAGCGCGGGAAAAAGTACTC
This sequence comes from Acanthopleura granulata, assembly GCA_016165875.1. NCBI lineage: Eukaryota > Metazoa > Mollusca > Polyplacophora > Chitonida > Chitonidae > Acanthopleura > Acanthopleura granulata. The sequence continues at coordinate 2,641,068 of JABBOT010000009.1, read as the reverse complement.
CATTGCTACATGTAGCTGTACAGAGAAGTCTCAGTTTAAAAACCAGCCTACCCAGAGGACCTAATCAAGTATATTTTTCGACAGTGTTCACTATTTAGGGCATATATCTGTCTGTCTATCTATCTATCTATCTATATAGATATATTTATTTATTTGATTGGTGTTTTACACCGTACTCAAGAATATTGCATTTATACGACGGCGGCCAGCATTATTATGGGAGGAAACCGTGCAGACCCCGGGGAAACCCACGACCATCCGGAAGTTGCTGGCAGCTACTGGGCTTGAACTCACAGCGACCGCATTGGTTGGAGGCCTCGGTCATTGTGCTAACCGACTGAAGCACGGAGGCCCTGTGTATATATATATAGAGAGAGAGACAGAGTCAGTCCGTGTTATGTAAGTTGCAGAACCGAGTACTGATATTTTAATGTCCTCTATATGTACAGCAGAATGAAGATGGTTTATCTGTAAGTACTTGTATATTCATCCTAATATACCTGATACCGCGTGGATTTGTATATGACTGTATGGAAACATACCTGAAGTATCCACTGCAATTAAGATAACCAGAACGCAACCAACAAATTATTAAGACATAGAAAAATGTAAAGAAAAGTATTTACTGATAGGTGTTTTAGATTCAATGGCAGTGGCGATCAGCGACCGATAAAATGATCAATCATGAGGTCGTACGTCATGTGGCAATGCTACTAGGCGGATGGTACGACCAGCTAGACGATCAATCGTGCGATTGGGATCATCCGCGACCATATTCGATTACTGATACAACAATGTAAAGCTCGGTATGCACGAGAGGCTACGACGCGAGTCAACTGATGGTGAGAAGTTGATTCCTGTCGCCGACTTTTACGATTGGCCGGCATACATGTAACACCTGGAATACAACTCCAGTTGGGTTAGCGTCGTTATTTCGCGTGCAACAGCTCTTAAGACCCGACGCAACTGTCGAGTTGAGTTAAGTTGGATCTTAAGTTCTCGTGTATTCCGAGCTTAAGGCCTGCATGCTATGTCTTACGATTTGGAATCTCAGGTCAGAATATGCCCATCCACCTTGTTTAAACGTATTTTGTTCTGGTGATCACCCACGACCTCTCAGGCCAGTTGCGCGCTCTTTCTATCATCTGCCTGCGATTCCAATGATTTTTTCAATCCCACTTGGGTAGTAACGTGGTCGAAAGTGGCATCTGACTTGGTAGCTTATGGAGATCATGGTCGGCGCAAAATGGTTAAAAGTGGTACCGTCCAGAAATCGTACGATACGCTGTGACTGAGGGTTTGGCAGCAAAACGCATGATTATAGAGATGGCTTATTTTTTTATAGCATCCCCTCAAACGAAGAAAGCAGCATGCCGAAAAGTATCTCCGATGTAGTGTTCATGGTGATTTTGTAAAGAATTTCTTAGCCACGTTAAAATTTTTGATCAAAACTGAAAAATCCCATGAGAGAGCTTGTAGAGTCAAGGTCATCTAGAGGACTTGGTATTCATGAACATCTTATTTCCGACAGAGCAGGCGTCAAAATCACTAGGACGATACTCACAACGCTGAAACGTGTTCTACAACGAAAACGAAAATGTTACAGCAGAAAAATTGAATCAGTACGTAATTCGTGCACAATGCTAGATTACTATTTATCGTTGTGGAAAGGAATGTATTTAAGCTGTTCTTTGAATGCCATTGGAAATGCATCCGATGCAGCAGTTTGATTCAACACGATGCATTTACAGCCTCCAGTCCCGCATTCAGCTGAATTAGGGAAGCACAATTAGAAAACAGATGGCCAGAGACCCTGAAACCCCCTGTCCATAATGCAGCCCATGACATATTCCAAATTTACATTTCGTATTCGAGATCATATGACCTATCTAGTGAAACAGGTAAACTTTACTCTCTAATTAAGCAATGTGTAATATTTGTCCAGTCACATGGTAAAATATAACTTGTAATGGAATATGATACATTTGCAATGAGATGGAATACATTCGGGATGAAATAATGATGCGTCTAAATTAGCTATATTAGGGCCAGTATGTTGTAAAATACTAAAATATTTGTTATCTATCCTTTTTAAGACGTGGATTTTCCCATGTGATAATCGATATTCTAAGCCTTGCAATTCGAAAATGGTGGATCCCACACACTTATTTTTACTTCTTATTTTTCTGATATTGACTTTGTAAAATATAGTTATTTTAATTTGGTTAGTAACATAAAAACCTACAGCACAGGGAGCAAACCCAGAGCAGCGACAGGAATGTGATTGTTGGCAAATGATTACATGTTACCAGTGAAATTTTGTGCCTCTTCTCAATTTACCTTAGTCAGGGTTTTATTCTAACTGTTCATGTAAGTTTTAAGAAGTAGCAACTTACCTCCCTCCTCCCCCAACACCATGGCTTAAACAGAATTAGATAAAAATTGTACCCGTGTTAAAAGCAATGTAGTAGGTGTCAGTGGCCTAGAATTACTCATAATGCTGTGTTGTCATCACATGGAATACATGTAGACAGAAAAATGAATACATCTAGAGTCGTGAGTGGATATTTTGAGCAGTGTGAAGAAACGTACGGGTCAAAAGTACGACTGAAGTCTATACTGGTCAGGCTTCAAATAACACACATTGGCTGGAGCTGCCCGTATTTTACAGCTTCGTTAGGTTTCGTTTCGGCCTAGCCTTCTAATGGAGAAAAACAAAGTTTTACTTACAAAGTTGTCGCCCCTGAGACACTGTTTTCCGTTCTTTCGCCGCGACTGAGACCAGATGGGCCTCTGTCATCAGATGTGGCCTCATTTGTAGGCGTAATGGTTGTTTCTTCGGACTTCAGCATGGCAGAGGTCATCGTCATCGTAGACTGAGGAACATTCACCATCTTATCCTGAAGGACATCCTCTGTTGTTGTTGTTGTTGACCTGGCTCTTGTTGTTACGGTCGTTGTCGTTGAGATAATGCTTAATGTAGTCGACAAAGGTGATGGTCGAAAGAAATTGCCCAGTATGTTTTGTAATTGGTTCTCACTAAGTGCAGGTTTATTTGTTGCCTGATTAGTCACTGTAATCTGAAGAGATGTAAAAGGGTTTCTTTCGCCTTGCGTTGTACTCGAAGTACTGCCTTGCGAAATTTTCGTGGATGCTACAAACGCGGATGTTCGAGATCGCCTTGGCTGTGGTGTCGAGCTTGCATTTTTATTTAACACCTTAACAATTCCATCCACGATATCTTTGACAAAACTCTCCTTATTTGTAATTGGGGCACCACTTGCAAATGTAGACGTTGGCGCTGTTCGTGTAAGGCTCTGCGATGTGATATACGCGGATGTTAAAGATGGTGTCGTGCCTGCATTACTTTGCAGGGCTTTCACAATTCCATTGACGATATCTTTGACGTAACCGTCCTTCTTTGTAATTGGGGCACCACTTGCAAATGTAGACGTTGGTGCTGTTCGTGTTGGGCTCTGCGATGTGATATACGCGGATGTTAAAGATGGTGTCGTGCCTGCATTACTTTGCAGGGCTTTCACAATTCCATTCACGATATCTTTGACGTAACCGTCCTTCTTTGTTACTGTTCCAGCATCAATTAAAGGCGACGTCTCCGGCACCAAAGTCGTTGTTGGTAAGAAGGACTGATTTGAAGAGAGCTTGGTTTTATTTTGATATAGCAGACCTTTCAGAATGCTCTGTAAATCTGTTCTCACCAGAACGGGTTTGGTTGTTGTTGAAGTGGTTGTGGGAATATTTGTTGTCTCTTGTGAAGTGAAAGACTTTCTCAACAGTTGTAAAATGGCATCGAAGCCTGTTAAATTCAAATTTGGGTTTTGATTAATTAACACAGTTGGCCTTTCCGGATTCGCTACAACTCGAGATTTACTTGTGGTCTCTTGCGTGGGCGCAGAAATTGGAAAATCCGTGCTAGTTATGACTTCTGCTTGAGTTTGTGGCGTAAGAGCTGAATCAAGATACAACTCTCTGAAATTAGGAAAAGCCAATGATGGCTTTGGAGTGGAAACTGCAGGAAGAAAGGTAACTCCATCCGTTACATTAGCACTACTTCTGTGCTTTTCCTCATGGTTACTGTCAATTACTCCGCTGGGTGAGAATTCTGTGGTTTGGGGGAAATATGCGACACCATTTGCTGCAGCAGTTGTTTGCGACGGTGTTTTACCCAACACGTCGCTATGAATATTCCTTGTATGATTATTCGTCGCTGATATTACGTCTTCCAACGACCCACTCCCAGTCGCAGTTGTTGATGCTGTAGTCTGACTGTTCTTTTCTTGGAGTAGAGAGCCCTTTGTCAGGTTAAACGTCAAGAGCGTGTTGTTGTTGGAAGAATGGGGCAAAATAGCACCCGGATGGTGAGTAGTCGAAGTAGTGACGTCACCTTGATTAACCAGTCTCAGCAGTGCTTGAGACAAAGCATCGTCAAGGCCGACTGAATAAAGAATGAAATAAGGGATCGTATTTTCGAGAAAACATTTTTCTTCTATATTTGGACCGTATGGGTCTGCCAATAACCTGCGGACGGTCTCCTCTGCACGGTTTCCTCAAACCATAATGCTGACTGCAGTCGTGTAAGTGAAATATTCCTCAGTACGGGACAAAACTCAAATGAAATAAATAAACAAATAAAAATTTGTATGTTTGCGCGTCGTTTACTTGCAAAACGTGTATGTTTCTTACCTGGTCTGAGCCAGTTTAACTATTGCCTATCAAAGAATGCTAATATTTTGATAAAAGTTCTTTCCCAAAACAAATGAGACTATTATGATCTGGATTGGAATTAATACCAAATTTAATTGCAGAAATATAGCGTCTAATGACCCAGGAGCCTGTCCAATGCAGTCACTGTGAGTTCAAGTCCAGCTCATGCTGGCTTCCACCCTGTCCGGTCTCCCCCAGCACCATAATGCTGGCCGCCTTCGTATAAGTGAAATATTCTAGAGCATGGTGTAAATAAGAAGAAGAAGAAGAAGAAGAAGAAATGTTGATATACTTTTAAGGGTCTTAGCTCAGATCTCTGATATATACACAATACTTACTTATTTGTGGTTTTATTAAGCTGGTTTCCTTTTGAGACAACGCTGGAGAGGAGAAGAATACAAGTAGAATCACCACAGAGATCGACTCCAAATCCAGTGCTGGGGACATGTCTTCGTTTCCTTCGGAGAAGACAAAAAAATTAACGGTGAGATAAAAGACAGAATGAGACAATATTGAATTTATTCACTCTCTCATAGAGCACTGGTCTGATTTAAATTCTCCCGCATTTGCTATTGTAAGAGATATAATAAAAAAAAGAGTTTTGAATCATTAGTTTACAAATAGCATTTCTTTCATCCTAACACCGTATTTTAAATCAGAATAAATCGGCATTGTGCGGTAAGGTCATGAAGCAAGATTTTCATTCTATGGAAAAATAAGTCCATTTAAGTTTCACTGGCATCCACAATTATCAACTTGTTCCGTAAAACCTGCCATAGGATTTAAGCCTTTTTACTGCTTTTTATTCAATCAAACAATCCAAGAAAAATAAAATAAACAAGTGTATTCATGGATACAGTTTTCAACGGTCTCTTCAATGGCAAATATTTTGGGAGGAGGGATATTATAGGCTGCCAAAATAATAACGCTTAAATGCAATGTTTACTAACTAATAATACGGCGTCTTTAAAGATGGGAAATTTAATTTAATAGGTTGTCACTTTCAGCCAAGTTGCACAGCGAGAATGTCAAAATACTGGGAACAATGAGCGGCCTGTTCTCCTTCAATCACGACACAAGGTCATGTGTGGGCAGCTATGATGAACGTTGAGGACATCTGGTGTTGCCAGTATGATCTAACATGAGTTCCTTTTTTGGATGAGTATACTTGACTTTAAGCCAATGCAAAACGTGCATAAATTGTACACGTGTTGCGGCTAATCCGCTTTCAAACCCATGTATCTGTATGTCAGAAAAATGCGAAACAAAAAATAATGAAATAAATATTTGCAGATTTCCATAAATACATATCTGTGTACATATATCTTATATCTAGGAAACGACTGGCATTAGAGCAATATGGAAGTATCAAGCAAGCTAATCTGTTTAGTAAATGGTTTCAATCAATCCACCAATCAATCCAACAACCAAGCAATCAATCAATCCATCAGTGAACCAATCAGTCAGTCCAACAATCACGGTTACAGTACATAGTTTGGATAAGTATGATAGGGGAGAAAACTCGTGCACTGTACTATAACTAAGATACCGTCGTATTGTTAGTATATGAGTGGAAAAAACCCCATGAAATGCCCAAGGACGTAGCTGTCAATTATCAGTCAACACTTGCCAGATGAATGTGAAACACACATGACACGTTTCCCAACAAAAAACCCTGGCATGTACTGAATAATATGGGTAAATTAGGACATTGTGGAAATCGCGGCACTGTTAGTAATTCTTGCCTCGGGCAGTCTCAGTGCAGTGGACAGAACATAGTTTTTAGTTTGACATTAAAATCACATCGTTTAACCAGAAAGAAACAGTTATTGATAATGTTAATGGCAATTACCGGAAAGATGCCCAGAAACTGACCACAGTCCATGGAGATAGCCGATATGCGTGTCACGCTTAGGTGTCGATTACAGACTACCTTAATTTCATTCATAAAATACACAAACTGCTTCACATTGCACACAATGTAATGTAGTTTTAAACGGTGTTACGATCAATATAGAAGCGTTACAATCAATAAATGAAGGAGTTGCTATTCTTGCGCAATGTTCCCGTCTTTATCAGAACAACTTAGATCTTAAACCATTAAAAATCCACACAAAAGGGGAAAATCTCCGTTCCAATATTTTCAGACGCTTTTTGCCTTCGCGTGGTGTTTTACGTTTCGAGAAGCCTGCACAATTAACATGGAACGAATTATGTCAAGAGATCACTATTAGCGTGTATACTCATATTAACAGCAATGAGATTCAATGTTCATAATTATATAGAGGTAAATTGTGAATCTTTCCAGGCCGGAATTCTCTCGAAAATAAAAACAGACATTCCGGGATAAGTTACTATGAAGACATTAAATTACATCTATGTATACAATTTTGGGGTGAAATCGTCCCATGAGTAGACACTCTCTGAAAATATGCATATAGTGTTAACTTAGCTGCTTGGTTGGAACTCCTTGAGATAATAAATATCCTGCTAAATCGCTTTGTTGATACTCATCAAGGTACTGAGTACCATGGTAATTGTTTCGTTCAAGTCCCTGAAACAATACCCTGGCGAAATTACTTGGCCAATGCTACCGTGGGAATAAATTTCGCGCTAATTTCCCTGGCTGAAACTCCTTGAGATAATAAATAACGTGCTAAATTCCGTACTTGATAAACGTCAAGACGATGAATACAGTGTTGAATTACCTGACTGATTCTCATCGAGATAAAGAACACAGTTTTAAATTGCTTGCTTGGCACTACTCAAGATAATGAATACTGTGGAAAATCCCATATATGTGCTCTTTGAGAAATTGAATACTTGTACCAAACGGAATGACATGATGAATACTTGAATAGATTGCTAGGTTTTAGCTCTTTGATACAATGAATACTCATGCAGTATTAAAGGGTTAATACACTCTGATGTGATGAATACCCGCATTATATTACTCGGTTGATACACTCACAGGTAATAAATACATATTTTGTAGCACATGGTTAATGTAGCGTTCTAAACAAAGGCTGTGAGCAGCATACATATTCAAAAACTTGTTCTTGTTTACGAATAATCAAAAACAAAATAAATGACGAAAGAAGCATTTTTTTTTCATAATTCAAAGCAATGGTGTATACCGGTATGTCATTATAGATACGTTTACTTTTTTCCTGTGGGGCACTGCAATGCGAGAAGCAGGCTTACGGCATTCGTATGGAT